>PQFF01000002.1:5240-41092 GCA_003547095.1 Diversispora epigaea | reverse complement strand
TTTTTTTTTTTTTTTTTGATTAATTTCTCAGATAAGAAATTTTTTATTTTTTCGACCCCTGAGATTGTCACACAAGATAACGGTATTTATAATCCAGGAATTTTTAAATTTTCTTATGTAAAATTTTTTTCTTTAAAAACTTATTATCATACAACCTTTGACAACCGTTGACGTCTCTCTAACTACAGAATATTGAATATTGACTGGAAAGATGAATGGGCTTCAAAACCAAAATATAATATATATGGAAAAACTATGTCAAGGTTATAGAGCAGTCACCTTTTTTGCTATCTAGCAATACGCGTGTTGCTCAAAATTGGTTACATTTCTTTGTATCTCGTCGGTGGACAGAATTATATTCCCCAAAAACTCAAGAACAGCGAGCCAGTGCCGAGAAACTATTGAATATTGCCTTTCCAACATTCTCCGAGACCTTAACTACGCGCTCAAACGGGACAATAGGTCTTACTAGTCCCTTGGGTGTAAAGATACGAACTCCAGTAGAATCAACCCTTTATTGCCGGTTGTTATTGGATAATTCAGCTTCGCCATATGCTCAAATGTTCGCAGCATCAAAGTTAAAAAGTCTCGTCTTGGATCATTTTTCCACCTTCTCCATGACAGAAAAAATAGAACTGAGTATGGGTTTTCACACATAAACGAATTTTTTATATTATGTCCTTTTAACTCGTGTATAATTATGAAAAAATAAGCGCGTTTTTTTGTTTTTTTTGTTCAATTTTGTTCAATTTTGTTCAATTCTGTCAATGTTTTACATTGATACATTTATTTTTTTATATATAAATCCTAAAGGAAATTATGTGTTGACATATATGGCACATCATCCAGACTTTCAACCATTTGTCTTATCTTCTCTTGCACAACTTTTCGCCACTATCACGAAAGTTGGATGGTTTGAAGGTGAAGAATTTAAAAATGTAACAAATGATTTGTCAAATTTTATTCAGGTAATTAATGGTTGTCACAATAATATTATAAAAATATATAAAAAATAAGATAATAATAAGATAATAATAAGATAAGGATAAGAATAAGAATAATATAATAGTAAGATAATAATAACATAATAATAACAATAATAATAACAATAATAATAAAAATAATAATAAAAATAATAATAATAAAAAAATATAAAAATGAACGATTCGCTATTATAATCGAAATGAAATCTTTATTTTCATTTTCATAAGAGAGAAAATGGAACTTTTTTTTCTATAACTTTTTTCTTGCATTTAGTCCACAGCGCATCATGTAATTGTAGGTCTACAAATCCTTGCAATTGTAGTCTCAGAGATGAATCAACCATCATCGAGAAATTTGGCGAAACAAAGAAAAACTGGTAGAATTTAAGTTTAGATAAATTTAATTAATTTATTTATTTTAATTAAATATAATTATTAAATATATCAAATATATAAATATATATTTAGATGATTATTTATAATTATAAAAATTAATTAAAATTTTTAAATATTTATGTAAATTTTTCATTTCATTTCATTTAAAAATAATAAAGCCATCGGATTTAGAGACACAGCATTATTGGACATTTTTAGAATGGGTTTATTAATTTTACGTCAATTATTGAATGGAGAAATCATGTTTAATAGTGGTATATTTCCTATTTTCTTTTATTTAATAATAAAAGATTAATTTCAAAGGAAAAATATAATATTTCTTTATTTAATAACGATAACGATAATAATAATAATAATAATAATATTATTATTATTATTATAAATGATATTTATAATAATATTTATAAATGATATTTATAATTAATAATTATATAATGCATAATTTATTTATATATCAAAATAATAATATTTGTAAACAGAACTTCAGGAACACAAGACAAAAGAATATTGTTTAATTTCTCTAAAAAATTGTCTGGCGTTTGATTTCATTGGCACAACTCCTGATGAATCTAGTGAAGATGCGGGAAGTATTCAAGTGAGTTAAATGGTTAAAATGTTAATATAATAATAATAATAATAATAATAATAATATTATTATTATTATTATTATTATTATTATTATTGCTGTTGTTTTTGTTAAATTTATCTATTGATTTATTTAAAGGTAACATCATCCTGGCGTTCGACAGTCGAAGATCAAACATTTCTTCGAACTTTATTTGAGGCATATAAACGATTTCAACCACCTCATTCAAGTCAAGTATGTTAATAGTAATTTTATTAATTATATAAAATATGATATAAAATATAATATAAAATATAATATAATATAATATACTGCTTAAAACCAGGTTATGGAAGTACTTGTTCAAGTAGCTTCTATACGTAGATCTCTATTCAATGACGAGGAACGTTCAAAATTTTTACATGGTTTAATGCAAGGAATTAGTGAAATTTTAATTGGATCTATAGGTTTATCGGATTTAAATAATTATCATGAGTTTTGTCGCCTTTTATCTCGATTCAGATCTACATATCAATGGAGTGAAATTGCTGATAAACCAGAATATAATGAATGGGTTGATTTAGTTGCTGAATTCTCTATTAAGGGATTTAATAATTGGCAGGTAAAAAACTATTGTTATTATAATTATTATAAAATATTATATTTATTCATTCATTCATTATTTTTAAAATTTAATAAATAATTTATTCCATTCATTATTATTATTTTAGTTAGTGCCACATAGTGTTCAATATTTGCTTACCTTTTGGTCAAAAATGATTTCTTCAGTTAGAAATTCGGGTTCTAGCTCATCGAAAAAACTTGAATTAATTGCTACTAGGGTAATTTTTATAAATGTGAAAAATCTTAAAATCTTAAAATCTTTGATTATCAAACTTGATTTATTTGTTACTTACAAATTCTTTCATATTTATAATATTTATAATTAGTTAACTCAAACTTTTATTACTTCAAGAATTGCATCCGTAGAGTCAATTATTGAAAGTGCAATTGATGGTTAGTTTCAATCGAAAGTTTATAAATTTTAATAAATTTCAATAAATTAATATTTAATAATTTCTAAATCTTATTGTTATTATTATTATTATTATTATTATTATTACATTATATCCAATATTCATTTATCTGTTTTTTAATATAAACTTTAGCGGGAAGCCGAAAATAAACCCGAAAATAAGAGCGATGGTGATTCCGAAAATAAGGGCGATGATAGTTCCGAAACTGGAGGTTCCAAATCCAATTAAAATATAAAAAAAAACATTAAAAATTTTATATAGATTATGTAGATATCATTGTTGTAATTATTTGTGTTACCGTAATGAAAAATAATAAATGAGTTTTTAAAAGAAACAATTGTTACTTTTGATATGAAAAACCAAATAAAGAAGAAATCTTAGAAACTCAATTTCTGCTNTAGGAAGTTCGTATCTTTTTTTTTTAACATAAATTGTTAATAAAATAACATTATCAGTTATGTATTTTAATCATAATATCGATAATCATCTGGATAACTATCTCTTCGATCATCACGACGATTATTATTATTGTTGTTGTTATTATTATTCGTATTATTATTATTATTATTATTATTATTATTATTATTATTATTATTGATAGATCCATTGGAAAGTGAAGACTCGCTCATTGAAGATCTCGAAATGTTTGCAACTATTGCTCGATGTAATTATGAAGAATCCAATCAAGCTATCTCGAATGCATTTAATCCAATTGCACAACAATATCAGGTGAAAATTCTTAATAAATTCATAATAATTTTCTTGATATTTTACTTCCTATAACATATATTGAATATCATTAATAATAATATTATTATTAATATATTTAGGTATTACTACAACAAGTAAACGCTGGAATGATTCACGATTATTTACCAATCTTGGATGTGATCGAAAGTAAGTTTAATAAAGACTAACATTATATTTGTTTTTAATAATAATAATTTTTCTCTTATTATTGATTAATATTGTTGCTGTCTTCTTTACAGCCAAGTTTGCTTGGTTAGTATATATGATAGGAGGTCTTATTGGTGGTAGACAGGTAAACAAAATTTGTATTAATTCTTTATTAAACACAATTATTCAGTAATAAATAAAGAATAGTCACTAATTTTAAATAATTTCCATTTTTTAGGCTTACATTAGTACGGAAGAGCAAGATATAATTGATGGGGAATTAACATGCAAAGTAATAAACTTAATGAATGTTAATAAGTCTTGGAACGATCCGGTATGAAAATAAAATAAACAATTTATTATCTTTTTAACAGTATTATATTACATCATTTGCAATTAAACTTATAAATAATTTCTTCTTATTAAAACTTTATATATTAGCGTGGAAGTGGTAACGGCTGTGAAAAATTAGAATTAGCATTTATGGATTTCTTTCAACAGTCTAGAAGTTACATTGGTGAAAGTACTCAAAGGTCTTCTAAAGTATATAGCAAATTATCTGAACAACTCGGAATTAATGATCAGTCCATGGTTTGTTTTATGAATTTATTGTTGGTTTCTATAAACAATATTTATTAACAATATTTATTTTAATTTATTAGCTTTTGGATTTCGCTGTCACAAAAATGTAAGAATTAAAAGAATTAATTAATAATAAATTCAAAATATCGATTAAAATATTAATTAAAAATATTTAATTCAATAGTGGGACAAATCTTAAATTATGGGGTCAGAATCAAAATATTATTAAACGAACAGTTACTTTATTTAATGATTTGGCTGAAGGGTATGAAAATTATATTTGGATTATATTTGTTAAATTATATTTGTTAAATTATATTTGTTAAATTATATTCGCTGAATTATATTCGCTGAATTATATTTGTTATTTTATTAGATATAATTCCGTTAAATTACTTCGTAAAATACCAACCACCCAATTTATTATTCAGAATCATACATCTAAAGATTTTCCTTTCCTTGATGTACCCAATAATTTACGAATTCGTATGACATATTATTCAGCATTATCTAGAATATTATTCTCGGAGGATAATAATGTTGAAAGAGATTTTGAGGAATTTATTAAACCTTGGGATATGACTTTGACCGAACTTAATTCTTTAAATTCTTTACAAGCTTTTCGACAACCCGCTGTTAAAGTAATGAATTTATTTATTTTTCACTTATTTTACTAATCATATAATATTAACTATTCTTCATTTATTATCATTTATTTAATTTTTATATAATAGGCATCTTTATTGGGAATATTCAGAGATTTAAGAGGATTTCTTTCTGCCATTAATGGTCGAAAAACTTTTTTAATGTTTTTTGATTGGTTTTATCCCAATTATATGCCAACCCTTTGTCACGCTTTGGAAGCCTGGTCAGATGATCCATTAGCTATTGCTATTCTCAAATTCTTTATGGAATTCGTTTATAATCGTGGACAAAGATTAAATTTCGATATCTCTTCTCCTAACGGCATATTATTATTCCGTGAAACGAGGTAAGTTTTTTTATAATTTGTTATTCTATTTTATTTTATGACAATTTTATTATTGTTTGTTTATTTGTTTATTCATTTATAATAGTAAGGTGATCTCGACTTATGGTAAGTTATAAAGAAATATTTAAATTCTGAATTCAAAGATTTCTCATCAAATCATTATTTTATTATTATTTTATTATTTATTATTATTTTATTATTTTGTTATTATTTTATTATTTATTATTATTTTATTATTTATTATTATTTTATTATTTATTTATTTTATTATTTTATTATTATTTTATTACTTTCGTTAGGTCAACAAGTTAATCCACACCTTTTGATCAGAAATGACATATATGCCGAAAAGTAAGTTATCAATATTAATATATTTTTTTTAAATATAAGTAATATATTAAAATTTATTTTAAATATTCTAAATAGATACAAAGGCATTTCGATCTGCTTTAATATTTTGGCAAGATCTTTTTCTGGTCGCTACGTTAATTTTGGTGTTTTTCAATTATATGGAGATAAGGCTCTTGAAATAACTTTAAATGTATCATTCGAAATGATGCTTAATATAGATCTAAAAGATCTCCTCGTAAGTTTACTTCTACCATCAATATTTTATCAATATATATTATCAATACTATCTTTACCATCATTCCTGTGAATAATATTAATAATATTATTTAGACATATTCAAAGCTTGCAAAATCATTTTATACTTGGTTGGATACATTTTCAAATGAACACATGATGGCTCTTCCAGATATGGACTCGAGATCTTTTCTATATATAATGCAAGCTCTCTCCGAAGGAATTTTATCGCTTGATATCCTTAATTGTCTTTTTTTAATCCTGATTTTTCCCTGTCTTTTTTTTTTTTGTCTTTTTGTTATCCTTAATCAAATTTAAAAATTTAACATGGAGCCCCGTGTTCATCAGCATGTAGTTCGTTAGATCATATATTTACCTTTGTCATCCAACAATCCGCCAAACAAAAATCTAAACGACATTGGATTCTCACATACTTAAATGAATTTCCTCAAGTCTTGCCTTATTTATTTACCGCAAATTTTAATGTAATTTTATTCGAAGATAGACAAAATAATTGGTCATTATCTCGTCCTTTATTATGTCTAATCTTATTGAATCAAGAAGTAAGTAATTGTTGTCATTAAGATTATCATCATTAAATTATTGTACTTAAAAATCTAAATCACATTTTTCTATTACTTTTTATATTTAATTTTAGTATTTCAATGAATATGTCGAAAACCTTATACAATACCAGTTACCTGGGCGAAGAGAAGGCCTACAAAAGGTCATTATTATTTTTATTTTTATTTTTATTTTTATTGTTATTGCTTTTATTGTTAATTTATTTATTCAAAAATGTTAAATGTTATTCCACAACTTATATTTGTATAGGCTCTTAAAAATCTTATGGATGATGTGGATTTTAATTTGAGTGCTAAAAGTCGTGATCGTTTTACGCAGAATCTTAATACTTTCAAACGAGAATTAACTAACGAAAATATCGTATTGATCCCTCCTCCAATGGATTATTCTCAATTAATTATGTGATATTTTTTAATTTTTATTTTAATTTGTTTTTTTTTTTTTTTTAAAGATCTCTTTTTAGATTTCTTTTAGATTTTGTTACGATTTACTACTACTACTTTTTTTTTTTTTTGTTTAATCTGTTTACAAAATATTGTTATTATNTCATTAAATTATTGTACTTAAAAATCTAAATCACATTTTTCTATTACTTTTTATATTTAATTTTAGTATTTCAATGAATATGTCGAAAACCTTATACAATACCAGTTACCTGGGCGAAGAGAAGGCCTACAAAAGGTCATTATTATTTTTATTTTTATTTTTATTTTTATTGTTATTGCTTTTATTGTTAATTTATTTATTCAAAAATGTTAAATGTTATTCCACAACTTATATTTGTATAGGCTCTTAAAAATCTTATGGATGATGTGGATTTTAATTTGAGTGCTAAAAGTCGTGATCGTTTTACGCAGAATCTTAATACTTTCAAACGAGAATTAACTAACGAAAATATCGTATTGATCCCTCCTCCAATGGATTATTCTCAATTAATTATGTGATATTTTTTAATTTTTATTTTAATTTGTTTTTTTTTTTTTTTTAAAGATCTCTTTTTAGATTTCTTTTAGATTTTGTTACGATTTACTACTACTACTTTTTTTTTTTTTTGTTTAATCTGTTTACAAAATATTGTTATTATTATTGCATCATTTTAAAAATGTTATCATCATTTACTACTACTATATATATTTGACAATAGTTTATTATATATATTTCGACTATTAGAGAGAAGGTAATAATCCTTATTTTTTTTATTATTATTTAGAGATTATTTTTTTTTCGTGTTTCTGCACATTTTATATCGATTTTATGGTCACATTTTATTAATTAAAATGATTTTACTTATATCTATGTATACATATTTACAAAAATAACACATTTATTTATGAACTTCTTTAATGAAGTTACAATTTAATTTATTAACAGTATTTATTTATTAATTAATCATTTTTTAGATACAGGACGGAAAGGTTTGTGTAAATTTTGTGTAAATTTTGCCTGTTTTTTTTTCATACTTTTTGAGATTTTTAAATCTATAATTTTATTCAATGGTTAATTCAATGATTTTATATTAGATTTAATGAAACTAATCTTTTTAGAATTTTTTTTCTTATAGTAAAACTTCTTGATAATATAATAATATAATAATATATTAACATCATATTTTAAAAAAATATATATTACAGTACTCACAACTAGTGTTAGTATTCTCAAACTTAAACAATGATTGTTTGTATGAGTAGCGTAATATAAACAAGAACTTGCTTAAAGCAATTATTCACAGATTCATTATAATTCTAGACAAAAGAAATAAATAAATAAAGAATATAAAGAATATAATAAATTTTTTTAGTATCGTATCTGAAGATCTACTCAAAATTGACAATGGTGACGGAGACAATCAAATTTTGTGCAACGCGTTTTATTTTTATTATTACATTTGTGTCACCCGAAATTGTATAATTACATTACTACATGTAGTATGGTATATTAATTCAACTTACCTGTTAAATGTAAATTCGCATGCACACCGCTTTGACTAGTTCACTTACATACCGAAAAATGTCCGACATTTATACCGTTTCACAACTACTTTTCTTGGATTCATTCACTTGTAGTAAAATATTTTTCGGGAAAAAACTTATTGGAAACTTCGAAATAATCAAATCTGACGATATATTTCCAATTGGTACAATCATTTTTAATGACACCACAGGAAGACTAGCTTGTCATTTCCTCGAATTTCAACCACGGTGGATATCTGGTACTGTCCTCCTAACAAAATGGAATTACTTGTTGAACAAAACAACAGGTAATCAAATTTCTTCAAAATATCTTGAAGTTCAAGAAGTTCAAGAAGTAAGAACAGACTCTTCATTGGAATATTTTCCACCCCAAATTTCAAATAAATATTTAATCGGGAAGGTTCTTATTAAAAGTGTACTTCAATATTCAAATGATAAGCCAGTTGGTTGTTTATTAATGCTCGTAGGTGATCAGACTCACGTTCACGTTTTGTTCTCAGGAAAAGAAATAATTGAGCGATATTTTATGATCATAGTTGGAAAAACCTACCTTCTAACCGACTTAAACACGACCAATCAAATCTCATCCATATTTCCTGTTTTTGAATTCAATTCAACCTTCTCAAATTCTTTTCCTTTTCCCATTAACGATAAACATTCATTTACTTATTTAAACCCATCTAATTTATTTAATAATATCTCCAAACATCCACATCCAATAAGTACCAATGAATGTTCTCCTATTCCATTTTTCACTTACAAGGGCACAATAACTTGCATCATAGATAATGTTTTAGGTGTATTCAT
Source organism: Diversispora epigaea (assembly GCA_003547095.1). NCBI lineage: Eukaryota > Fungi > Glomeromycota > Glomeromycetes > Diversisporales > Diversisporaceae > Diversispora > Diversispora epigaea. Next base: position 31,694 of record PQFF01000002.1, on the reverse strand, counting down.
TTTAGACTCTCAATTTATATTACACTTGGGTCGATATCCTTATTATAATTATTTGATATTACCTTATCGAGTGGGAATGACGCTATTGTTACATAACATACACGCAGTTTCAACGAAAATGGATCGTGATATATGGAAATTATCGGCCCGTAAACATTGTCCAAAATTAGAAGATATTAAAATTATTTTTGTGGCATGTTTTTGTAGTACTATACAAATCTGCGAATTTCCTAGCAATAAATTCTGTCATTATTCAGTTACTCCAAGGGTGATTAGTAAATTCTCGTTATTTCACGTTGATGATTCATTAACATTATTAGATTTGATTTGGATTCAAAAAGTCTATTATGAAATATTAGAAAAATTTCCTGGTGAATTTGATGATTCAACTCTCTTAGGTGACCCTCTAGGGAATTCCTCTGGACAATCTTCTTTATTATCAAAATTATTTCAAAGATATCATATATCTGATCAAGGGCAAGAATGGCCGGAAGAATTTTTCAATCATCGTTTTGGTTGCAGAACGTGCCAATTGAATGATGTTAGCAAAATTAAGTTTATAACATTTTCAAACTTTTTAAAGATTATTGAAAAGATTGAAACCGAGAATCAATCCACAACGAAGGTCATATCACAATCTGAAGCTGGAATGGAATTCATTCAATTAATGGGAATACTAGAGGGAAATTCGATTGGAATGCTTCAATTTAGAGATCATACGGGACAAATTCAAGCGGTTAATATTTCATCAGTTCAAAAGATACAGACTTATCATTTAAATAATATTTGGTTAGTTCCTGAATATGATATAGTTTTAGAAAAACATGAAAAACCTTATATTCGATTCGCAATTGATAAATGTTTTTGCTTTTATGTAAAGCCTTCCACTTTTCCCATCGAATTAAAAAGTTTCGCTTTTCGCGTTTCACATATTTACCCAGCAAAAGTGGATTGTCCTTCTGAACTTGAGTTTCCAAATTTAAGCTTTAAGATGCGTATTAATATTTTTCCCGTACTGGAGATTGATAATGGAACGCGTAATGAATTACCAGAAAAAAATACTTATGTTCATCTTTCAGGTGATTTTATAAAATTTTTACCAGCAATTCATGTTGGATCAACTTATGAGATGACTTATAATAGGAATCCCGAATTTTGGTTGAAAAATGTTGATAACGCTAAAATTAGAAGTTTGCAAGTAGAAATCAATAAAAATTTCGAATATTCAACTTGTAAAGATCTGATTGGTAATAAATTTGGTCCAACAATTCTTCAATTAAATGAGGTCAACAAACACACATACATAGCTCTTGAAACGAAATTTTTAGAAGCGAATAAAATTCTAAATATCAGTGATCTATTGTATGGCGATATGAAAATTGGATCGATTATTTCAATACAAGGAATTTTGGTTTCTAAAGAATTTCGACCTACCACATATTTACCGAAATTTACAAGATCACCATCCTTTAGCAACCATCTCAAAGGAGATACTGATCATCGTGATACAAGTTTGCTATTAAGAATTCGCGACACAAAAACGAAGGATGTTATTGATACATATATAGTTTCTACGGCAAGATATATCATTCCATTGGGATTGATCCCTGGACAGCCTCTTATATTAAGGAAAGTCATGGCAAAAGTTTCTAAAATAGGGATTGTATATTGTTGTTCATTGCCAACAACGAATATCACTTTGGCGGGAATTCCAAATGATGATCATAAAATGTTTCACGAGCTAGAAAATATAAAATTAATAGATTTATTTAATAGATCAGCACAGAAACTTTGTCGGATACATTGTACGATAACTCAAGTTTTTAATTTATCAGTAGAAATGGTTTGTGAAACGTGCGAACAAACTTTTTATAATAACTCTTGCCCAAATGAATGTACACTATTCCCACCGAAATTTCGTGTGGAAGGGAAATTCGAAGTTAGAGATGGTACATCCAAAGCAATAGTACTTATTAAAGATGAAGTTGGATTACAAGAATTATTACAATTGAAAGACGATCGCATCCAATTAATTCGTAAAGCTGCAGCTCAGAAGAAAATTGTTTATCAACAGAATCATTTAAATTTCAGTAAAAATTTTGATAAAGTGTTTAATCAAGTTCGTGCCAAGATTCCTATTGGCAGAGAAATTATTCTTTATTGTTGGCCAATAAAACGGCAATCTTTAAAAAATAATAATTTTTCCATTCAAACTTTTCATGGAATAGAATTGAAGGCGGCTGGCATAGAAGAAATTATACCCGAATCAGAAGCCTTCAAATATTTACAAAATTTTAAAAAGAAGTTGAACGTGTGAATATATTTAGTAAGACTTAGTAATGGTAGAGAAATGGCAGATTTTGTAGTCATACAAACCTCAATTTTTTTTTTTTGGCATTTATCATTTGTATATAAGTTCAAAGAATTTGTAAATAGAAATTATCCAAATTTTATTATTATTATTTAATAATAAATATTGAATCTTTAATAAAAATAATATTTAATTATCTAAGAATATGTTGAGATCCATTTCGCCTAGATTATATTTTTAATTCTTATCACACGAAACAAATTTTTTTTTTTTTAAAAAAAAAAACAGGAATATATACATTCTGAATTAAAATCTACTGTTAGAATATTATTACCTTTTGATCTATTAGGAAATTTCGATCCACACAAATCGAATCCAAATAATCCAAATATATATTCTAATTTAAAAAAAAAAAGTGATGATGATTTTGGATCGAAACGATACCTTCTTCTCTGTTCTTATATTATATGAGCAATTTTCTCTTTATTTACGGAATTATCAACAAATATCTTGTAGAGACCGGGTACTCTACTTAGCACGTGTTTCTTTATTTATATAGGAAGTTCGTATCTTTTTTTTTTAACATAAATTGTTAATAAAATAACATTATCAGTTATGTATTTTAATCATAATATCGATAATCATCTGGATAACTATCTCTTCGATCATCACGACGATTATTATTATTGTTGTTGTTATTATTATTCGTATTATTATTATTATTATTATTATTATTATTTCGACGAGAATTTCTTCGATCTCTTTCTCTCGACCTATCCGATCTTTCTTTAGGAGGAGATCTTTCCTTGTGTCGATCGTCAGATAAACTTCTTGAACGACGAGAATCCACATCCCCACTTTTTTCTCTATTCGCTCGTCTTTGTTCACGTAAATAATTTCTTTGAGCCGCAAATAGTTCTTTCTTTAAGTATCGAGATACTTCTTTCAAATGCATGAAATTACAAAATCCACCCCGAGTGCATTCCGCATTTTCATTTTGACGACAACACGCTTCACGAAAATCTGTAACTGGTGAAAGCTCGGCATAAATGGGTCTCCCTTTTATAATTATTTTATCATAATTTTGATAATTATTTATAAATATTATTATTATTATTATTATTATTATTATTATTGTTATTGTTATTATTATTATTATTATTATTATAATTATATAATTGAAATATGAAAAATTAACTCACCTGAATAGAATCTTTGATTCAAATTATCAACCGCTTTTTGAGCGTCTTCTTCGTACCTAAACCTAGCATAAACGTTTCCGATCAAGTGATCACCTACGTTATCGCACACATGCATTTCTTCGACTTCACCATATTTACAAAGTTCTGTAAAAAAGTCTTCATAAAAGTCATCAAAGTGTGCCTGAATTTGTTCCTCCGTCATATTACAGTTAGTATCATGTGCAGGATTTTGGTAAATATTAGAACAAAGGATAGTTTGTGAAAAAGTCGGTTTGACATGTTTACGACTACAACGATCACCGTGTCGGCAAGCTCCAATTTTGAAATAAAAAGAACAGTTGACTCTGTAGTAAATAAAGATTAAGGTATAAATATTATAAATATTAAATTTTTAATATATTTTTATATACATATATGTACTTACTTGTCTTTCTCTGTACCATAGATCGATGCCAAATATTCCGCCATGGTAAAAAAAAAAAATGCATAAAAAATGATTATAAACCGTTACCATTTGTAAATCATGATTGGACAGGTTTTTTTCCTAAAATGATTTGTTTGTAAATGTCTTATATGCATGTGCATGTGCATGTGCGTCAAATGATAGGTCAATCTTATAAATTCTTGTAATTCTCGAAAGCTCTATTTTTTTTGATTAGTTTAAGTAAAGAGAATAAACGTCAGTGGCGTAAGAAAGAAGTTGCATAAGAATTTTCCAAAAATCACCTTTTTTTGGGTCACCGCCATTTCTTAGGAAACACTTTAAGTTCTCAGGTCGCGCACATGATTTTTACCAATCCATACCATTTTTGTTTTACTCATTATTTTCTGATCACCTGATAAGCCCTCCTTCGTCACAAACTTTATCACAAATAATGAATTATTTCTTATTGTAATAGATTTATTCACATAACTCATAATTTTTTCCTCATTTATCAAAGAATGATATTAATAATAAATAAATGATAATTATAATATTGATTGATTCGATTAAATAAGGTCTACTAATGACTCGAGAGGACGCAACAAGAGTTAATATATTGATTGAAAAAGAAAGTCATAAAAATAAGATGATTGAAGTAGAGTTATTGACATTAATAAAAATGAGACAAGATATTAACTAACGCAGGAGGTGGATGCAGCAAGGTAATATGATCCATTCTATTCCAATTTCTTTGTTTCAGTAAAAAATCGATCATCAATTAACATATGTACAACCAGCGACGACGAAAGCAGAGCACACCTAATCTAGTTATTATTTAAAGAAAAGGATTTTTCATTTCTCCATTCCTTTCATTCCTTTCATTCCTTTATTGATATTATTTATCAATTATTAAATTTTTTTTCGAAATAAAATCAAAATCAAAATTTCTTTATCAAATTATTAATATTAAAATAAAAATTCTAGTAATAATAAATTTTTTTTACGTTATTTATAATAAATGTCATCATTTTCATTTTCAGCGATATCCACCACCAACTCTTCCTTCTCTATCACTGCAATAACGCATAATGATAAAAATGATAACCAAGAAATTTTTAGTATTTTGTGCGGTAAGTTTTTATTTTATTTCTGAGATTTTTTTTATCTATTCCATAATTAAATTTTGATATTATTAAATTATTAAATTATTAATAATAGGTTACGCCTCTATGATTAGTTTTATATTTGCTCTATATCCGTATGTTATTTTTTGACTTCCTTACCCGTTAATCAATTATTCAATGTTCATTCGTTCGTTAATAATTCGTTAATAATTCGTTAATAATTCGTTCGTTCGTTTAATAATTCGTTCATTCATTCACTCACTACTAATTTATTAATTCACAGACAAATAATTGTAAATTTTCGTCAAAAATCAGCTAAAGCATTAAGTTTAGCTTTGTTAACAAATTGGGCAATAGGCGATATCTCAAATTTAACAGGATGTATATTAACAAATAAATTACCTTTTCAGGTAAATAAAATAAATAATCATAAATAATATAAATAATTTAAATATAATATAAATAATATATATAAATTTATTATTATAAATCTTTTAGTTATATCTCGCATTATATTTTTGTGGAATGGATTCTATATTATCTTTTCAATACTTTTATTATGAATGGTTTTATCCTGGATTTATTTTAAAGAATAATAATGATGATAATAATAATGATAATAATAATAATGATAATAATAATGATGATAATAATGATAATTATAATGATAATGATAGTAATAATGATAATAATGATTATAATACTTCTAATATTTCTCAAATATCAACGAAATCATTTAAAGATTCGATAAAAGATAATTTATTAAAGAATTATTCTACTTTTCCTAATAACAATGGGGGAAGATTGTAAGATCACGCAAAATTATTATAATTAATTATATTATTTGATTTCTAATCATGTTTTGTTGAAATTAATTAATTTTATTAAAAAAAAAAAAAATTATACAGACCAAAAACCACTCTAATATTCGGTGTACTCTTATTCACATTTCATACATATCATTCCGCCTCCAATATATCATCATTTAATAATACCATTACTACATCTTCTCTTAATTCTTCTCCTTCATTTCCATTTTCCGTAGAAGCATTATTTGATGAAAACAATAAGAAATTAATTGGACAAGTTATGGGGTACATGTGTGCTTTTTTGTATGTGACCGGTAGATTACCGCAAATATATAAAAATGTAAGAAATTTATAATATTATTTTATATTGTTTAATCTTATTTTTACCAATGATTAAATTTTTTTTAGTACAAAAGAAAATCCGTAAAAGGACTTTCGATGACAATGTTCATTTTTGTAGCTTTGGGTAACATAACCTATTCACTTTCCATATTCACAAATCCTTTAATTTTTTTGGATCCAACATTTATTCGAAGTGAAATATCTTATTTCATTGGTTCTTTGGGAACACTTACACTTGATACTGTGATCTTTTTACAATGGAAGTATTATTCTGTTGGAACAAAAAGAAGAACGGGGATTGATGATGATAGCTATAATGTTAATATTAATAATGATGATGATGATGGGATTATTGACGAAGGATTAGAAATTATTGTGTAGAAAATGCGTAAATAAATAATAATAATAAAAAATAATGAATAAATAATGAATATAGAAAGAAGAAATTATTGTTACAGGAAAGAATCAAATTTATTTACAAGGAATTTAATTTGTTCCCTTTATTTTCAAAAATAATTTAAATAATTTAAAGGTGAAATAAATAAATGTAAAATATTTGAATAAATGTTAAATAAAAATAAATTAATATTTCCTTTTCTTTATGTTATTAACTAATAATCCATTAATAAGTATTTCTTCATAATCATTTCTACGTTTTTCATTTCTTTCCAAAATAATCATATCATCATATTTCTCATTGCATTCAATTTCACATTTATCAAATTCTTCACTACTAATACTGCTTTCTAATTCATCACTACTACTGCTACTACTATCTTTATCTTTAATATTATCTTTAACATCTTCAATATCTTTAATAATAGTATCATTGTTATTATCTTTACTTTTATTAATAAATTCCAAAATTTCTATTATGATTTTTTCAATATTTTCTTCAATCTTTTGTCCCAATATAATTAATTCATCACTTTCCCGCAATAAATGACTATTATATTTAACATGTTCCGGCCAAACTACATCATTAAAATAATTTGGTGGATCAACCCAGTATCCTAAAAAAAAAAAAAAAATTTAAATTTAATTTAATTTTACTTTATTTTTTATAGAATTTTTAATTTAATTTAATTTTGGATACTTGCCTTCACGAGTAACATAACCCTTTCTTTCTTCTCTTCGTTTCTTTAAAACATCATGATCTGCACTAATAAATGATTTGATATCCAATTCTTTTATAACTTCAGCATCCCAATATAATAAAAATCCATCTATGATAACAAAATGCCATTCATCATCATCATCATCATCATAATCATTGTTATAATTGTTATCATTATTATCATTGTTATTTTGATTGAGATAATCTAATAATTTTTTGTTAACTTTTGATGATAATCCTTCAACTGATAATTTTGATTCATTTTCTTCATTTTCATTTTTCATTTCTTGTTTATTATAAACATTTTCTTCCTTTGATTCAAATGATATAAGAAATTGTCCTGTTTCATGAAGTTGCTGAATAAAATCTTTAAATGCATCAAAATCTATGGCTTCAGGTGAATCCCAATTTGCTAAGTTGGTAGTGGAATTAATTGGAATTTGTTCTTCCGGCTTTAAATAAGTTTATGGAAAGAGGAAAAAGAAATGAAATTATATTTAAAAATTTGATAAAATTTGATTTAATTATTTCGTTAAGATAAAATAAAATATTAAATAATTTTTATAATTTTTACCTTAAAAAAATCGTCTTGATGAAGTATTGTACAATTAGGTAAAATTTTTTGAAGCAATCTTGCTAAAGTCTATAATAATAATAATAACAATAATGACATTATCGTCTTTTAATTTATTTAATTTATTTAATTTATTTAATTTTACAATAATAATAATGAAATTATTAAAATAAATAAATACTTACACTTTTACCTGAACAAGACGCTCCTCTATATAGAAAAGTAGAAAGAATATAAATTAGATGATTCGTTTAATGTTTATTTTTTACGATTAATTTTTTTAAAACTCACCCAATACCGATCGTAACAACTTTTTTATTTGATGCCATTTTGTAATTTGTTTAATTAATTAATTAATTGATTTAATATAAATTGTTTTTAATTTAATTAATTTAATATAAATTGTTTTTTAATTTAATTAATTTAATATAATTGTTATAATTGTCTAGTTGATCGTTTTTTTTTTTTTGTGAAATATCGAAAATATTTGTCGAAAAATAAAAATAATGGAAACATTATTCTATTTATTTATTTATTTATTCATTATCTATCAAAATATCTAGAATGGTAATTATCGTAGTAGAATAGATAATCAGGAGTAATTAAATTAATTAAATTTTGTTGAATAAACTGATACGCAAAAAAAACCTGATACCGTAAATCTGACACCAAATGTAAAATTTGATACAGTTGTTATGATTATCTAATTGTAAACATTACTAATCATTAAGATCATTGAGCATAATAACTAATGATAAGGATAAACTACATAGCCAATATTCTAAGCCGATACCCAGCGTGAATGTGAATCACACACCTTTACTTAACAAACAAATATCACACGGTCAGAGATTTAATATTTTAAATTAATTAATTCTATTATTTGTTTATGTGATTTGCTTTAATTGATTCACGAAAATATTGTTTGTATACTACTCTGGTAACTAATATTTCAATTATTAAGTAACAGATTACTCTCTTTTTCTTTGTTATTTTTATTCCATTTTGAATTCCCAAAAAAGAGTTATAATGGTAAAAAAGAGTTATAAATGACAAACAGATTGGCATCACCATAACTTTTAAATGTTACTTCGGGACGGACACGTGATCTTGTCGTCATTCGAGTTTATGATATCTGAAAAAGATTTCTACTAAAGAAGGGCACAACATTATGCTTAAAGGGTGGGCGTACATGCTGAAATGCCGTACCTTCAATCAACATCTTTTCCTTCTAAAAGGGTCGTTTCTTTAACTTGGGAAAAAAAGAAAAACCTTCCTTTCCTTGAATATGATTAACATGTTCTCATCCTAACGTTCAAAAGTAACATATGGTTAGAACTATAAACACACATTGGTTCATCAAGATCGAGGGAGTTAGGGAGTTATATCAACACTCAGTTCGGATTGTCCTACAGTAACTGGAATTTTATTTATCGGGTGTACGATAACATTACACGTGAAAAATCTGTTGGTAGATCATTATTGTGAATATATTTTGAATCGTCAAAAATTCCGAAAACGCGTATTACGGATTTCAAAGAATTTCTTTCAATATGCCTAAAAATAATAAAAAAAACTTGCATGGTTTCGCTCATCTATGTTTTCTTCCTTCTCATGATACCCAAGTATGGGAAGAGAATTTTGAATATAATAAAGATTCAAAGACTACAGACACAATAGTTAAAGTAGAAAGTAGTTCGTCGCCAGAAACTTTAATGACTAGTGACGAAACAACTAATTCTACAATTAATTCAAATGGAATTAATGAAAAAAATATTTTATCAAAAAATACATCACCAAAATATTTTATAGGACATTTTATAAATATTACAAATTATAAAAATTATGGTATAAAAGCTACTTTATCACCTATTCCACCACCTCCATCTCACAATATTCATAATTGTTTACTTGAACATCCAATTTATTATGATCTAACATTACAAGATTATAATATACCCAATAATAATAAATGGACATTTAAATGGGTAGGATGGTGGAATGGGGATGCGGGATGGATGAGTTCGGATCCAAATTGTAATGTTAATGGTGAAAGAAGAAGAGATTATGATTCAGATGATAATAATAAAGATGATAATAAAACTGATAAAGGAAAACAAAAAGAATTTGAAATTGTTTCAAGTGATGGGGAACAATATATTTGGTTTCATACTAATCGATTAAAAGCTGATCAAGAAGCTCAAAAACATATTGAGAAATTCTTCCCGAAATTATTAAATGAGATTGATCAAGATGATTTGAATAATGCACTTATTTGTTTAGGTGAAATGAAGGTAGTTATGGAATGTGAACATGATATTCAAGAAACTGATGATAATCATGATGAAGAAGAGAGAGGGGAAGAAGGGATATATGAGGAAGTTAGTGAAGAAGATAATAATGAAGATAATAATTCTGAAATTCTTATTGACGATGATGATTTCTGAAGAAGGAATTGTTATATTGTAATATTATCTCATAATATTACGTATAAAGAATTTATGACAATGAAGAAAACAATGAACATAATATGAAAATATTATATGAATATGTTTATCTAATCCAGGAAAAATAAATAAAATATAATAAAAAATATAATAAAAAATATAATAAAAAATATAATAAAGAATATTTTTATTAATATTCAAATAAATAATATCATAAAAGTAAGCATTCATTTTCTTTGACAGAATATAAACAATTTATCCACTATTTATTACTTTCATTCACATTACTTCTTATTAATATTCTCATTTCCATTTCCATTTCCATTATTTTTATTATTTTTGTTATTTTCATTCTGAATATTTTTGTTATTACCACTATCGATCATCTTAATTTGATTTTTTCTTCTCGCATTTTCCTCCAAAATCTCTTTAAGCTTTGGAATGCTAGCTAATCTTTCCATAAGTTTCTGTTTCTCTTCTTTTTTCTGTGATTCAATTCTACCACGTCTTGATTTCAAATATCTAGTTTTTCTAAGTTCTTCTCTAAATTCTTCAGGTTTCTGAATTACTTTAAATTCTTGATTTAATGGAATGGTACCTCGTTTAAGTAATAATTTTTGATGTTGAACACATTTTGGCCAAGTTAATCCTACTTTCTTTGATATTTCTTTTAATTCTGGACTTTCCCAATGTATAATTAAATTACTAGAAGCATCCCATTCATAACCTTTAGTATATACAATTTTATTTAAAGCAAAACATAAACTACAAACACTTTTCTCTAATTGATCCATATCATCCTTCATACGTTCTTTACGTCTTAATTTTAAGTAATCATCAGGTTTAGGATAATTGAGAAGTTTATCTCTTACTATATTGTTGGTGGCTATTACTGATGTATAAGAAGAAAATCCCGAAATTGCTAATATAGGTTTCCAAAGATCACGACGGATTTTGTGAGGACGTTCATTGAAACTTTTAATTTGGGATTCCAAATATTTGGTCTATTTCAAAATATAATATATAAATTATTATTTTATTATTATTATTATTATTATTAATTGTTATTTTATTATTCATATTTATTACTTTATTTTATATTCATTATATTCATTTATATTAATTAAATTAATTATATTCACTATATTCATTTTATATTAATTATATTCATTATATTCACTATATTTTCATTTTATATTTATTATTTTCATTATATTATATTCATCATTATTATCTATTGATAATCCTAATTATACACAGACCTTTCAAAAATTATTATTTACTTAAATACAATAAATATCCTTTTCCTAATAAAATCAACAAATTTATGATCAATTTAATCCTCCTTAAATTTAATTAAAATTTGAAAATATTTAAATGTCCTTTATTTCCTTCTTTTCATATAAAATACAAATAAAAACAATAATACTGATATTGTACCTGCAAAGCTCTTCCAATAGTAAATATAACTTGTTTGGTGATAACATGTGAATAAATAAAAAATTGGTCTAACCGTCGTTTACAATTCCTATCAAGAAACGAGGTTTTACTTAACGGTGTACGTGGTAATTTGTTCAAAGAGATTTTATTCATTTTTTAAAACTGAACCGAGAGATAATCAAATGATTATGACGATCATTAATATTTTATATTTTATATATATATATATATGGTTTATCAGCCAATCAAAATTCTCCAAAAAAGAAAATATAGGGTGTTAAATCTGTTAACCACAAAACTTTACATATCTGTCTTGGACGTTTTTTACTCAAGATCTTCGACATAAAACTTCTTTCTTTGATGTTGCCACATGTCGAATCGATAAGGACATTGAAAGAAGTCTTTATTTAAAAATAATTGACTTCATGATTATAAAAAATAGTTTGCAATCGGAATGGTTTTCAAAGAAAAAGTTATATTTAGAAGATCTTAAGAAACACAAGTACAGTTATTACAACTTCAAATGATGATTTAAATAGCACACAAATTGATTTTTTGAGGATTAGTTAATAAAATTATTTGCTAAATACAGAAATTCTTGAATTCATGACGAATTTGAACAGAAATCTGATGAAGTTATAAAAATTATTATTTCAAAATCTTACAATCATTTTCCAATATAATTTTTTAATTTTCAATTTAATTAATTCAATTTCAATTTTCAAAATTTTCAATTTGATTTTTAATTTTCAATTTAATTTTTAATTTTCAATTTAATTTTTAATTTTCAATTTAATTTTTTAATTTTTAATTTAATTAAATTTTTAACAGTTGAATTTGATATATTTTGTAAAAATATCAAAAACAATTAAAGTAAATATTATTTAAATATTAATAAAGATTAATAAATATGATAATTACATAGAATGTTATTTGATAAGTAAAACCACTTAAAATTCAATATAATTCACGTGTCGGTTCAATATATGGGTTACGCGAAAAATCAAAACGCGCGACTTTTTATCGCGTGACTAATATTCGAAGATATTCTCCTAGAAATTATTTGGCGGCCTATTTAGCTTATTTAGCTCATTTTGGAAAATATGTTCATTGGAATAACAGGACCTCGTTTTGCTGGTAAACATACAGTTGCCAAGTGGCTAGTTTCAGGACACGGGTTTACATTACTTTCGCTTCGAAAAGATAATTACTGCGAACACTATCATATTCATCATAGTCAACATCAAGAACTTAACCAAGGACTTGACGCGTTAGAATTTGAATCACCTGAAGAGCTTTTACAATACGTTACAAAAAAATATTCCGAAAATTTTGTAACTTGTGATATTCATTCTAGTTATATCTTAGAAATTTATAGAAAACGCCCGTTTTTTTTGTTGTTTGCAGTTGATGGTCCAGTAACAATTCGATATTTACGTTGTATAGCTCGGTAGATATGAACAAATCGATTATTTTAAGTTAATATATCTATTTGTTCTACTATTTAATTTTTATTATTTTTTTTTTTATTATTTTATTATTATTATTTTTTATTTTAGTTGTCGAGAAGAAAATCATCCTGAACCAACATTAGAAGAATTTATAATTGAAAATGATAGTCAACTTTTCAAAGCAGTCGCGCCAAGTAATGAATTTGCGGAATCATTTATAAGTAATCAAAGTGATAGTGATCAAGAAGAAGAAGGAGAAGGAGAAGAAGAAGGAGGAGGAGGAGGAGGAGGGGAAAGAATTCAAAAAAATTCATCAAAACCTGAAAAAAGGCATCAAATTAGAAAATTTGAACAAATTCCAGTTTATAATATAATGACAATGGCAGATCTTACTATAGTTAATTCATATTTAACATTTCAACCATTCTTTGTTTATCTTCATAAACTTGAAATCACAAATCCCGAGAGATTAAGACCATCTTGGGATACATATTTCATGCATTTATCGGATTTAGCAGCATTGAGATCGAATTGTATGAAACGTAGAGTAGGTTGTATTTTAGTAAAAGATTTTAGAGTAATTGCTACAGGTTATAATGGTACAGCGAGAGGATTAAAGAATTGTAATCAAGGTGGATGTGATCGTTGTAACGATGCAGTTCCCAGTGGTACTGGATTAGATAAATGTCTTTGTTTGCATGCAGAAGAAAACGCGTTATTAGAAGCCGGAAAAGAAAGAGTTGGTAAAGGATGCATTCTTTATTGCAACACGTAAGTAAAATATATATATATCAGAAAGAAATTTATTAAATTTATTTGTAATCTAAAAATTATATTGCATTTATTATTATTTAGATGTCCTTGCCTTGGTACGATGATTTTATTTATAAATTTATAATTTATTTTTTTTTATATTCGAAATTATGATGAATTTTTTTTTTTTTGACAGGATGTAGCGTTAAGTTAATTCAAGTAGGCGTTGAAGAAGTTGTCTATAAAAAGTAAATATAACCTTTACATTTTTTTTCTAGGATTCGACTTTTTATGAAAACGATTAACTAATATTATATTATTATTTGTTTAAGTTCTTATAATATGGACGAAATAACAGCTCGACTTCTCAAAGAAGCAGGCGTGAAGTTACGTCAACATGCACCTCCGAACAGGAGATTACAACTGCAAAAGAATGAGTAGTGTATATGTAATAATGGGATTATTTTTGTATATTTGAAACAAGTTGCTGCCATTTTAAATAAACATAAATGGTTAACCTTTTTTTGATTAATTAAAATAATTACTTTATTAAATCAATCCACTTTTATATTTATTTATATTTATTTATATTTATTTATTTTTATTTATTTTTATTTATTTATTTATTTTACTAATTATATTATTACAATTTTTTTAGCTTATGCATCTAACATTCTTTTTTAGAAATTTTAAAAGATCAAAAAATCTTCTGACATTAAAAAATAAAAATATATTTATAATATTTATGCAATGTAAATTTACAAACAAAGCAAGCTTTTTTTTCAAAAATTTTAAATTACGCTTTTCCAAAATAAGTCATATCGCAGGACGTTAGGAAATGATCCTCAACAGATCGGAAAATTTCTATTACAACCCACATGCCAAATATTATATTGGATGATTTTTGCAACAATATATTCATTATGATTTCATTATCTCTTAAACGGTAAATCATGTGAATTTTAGGCGTTAATATATTGTAATTTAAATCATTCGATTTCCTGTTGTCCATAATAATGTAAAAGAAGATTTCAATTTTCAAAAAATGTTTATATAAACTCGCGATCTAAGCTATTCTTTACTAAAATAACTTTTATCTTTTGATATTTTGCTATAATCTATTGCTATTATTCTTAGACTTTTTTTTCAGCATAATTATTATTTACAATCCCACCGTATAAATATCTCTCGATAATTTTTCTTTAAAAAGTACATTTTTTTTAAAAAAAAAAAATAATAATAATAATAAAATGTCTCTTGAAAATTCTCTTGAAAGTGGAAAAGGATATCTAATCCCATTAGCAAAACCCGTTGTTGCTGATCCAGGACCTCTTGGTAAATAATCATTTTTTATCTTTATTATTATTATTATTATTATTATTATTACTATTGTCATCTTTATCATCATCATTTTTATTAATAAATTTAATTTCATTACATTTTATAAATTTATTAAATAATAGCTTTTTCTTCATTTGCATTGACCACATTTGTATTATCAGTTCATTTGATTGGTTCTTCATTGCTTACAGCTCCAGATATTGTTCTTGGTGCTGCTTTATTTTATAGTGGATTAATTCAAATTTTAACTGGAATGTGGTATTTTCATTACGGAAATACTTTTGGTGCTACTGTTACTTCTTCATTTGGTGCTTTCTGGTTATCTTATGGAATTATCAAGATTCCAGCATTCGGTGTTGAAGCTGCTTACGAAACTAAAGAACATTTTGAAAATGCAAATGGTATTTATCTCGCTGCTTGGACAATTTGTATGTATTTCCCACTTTTTTAATACTTTAACACTTTTAATAGTTTTTTTAATTTATTAATTTATATTAATTATATATTTCATTCACGTGATATTATAAAGATACCTTATTTTTAGTTATTGCCTCTCTCCGTACAACAGCTGCAATAGTTATTCTCCTTTTCTTTGTATTTCTTCATTTATTACTTCTCACTATCGGTAATTTCATTCATTCAGATAATGAAGTCATTGTAGCTGCCGGTTACGTTGGTATCATTACTGCATTTGTTGCTTGGTATAATTCTTTTGCTGGTCTCCTGACCAAAGAAACTCATTTCATTTCTCTTCCGGTGTTGGATTTAAGTCATTATAATTTTAAACATTAATAATAATTATTTACGGAAAATTTTTTTTTAAATTTATGTAATACTTTTATAATCACGTTTTCATAATCTTTAACTAAGAACCTTATAATTCTCTTATATTGTTTATATTGTTTATATTGTTTCACTTTTGGTTTCTTACCTTCTTCTTAGCAATTTCTTTAATAGAATAAGTAGAATAGTAATTAGACTTTATAGAAATAATTCATTAGTAATAGTTTTATTATATTTTTGTTAATATTATTGTTGTATTTATTACGTTTCAAACAAGAATTCTAAATGCTGTAAATAAAAATTTATTTATCGATGTAAACTTCGACTTGATGTTAAGTCAATGGGGGGTCGATGAGAAAATCGCAAAACTTCTTCGATCCCATTGACTCTCGGAGCAGTTTGACTTGTGTCACTTACTGCGTTGTTCGATATTTCACGTGCCTATCAATGTTTATAGAGTAATGTTGCATTTTGGATTCCAATTGAATGAGTAATAATTTGCGAATTAATTTACTTTATATAACCTTTTTTTTTCAAACCTAATATAAAACAATGAATCTTCAAAATAATGTTAAATTCACTAAAGTGTCATATTTATTGAATTCTTTGACATACAAAATTCTTTATTTCCTTTATTTCCTTGAATTTGTGATCTTATTATGTTATAATTGTCTATTTCATTGCAACCTGGTAAATCTTTTATCATCTCATCATCAAAATCTAACAAATCATTGTCTTTGGGGACAACATGGACATTATCATCGTACAAACTATCAGATGAGGTCAACATTGTCCGATTTTCAAAGCTATCTTGTTGAGACAAATTTTCATCTTGCCAAAAATCATCATCATCAGAACTACATTTTAATCCGATTACAGATTTTTCTTCCAGGTCTTGATGTTTGTCTTCTTCTTCATTGATACTAAATGTAGATTCAACATCACATTCCATTTGTGAATTTTCATCTTTTCTAGAATTATCAAATAAGTAATCACTGTCCATACAAGATGATGAACCACTTTGATTTGATATATTTGATATTGTAGACGAGGTTCGAACATTGATGTCAGACGATTCTTCGTCAATTGAATAAGACTAATGAATAAAATATTAAGATTAAGATTAAGATTATTAATATCACTCAATTTCTTCGCCTCATATATCAATTCAATAAATGAGTAAATAACAATATATATATATAAGTACCTTGATACCTCTTGTAATAGAGTACAATCCGTTTACAAGAATATTTCTAGTAAATTCCTGCCTTAATTCAGTATTAAAGTAATTTCGATTATACGGACGAAATGATAAATTTGTACGTTCTTGTGTTTTCTAAATAAAAAATCAAAATAATAAGAGATCCTTTTATCGAACTATTTTATAAGTTATTTTTATTAATAATTTAATATTAAAACTTTACCTGTATCAAATCAGCCATTTTCGATTGAAATTTTTCATTTCGACTATTGTGAATAATTCGCGTTAAAGATTTTGAAATAATTGGAATATACTTTGATGTAGATTGAATTTTCTATATAAAAAAAAAATACTTTATTGATTATTATATTTTAGTAAATGAATTCAAATAAATTTACATTTTTTTACTCACGTCATGAAAACTTGGAGAAAACACGAGTGGATACCTATTACTCAATGAATTTTTCATCAAACTACGAAATGCTAAATCGATCGCGACTATTTCTAAAGATAATGTTTCCTCCGGTTTACGCGCGAGTCGTTTGCGCAATAATGCTACGTGTGTGACGCGAATTTGTCAATTAACAATAATATTAACTTATACGTTAACTATACAAATAATATATATATAAAAATATAAATAATAAGGATATCATCGTTACTGGTAATCCAATTTAAAACAAATGTTAAATGAGATAATGTTCCAAAGGGTTGTTGAATTATTGAATCGTTAACTATTGATGATGACGACGATGTTGACGGTGAACATTGTTTATCAGCGTAAAGCCAATATTCTAAAATAATAAAATAAAAATAATTTTATAACAAAAAAAAAAAAATTGAATAATCACATCTTAAAGTTAACTTGAAATTTAACCGTAACATATTTTATAATAATAATTACGCTTATTAAATTGCCGACGTTTATGTTTCTCTGGTTCTATATGGGAAAATCCAAATTGTCTCCAGATCTTTTATTAGAATATATCAAATTAAATAATCTAAATTTTTTAAATTAATTTATCTTTAATTAATATATTCGATATATTCCTTCATGTTACCTCAGGTTGACAAAGACGTTTTAATATTATGTTTTCTTTATTTGTATTAAGACTGAATTGCTTTCCGTCTATTCTGTTTACAAAGTGTTTTATTAAGACCGAGTCAAGAAAGTATTTTATTCATTTTATTTTATTTATTTATTTTTTTATTATTATTTTTTTAATAATAATAATAATAAATTTATTTGTCACCGGATTTTTGGCAATTTTTGGGATTAAAGGATATATTGACGAGAAGTCTTCCTCTGGACAATAATACGTCCATTCTCCTTATGTCTTCTTCACTAAGTTGTCCCATAGTTGGAAGTAACTGAACGTTATATTCAATATTTTGTATACAGGTTACTTTTAACATAGTAAAATGACTTTGTTCAGCGGATTTTTTGAGACAACTTGACGTTAAACACATGGTCGAAGAACGTTCCACCGTGTGAATTGGAATTGTTTGTGTTGTGATATCTTTCGTTGAAGACATGAATTTAGTCCAAAGTTTTAACTATTAGAAAAATTTTTTTAAGTAATTTATTATTTATTGAAAATTTAAACTTTCATTAACTTTCAATACTTTCTTTGATAAACTACTAGTTGGCACACAATTTTAGCACACAATTTAGCACATGCGCATTAAAAATAATAAAAATAACAAGAAATAATAAAAACAACAAGAAATAATAAAAATAATAAAAACAATAAAAAATAATAAAAATAATAAAAACAATAAAAAACAATAATAAAAAATAATAAAAAATATAATAAAAATAATAAAATATAATAAAAATAATAAAAAATAATAAATATAATAAAAAAAATTCAAGTTCAAAATTAAAAATTAAACAAATTAAACAAATTTTATTTCAAAATAATTTTATAACTAAATTATACTAATTATTTACATTATTATTATTTCGTATAAAAAAATAAACAATAAACAATAAATTGTGAAATCGAAACGAAATCAGAAATAATGAAATATTTGGAAAAACTCGAGAACATTGGAAACAATTAAAAATATTTGTGGATATTAATTATTTAATATCTTTTTGATTTATCATATTCTCTCGCTTTTTTTACTCCATTCACTCCAAGTCAAATCTTTCACTCGACTCATAACCATTCACGTAATTCAAACTATTCACGCAAATCATATCATTCACACCATTCTCATCATTCACACCACTTTTTCACATCCCTTTTTTCAAACCATTCATTCACCCATTGTTAAGCTTAATCTCTATTTATCCAATTTACCAAATCGATTCAATATTATTTTTTTTTAGTTGCTATAAACAACTTTGTAATAATGGAGAGAGAGGATTGTGTCATTCCTATGAAGGAATAAAAATTAACGCGTTTATCTTGATTACAAAAAATTTTACGGAACAATTATTCACCAAAAACGACTTGACAACGCCTTTGAAGATTAAATCTCGTATTAAAAAAGATCACAATGTCAAAGAATAACTAGATAATGTTTATCCATCATCATTGACATTGAATTCTTTAATATTACGAGTTTAATCTAAAAATGTGTATGCTGAGTATGATTATTTTTTTGATTGTTCATTGAAGTCATTGATGGTGATGGTTGAAGATTGAATGAAGTATCTGTAGGCATAGTCAAAGGAGGAAAGAAATCGGGTATAGGAATAGATGATGATTCATTATTTAATGAAGAAAACCCTGGATCAAATTCTTCTCGTTCTTTATTATCTTTACTATTATCTCTACGATTCATTGTAGAGTTGTCTTCATGTTGTTCTACATTTTTTTCCTCATTCATGTCCCAATAATTATCAGCGGTCCTTTCTCGAGTAACTTGAAGATCATATGCTGAAGTTGCGTCCAAACTATCATTATTGTGTTCATCTTTAACTTCTCGGGATTTTTCTTCATTTGCATCCCAGCTATGTCGACTTTCATTTTGTCCATGATCATGAGATCTGTCTTGATCACTAGTAGACATAACATTATCATTTTGACTTGGATCGGTTTCCCTACTCTTGTCATCAGTAATTTCCCATTGTCTGTTGCGTCTCTCACGCGTCCGAGCACGATCAAAATCTACTGTAGAAACACTGTTAAGACCGATTTGAGGTTTCTTTACCCCTCTTTCTTTTTCTGCATTTATTTCCCAATGTCTTGATTTGGGACGACCACGTTGATACGCTTCATTATTTGTTCCACTTCCCCCGGCTGCTCCGGGATTTTCTTTATAATGCTTAATACCGGAAGTATTTGTATGGATTTCTGGTGCATAGTGATCAATATCATTATAATGATGTCCATAATTATCACGCCGATTATCAAACTCATGATCCTTATTAATGGCATCATATCGAGGTACCCGATTTCGTTCATTTCGACGATCATATGGTGGAATTGGTGGAGGTCTAAGCCCTGAAGGAGGAAGAGGAGGAGAGGAGGAGCGTCGAGGCGGGTAACGCCCACGTGGTGAGATTGATCTAGGTGGATACATTACAGGTTGATCATAATAATATGGTTTAGCGTTAACCCTGTATGGTGTTAAATTTCCAGGTGGTGGTGACGGACGAGGATAGTACGAATCACGATTGGTTTCCCTATAATGCATAAGATCATGTTCTCTGTCTCTAAAATCTGTTTCTCTGTTAAAATCATAATATGGTGGCCTAATGTCTCTACCGTATTCATAATAAGGGGGTCGAAAACGATGCGGTTCCCTTTCAGATTCATAATATCGTGGGTGGTCCCGTGGTCGCGCTAACTCCCGTTCCCTTTCACGTAATTCTCTTTCTCTTTCCATGATTTTAAAATCTCTTTCCCTTTCAAATCTCTCTTTTCGTACTCTTTCGATTTCTCTATCCTTATCTATAATGCGTTGTCTTTCACGAGTTCTATCTAAAAATCGCGGCGCACTCTCACGATCAAATTCTCTATACCTTTCTCTTTCACGAATTCGATCTCGTTTGCGCACGTAATCCGGTGATTGTCCATCAATGAAATAATCTTTTCTAAGCATTCTCGAAGAAGAAGATTGCCAAGAAGCTTGTGAGGGTTCAGGCTCAAAAAGAGGTGGCGTTCGGGGTCTATGATGTGCAGTTGAATGTCCAGTAATATTCGCACGATTTGGAGATGTTACCATAGCTGGTGGTAAGGGTGGTGGAGGTGGCGTTGAAGCGTCGACATGCATGATATCAGATGATCTTGAATAATACGAGTCATCCGGGTTAACGCTGTTAGATCGTGCTCTCTTGCGACTACCAGTATTTTTATCCTTTCCTTTTTCCATAAATCTTGATCCTCTATTATACAGAGGATCGGCATTCCTATCTGACGGATTGGTTTGATAAAATTGAGTACTATGATCATGATGATCATGAATCGGATTTGGATTTTTATTCTTTTCATCCTTGTCATCTTGAACAATATTGGCATTGCGATCATGTGGTCGTTCATACTCACGGTCTCGTACATATTCTTGCTCTTTGATTCGAACAAAATTTCGATTCGATTGTCCTTTGGGAGAAAAAAGGTTGGGTTCAATAGAATCTAATGAATGCTTTCTTCTTTCTCTCTTAATTCCAGCATCCATTGTTCGACGTTCAAAATCTCCATCCCTCCTGTAATATTCAATATCTCTTCTCCGATATTCAGCTTCGTATTCCCTCCGTTCATCATCACGGCCTCTTTTTTCCATTCCATTATCGTTTTCTCGCCTATACTCGGAATCATTTCTGATTAAATTATCTCTTTCTCTCCTATAATAATCTTTTCTGCCATAATCAATTATTCTCCTAAATTCTTGGGCTTGGTCCTTTTGTTTATCATAACGTTCATCTAATGGACGTTCTTCTGCAGCTTCAACACGTATAGGTCGACCATCAATATGTTGACCATTCATAACTTTAATCGCTTCAGAAGCAGCATGTTTTTCCTCAAAAGTAACAAACCCATAACCTTTGCTTAAGCCTTTCAACAATAATTGAATAAAAAAAGGAGTAAAATAAATAATTAATTATCAGGTTTCTTAAAGCAATAAAAGTTCATAAACTTACCAGTATTCCTATCTTTAATTACAATAACTTCAGTTACAGTTCCAAAACGTCCGAATTCATCTTTGAGTTGTTTTTCGGAAAGTTTCCAAGAAAGATCACCAACAAAAATACGCGTTTTGCTGATAGGAATACCATATCTATTTGTAACTGAAGCAATTCCACCGTTATTATGAAGCGATGATTGTGGTGGAGGAGTGTCAACTGGAGTAGTACCTCTAATTTCTATATTATTAGGTTGTAAAATTTGGGAAGTGGAAGGTGGTGAAGTACCAGTTCCAGCAGTTTGAGTTGTTTGCATATTATTTTTGTAATTATTACGATTCAATTTCACTGGCGCTGATTCTTTAATGGTCGCACCATTACTTTGTCCAACAGAAGTAGCCACATTATTTTCTTCATTATGGTTGCTTGTTTCTTCTTCACTAAGTTGCAAATCGATTTGTTCTTGGTTTGAAATCTCAATAAATGAAAGATCCTCTTCCCCTTGCTTTGGATCTTGATCTTTATCAACATTATCTTGTTGTGCAATCGTATTATCCATCCTGAAATAGCCGTTTCTTCTTTTTGATTTATTGTAAGCCGAGCCCCTTCGAAAACTTTTCAAAGATTGTACTCTTCGACTCAAAGGAACTCTCAAAGGCACCGTATGTCTTGAAAGATATTTCTTTGGCATTCTCTTTATATAAAAAAAAATGTCGGGCTATAAAAAGGCTTTTACTATCAGGGGTTAGAGTGTGTATAATAGGAAATTAGTGTAACAGCCATTTTGGGGGTTTTTCTCATATATCAAATGAATTGCAAGGGCTAATTTGAAATTATTTCTTTACCAAAGTCTTTTGATTCTTAATAAATAATTTATATTAAGTTTTCTTTTTTTAAACCCTCAGTCATACATTTATAGTGCATCAGTAAATGTAAGCCTTCAAAGTCTTTCACTCCGATAACCTTCAAATACCTCCAACATAAACGTAATATTTATGAAGGTTATTGGTACTGAAAACCTTCATTTTTATTAATAAAGCATAATACTCAGGAGGTTATTGATATCAATAACCTTCAATAACCTTTACTTTATCATAATAAACGTAATATTTGCGAAGGTTATTGGTCCGATAACCTTCAATAACCTTTGAAAATGAAATTATTACAATAACCTCCAATATAAAAAATTTCCTGATGACTATATACCAAGTTGAAGGACAAAAAAACAAGTGATTTTTTTGATTTTTCCAAATTGAATAAAGAAAAACTGATAATTTTTAAAAAGTATGACAAGAATAATTTGAAAATAATTTGTAAATAGACAAAAACAAATAAAAACAACTAGTATTATACATTTTTTCAAATTANTATCAGGGGTTAGAGTGTGTATAATAGGAAATTAGTGTAACAGCCATTTTGGGGGTTTTTCTCATATATCAAATGAATTGCAAGGGCTAATTTGAAATTATTTCTTTACCAAAGTCTTTTGATTCTTAATAAATAATTTATATTAAGTTTTCTTTTTTTAAACCCTCAGTCATACATTTATAGTGCATCAGTAAATGTAAGCCTTCAAAGTCTTTCACTCCGATAACCTTCAAATACCTCCAACATAAACGTAATATTTATGAAGGTTATTGGTACTGAAAACCTTCATTTTTATTAATAAAGCATAATACTCAGGAGGTTATTGATATCAATAACCTTCAATAACCTTTACTTTATCATAATAAACGTAATATTTGCGAAGGTTATTGGTCCGATAACCTTCAATAACCTTTGAAAATGAAATTATTACAATAACCTCCAATATAAAAAATTTCCTGATGACTATATACCAAGTTGAAGGACAAAAAAACAAGTGATTTTTTTGATTTTTCCAAATTGAATAAAGAAAAACTGATAATTTTTAAAAAGTATGACAAGAATAATTTGAAAATAATTTGTAAATAGACAAAAACAAATAAAAACAACTAGTATTATACATTTTTTCAAATTATTATAAATATATTAAGAAACAATGACAATTTAATATTTGAATTTGTATATATTTTAAAATTACAAAATAGTTCAAATTTATATATATTTTTGATAAGGTAACAAATTTAAATCTTTCAGAAATCTTAAACAAACTTAACAAATTAATTAATTTTTTAACTGAGTTGGTTCAAGAATTTCAACAAAAAATGTATTTTACAAAAATTAAATTAATAAAAATAAAATAAAAAATTGAAAATATATCCAAATCTTTTTATAAATTATTAAATAATAAACTTATACTGGTTAAATGAACAAAAATCGGAATCCTATTGATAACACAAATATGCATAAATCGAATATCCTATTTGTGAAAATTTATAAATTAAAAATTCCTATTTATAAATCAGAAAAAATCAATTACTTATACTTAATAAATTTTAGCAAATTTAACTATTAATCAAAATCCTATTTATCTCTAAAAGAAGTTGCATTATTTAAAATATATTTAAATTTTTTTAAAATATACTTAAAATTTTTTAAAATATATTTAAAATATACTTAAAATTTTTTAAAATATACTTGAAATATACTTAAAAATTTTTAAAATATACCTGAAATATACTTAAAATTTTTTAAAATATATTTAAAATTTCTTAAAATATATTTAAATACTGGTCAAATGGAAAAAAATAGGATGACTTTATCATAAATAGGATTCCGATTAATGGTTAAATTTACTAAAATTTATTAAGTATAAGCAGTCAATTTTTTTTAATTTATAAATAGGAATTTTCAATTTATAAATTTTCACAAATAGGATATTCAATTTATACATATTTGCGTCATCAATAGGATTCCAATTTTTGTTCATTCGACCAGTGAAAATAGACTTAAAACAGGTAATAATAAGTATATTTTAAATATGCATAAGTATATTTTAAATATGCGTAAGTATATTTTAAATATGCGTAAGTATATTTTAAGTATATTTTAAATATATTAAAAATTATGTCATCCAAATTAAATATATTTTTAAATATATTTTAAGTATATTTTTTAAGTATATTTTTAAGTATATTTTTAAGCATATTTTAAATATATTTTAAGTATATTTTATGGATTTATCATATTATTGATACAATTCAGGAATACAAAGTAATAAATAGATATACAACTGAAACATATAAAAGTTTACATAAAACTCATGTGAAAATTCCTTATCGTCTCAATAATAAGAAAGAAATAGAAAAACAAATAATGAAAAATGTAAATAAAAAATAATTATTTATCACTTAATATTTCAAAACTTATTAATTTTATATTTTTAAATTCGATACCGAACAATTGTTATACGAAATCATATGAAGAAAATCAAAACTCCATAGCTTTCATGTATACTACCACTGGTCGAAATATGGAATATCGGGCACCTATCGAGCACCTATCGGGTACTTGATACATCCGGAATTATATAAAGGCGTTCTAGAACGTTATATATACGAAACGTCTAGAGAACATACTAAAACGGTGCGTTCTAGTACGCTATATATACGAAACGTTCGGAGAACGCACTAGAACAGTACGTTCTAGTACGCTATATATACGAAACGTTCAGAGAACGCACTAGAACGGTGCGTTCTAGTTATACTTGCACGCAAAATTATTTTGGGGTCCCAAATAAGGATGGTAGGCGCAATACGAATTGAGCCAGGAATTTAGCCAGATATAATTTAGCCAATTGAGCCTGGAATTTAGCCACAGCGCAATCGGGCGCAATGGCTAAATTCTGGCGCAAAGGCTAAATAATGGCGCAATTCTGATTGGCTGGCGCAATTATAAAATTTATTAAATAATTATTTTTAAATTTTTAAAAATAATTAATTTTAGCTTTAATTTCAAATCAATTTTACATAACTAGGAGCGATTTTCTACTATGATATTTCTATGACAGATCAAAAGATCTGGTTCTTAGCTACACGATGATATGTATTTCATTTTTATAACATTAAAATTGATCAAATTATAGCTATTTTAAAACAATATATTAAAATATTTTTTTTTTTTTTTTTTTTTTTTTT
>PQFF01000187.1:670992-716892 GCA_003547095.1 Diversispora epigaea | reverse complement strand
TAAGTAAACTTTATGAGTTTAAAAGATATCAAGTTGAAAATTTAATCAAAGATTTTTTATAATATTTTCTATCAAATTGAAAAAAAATATTTAAAGTTTATAAGTAAATGAAAAAGGATCTTGAGCTTAAAGTTTATATTAAATTACTATTAAAAAAAATTTTTTTTTACTATATACAACGTTTTGAACTCCTGTAAGGGGAAATGTCTCGTGACTGCTATACCACTTCAACTCCAGACCTTTGCATAAGCGTGGTCAATACTACATTACAACGCTTTTTACCTTTGAATTCCAGTGTACTAATCTACGGTACTCACCAACCCTAGCCATAACACATTGGTTAGACGAAACAAAGTTTCTTCCAAGATATAAAGCGCGAGACTACTATTGCGAACCGAAATTCTACCAGCATTGACATTCTCTGGTCATTAACAGAAAAATTTTCATCTCCTGCTCACTATTAACGTCAGTTTCTCATGGTCGAATACTTCTTTTCCCTCCCATTCAACGATGGTGTAATGAACTTACGTTCTCCCAGTATGTGTGTTGGTAATTCACCGGGGTCCTTATAAATTGGTATCATAACGGATCCAAAGATCCTCCCAAGTTACTCTATGTATGGAAGTCAGGCTGTCCGACGGATTGTTCTCTCAAGTGAAGTACATCGCCTTTTCGAGTCCGTCGTAAAGGGGTATTCCTCGACGCAAAATGTTGATCGTTATCTACGGAAAGTATTGTAATCCAATAAAATTTAAAACTTCAAACTACATCCACAACTCAACAACTAACCCTCTACTCAATACCGCAACTCACACTCCGGCACAACTAATAAACATCACACTCCCCCGTCCTCCCACAATTCATCACATCACATACCATTACCACCAATCAACCCCTATGTACCAACGTACCACCACAGGAACTTAATCTAACCACTAATCACCCAACCTAACGAATTTATTGAATAAAATTATTTATCTATATTTATCATGACCCATTATAAACGCTTGTCAAACCTTTGACAATAAACCAATCGTGACATAAAACTTCAATTTGTCGACCTAACACCTACATAGAATTTCATTCATGCACTATTGTTTATCACAATCCTAATGCTCGTGCGCAAAAGGAAATTATGATCATCAGCTATGCATCTCTATGCCACTGTAGGCACCAATCAACATAGGACAATAACGCCAAGAATTTCAGCCCAACGATAACTCCATGAGTTCCCCCGGAAGATTTTACAGCCCCAAGGACGTATTCGACGAAAAGACCTTTAATAATATGATGCACAATACGACTAGTTTNTAAAATTTAAAACTTCAAACTACATCCACAACTCAACAACTAACCCTCTACTCAATACCGCAACTCACACTCCGGCACAACTAATAAACATCACACTCCCCCGTCCTCCCACAATTCATCACATCACATACCATTACCACCAATCAACCCCTATGTACCAACGTACCACCACAGGAACTTAATCTAACCACTAATCACCCAACCTAACGAATTTATTGAATAAAATTATTTATCTATATTTATCATGACCCATTATAAACGCTTGTCAAACCTTTGACAATAAACCAATCGTGACATAAAACTTCAATTTGTCGACCTAACACCTACATAGAATTTCATTCATGCACTATTGTTTATCACAATCCTAATGCTCGTGCGCAAAAGGAAATTATGATCATCAGCTATGCATCTCTATGCCACTGTAGGCACCAATCAACATAGGACAATAACGCCAAGAATTTCAGCCCAACGATAACTCCATGAGTTCCCCCGGAAGATTTTACAGCCCCAAGGACGTATTCGACGAAAAGACCTTTAATAATATGATGCACAATACGACTAGTTTTCTCTCCTAACTCCTGACTTGGGGAATCTAACCCTCACTATTGTATCTCACACAACGGCAATACGCAAGCTCAGTTTTCCATGTCGTTAGTGAGTAAACCTTGTGTTTATGCCCAGCTCGAAAGGGAATATCGTTACCAAGGAATACCGCCCGAAAATAAAGAGACCAAAGTGCTTCCATAAGCATATTAGTTCACATGTAATCAAGAAGCTTCTACTCCTGACTTGGGGAATCTAACCCTCACAATTACGCATCTGTAACTACATAAAAGCTCAGTTTTTCATGACGTTTCAGCGACTCGTTACGACAGTTCGCCAACAAAACTTATTCGCATTTTGTTAAGCTAAAGAGATAAATAAGATTATGAGGAGATGACTTGAATGGTTATTGAAGAGAAAAGAATGAAAAATAGCTATTTTAGCATAATTATTATATAAACAATTAGTGAACACTATGTTGGAAGCATCTTCAAAAAATGGTAAAAAATGATTAGCGGAAAGAGTTCATTAATTATAAAAATTATGGTTTTGATTTTGAACGACCAGTGTGGCTCATCTTTATTCAAATATTTATAATATACACTACAATTCAGTAACTTAAATTACAAATATAAAAGGAATAAAAACTAACTAGCTAAAGGAAATCCTCGCACGGTTTAACCAACCACCGTAGAACATGTCACCATGATTTTATTTAATAAGATTTTATCCTATTAAAGTCAAGTTAAAAAAAAAAAAGATTTATGAGAGGAAAACAAGATCATATAAAAACCTCTACAGGACATTTTTTACCAACTAACTACTTCCTCACCCTCCTACTAATATAACACCCAAAAATATACCACTACATACAAACACCCCTCAACAACTAATTCACATTACTTCCTCCTACACCTATCACCGTAGGCCATCTTACTAACTCAACTATAACACCCATTATTATTATTATCTGCTATAACAATTACTAGGAGTGGTTTCTCATAACCGGATCTTACTCCCATTTTTCGAGAATACATCACTCTTCATAGCATATCTCTACGTCTGCTACGCAATTCTGGACGCCTCCTGCTATATAGGTACTCGTCTCTTCAACTAGATCTCCCCATCGCCTACCCCCACGCGTCATATTGTTTGTAGTACCTCGTCCCGAGACCTACTAGTTTCGGTCTCACTCAAAGCGATCATTAATATCTCTACCGCGCTTGGCCTGAGACTGCATCCCATTTTATCAAGGAAGTTGGTAATAACTGTGCGAACCAAAGGTTCTCCCATACGTCCTTCGGCGCTTTTTCGGTAATAGAAGCCCTTTCGGTGATCCTCTCACTTTTCTCCCAGTAAACTGGTTAAGTAACTGACTAACATTAACAATAATAATAATAATTCAACACCCCCTCTTCAACTTACATCTCACACCCCCGTCCTCCCAACAAACATCACATCACACACCATTACCACCATTCTACCCCTTAATACCAACGTACCACCACAGAAATCAATCTAACCACTAATCACCTTACCTAACGAATTTATAGAATAAAATTATTTATCTATTCTTATCATGACCCAATACTAACACTTGTTAAACCTTCAACAATAAACCAATTGTGACATAAAACTTCAATTTGTCGACCTAACACCTACATAGAATTTCATTCATGCACTATTGTTTATCACAATTCTAATGCTCGTGCGCAAAAGGAAATTATGATCATCAGCTATGCATCTCTATGCCACTGCAGGCACCAATCAACATAGGACAATAACGCCAAGAATTTCAGCCCAACGATAACTCCATGGGTTTTCCCAGAAGATTTTACGGCCCCAAGGACGTATTCGATGAAGAGACCTTTAATAATATGTTGCGCAATACGACTAGTTTTCTCTCCTAACTCCTGACTTGAGGAATCTAACCCTCACTATTGTATCTCACACAACGGCAATACGCAAGCTCAGTTTTTCGTGTTGTTAGTGAGTAAACCTTGTGTTTATGCCCAGCTCGAAAGGGGATATCGTTATCAAGGAATACCACCCGAAAGTAAAGAGACCAAAGTGCTTCCATAAGCATATTAGTTCACATGTAACCAAGAAGCTTCTACTCCTAACTTGGGGAATCTAACCCTCGCTATTACGCATTTGTAACTACATAAAAGCTCAGTTTTTCATGACGTTTCAGCGACTCATTACGACAGTTCTCTAACAAAACTTACTCGCATTTTGTTAAGCTAAGAAGATAAATAAGATTATGAGGAGATGACTTGGATGGTTATTGAAGAGAAAAAGAGTGAAAAATAGCTATTTTAGCATAATTATTATATAAACAATTAGCGAACACTATGTTAGAAGCGTCTTCAAAAAATGGTAAAAAATGATTAGCGGAAAGAGTTTAGGTAATTATAAAAATTATGGTTTTAAAACGCCAGTAAGGGCTCATCTTTATTCATAGAATTTTAATATACATTACAATTCAGCAACTTAAACTAAAAAACATTACAGAATAAAAACTTGCTAGCTAAGGATTGGTTACCCGCACGGCATACCCAACTACCGTAGAGTGGCTATAGACCTCCATTTCGAACTACTTCGAAACTGTCCAACCGAGACTCTTACGAGGGTCAGTTTAATCTATAACAGCGATATCTTCATCTCACCCTAACCGCATGGAATATTTCCATTGGTGCACTGCAACAAAAACAAAAAAAAGAAAAAACTAATTTTTGTAATCCCTACTCCTTCTCCTACCAAGGGAACAACATCCCACCCCACATATTATAAAATATTCTTCTATAAATAGGAAATAAACTATAAACNTAAATAAGATTATGAGGAGATGACTTGGATGGTTATTGAAGAGAAAAAGAGTGAAAAATAGCTATTTTAGCATAATTATTATATAAACAATTAGCGAACACTATGTTAGAAGCGTCTTCAAAAAATGGTAAAAAATGATTAGCGGAAAGAGTTTAGGTAATTATAAAAATTATGGTTTTAAAACGCCAGTAAGGGCTCATCTTTATTCATAGAATTTTAATATACATTACAATTCAGCAACTTAAACTAAAAAACATTACAGAATAAAAACTTGCTAGCTAAGGATTGGTTACCCGCACGGCATACCCAACTACCGTAGAGTGGCTATAGACCTCCATTTCGAACTACTTCGAAACTGTCCAACCGAGACTCTTACGAGGGTCAGTTTAATCTATAACAGCGATATCTTCATCTCACCCTAACCGCATGGAATATTTCCATTGGTGCACTGCAACAAAAACAAAAAAAAGAAAAAACTAATTTTTGTAATCCCTACTCCTTCTCCTACCAAGGGAACAACATCCCACCCCACATATTATAAAATATTCTTCTATAAATAGGAAATAAACTATAAACTTATTCCCTATATTAACTTCTATACTAATAAAATTATCTTACTAATTTATAAAATATCTAAATTTAGAAGAAATACATGATCATATAAACTTCTAAAAATAACTTCCTAATACTAAATTTATTATCTTCCTAAAAAGGTAAATTTTGTTATCAATATGCGAACTGATAAATAATTAATATGCAATGCCATGCACATTAATTTCAACCTTTTAATTGCTATCTATATACAGTACATATAGTACAATATTGTATCACTATGAATTCAGGGTCAATCCATATTTTTAAATTCCCCCGAATTTTATTATTACTGCGCCACTAAAAATTATCGTCCATCTGTATTATCTTTCTAAGTAGAGGCTTCCGCCAAAGCCGTAATATCTAACCCAACCGTCAGAAAATTCGTAAGGTCCATGTCGTCTAGCCATCACAACAGATAACACAGTTTTTATTTCTTCAGGACTCCAGTTACGTTTATATCTCTGCCCCAATCCGTGAGATAGTTATCCTTTCACTTTAAGAGAGTATTTTATCCACCCGCCAGTTCCCACCAATCCTATTGCAATGAGAGTAGTCTTACAGAAGGACCCAAGGTTCTTGTGGAGCTCAGGAAATGCATTCCTCATAGTAAAGCTAAGCTTGGAGAGAGCATGGTGTGTCGTTACCTCCGTCTACTTCGTCTTGTCGGGCTGTCCTTTTATAATTATGTTACCATTTAATATTAGCAATGCCAGGTAAAAGCTTTCGCAAACCTTTAAACTCCCTCTCAGAACCTTACAAACTTCTTCGCTCGCAGGAAGGAAAGAATTTAAAAGTAAGTTAATAACTTAGACCTGGCCCCGAATAAATTTTGTTATCGTTCGATAAAAAATAATAAATTTTTTTATATATAAAATTTTAATAAAAAATTGATAAGCGGAAAGAGTTTTTATTTATTATAATTATAAAAATTATGGTTTTATGGTTTTAAATGACCAGTGTGGTCTCATCTTTATTCAAATACTCATAATATACATCACAGTTCAGTAACTTAAATTACAAATATAAAAAAGAATAAAAACTAACTAGCTAAGGGAAATCCCCGCACGGTTTGACCAGCTACCGTAGAACATGTCACCATGATTCTATTTAATAAGATTTTACCCTATTAAAGTCAAATTTACAAAAAGAAACTTTTGAGAGAAAAACAAGATCATATAAAAACCTCTACAGGACATTTTTTACCAACTAACTACTTCCTCACCCTCCTACTAATATAACACCCAAAAAAATAACCACTAACCAACTAACACCCCTCAACAACTAATTCACATTACTTCCTCCTACACATATCACCGTAGGCCATCTTACTAACTCAACTATAACACCCATTATTATTATTATCTGCTATAACAATTACTAGGAGTGGTTTCTCATAACCGGATCTTACTCCCGTTTTTCGAGAATATATCGCTCTTCATAGCATATCCTTACGTCTGCTACGCAATTCTAGACGCCTCCTGCTACATAGGTACTCGTCTTTTCAACTAGATCTCCCCATCGCCTACCCCCACGAGTCATATTGCTTGTAGTACCTCGTCCCGAGACCTATTAATTTCGGTCTCACTCAAAGCGATCATTAGTATCTCTACCGCGCTTGGCCCGAGACTGCATCCCATTTTATCAAGGAAGTTGGTAATAACTGTGCGAACCAAAGGTTCTCCCATACGTCCTTCGGCGCTTTTTCGGTAATAGAAGCCCTTTCGGTGATCCTCCCACTTTTCTCCCAGTAAACTGGTTAAGTAACTGACTAACATTAACAATAATAATAATAATTCAACACCCCCCCTTCAACTTACATCTCACACCCCTGTCCTCCCAACAAACATCACATCACACACCATTATCACCATTCTACCCCTTAGTACCAACGTACCACCACAGAAATCAATCTAACCACTAATCACCCTACCTAACGAATTTATAGAATAAAATTATTTATCTATTCTTATCATAACCCAATACTAACACTTGTTAAACCTTTAACAATAAACCAATCGTGACATAAAACTTCAATTTGTCGACCTAACACCTACATAGAATTTCATTCATGCACTATTGTTTATCACAATCCTAATGCTCGTGCGCAAAAGGAAATTATGATCATCAGCTATGCATCTCTATGCCACCGCAGGCACCAATCAACATAGGACAATAACGTCAAGAATTTCAGCCCAACGATAACTCCATGGGTTTCCCCGGAAGATTTTACGGCCCCAAGGACGTATTCGACAAAGAGACCTTTAATAATATGTTGCGCAATACGACTAGTTTTCTCTCCTAACTCCTGACTTGGGGAATCTAACCCTCACTATTGTATCTCACACAACGGCAATACGCAAGCTCAGTTTTTCATGTCGTTAGTGAGTAAACCTTGTGTTTATGCCCAGCTCGAAAGGGGATATCGTTACCAAGGAATACCGCCCGAAAGTAAAGAGACCAAAGTGCTTCCATAAGCATATTAGTTCACATGTAACCAAGAAGCTTCTACTCCTGACTTGGGGAATCTAACCCTCGCTATTACGCATTTGTAACTACATAAAAGCTCAGTTTTTCATGACGTTTCAGCGACTCGTTACGACAGTTCCCTAACAAAACTTACTCGCATTTTGTTAAGCTAAGGAGATAAATAAGATTATGAGGAGATGACTTGGATGGTTATTGAAGAGAAAAGGAGTGAAAAATAGCTATTTTAGCATAATTATTATATAAACAATTAGCGAACACTATGTTGGAAGTGTCTTCAAAAAATGGTAAAAAATGATTAGCGGAAAGAGTTTTTTTTTTATTATAAAAATTAATTATAAAAATTATGGTTTTTAACGACCAGTGAGGCCTCATCTTTATTCAGTTATTTATAATATACATTACAATTCAGTAACTTAAACTACAAATACAAATAGAATAAAAACTGACTATAAAATTTCTTTTAACCGTCTAACCTGCCACCGTAATAGAGAATCCTAAAACTCTCTTTATTCAGGAGGTTACAGCCCCGCTGAAGTCAATTTTACAAAAAATAGTTTTAAAAAAATTCGAACCATAATTATATATATTATTAATTGTTCTACCTATTAATGTTTCTTTAAACAGATCGAGACTGTTTTTAATATCTATATATTCTGAAGGTTTAATATTATTACTTACTCCCTTACTCTTTTTCATTTTCTTAGTTATCCCATTTATTTCCTCCCATTCATGAACTTGTTTACAACGTTTTACCCATACTGAGAATAAATATTCTCTGCTTTGTTTATACCACTCACTTATTATCCTTTTTCTAGTTTCTAATTCTTTAATATTTTTACTTAGTAAGGTCTTGAGTTCCATCGGGAATAATCCTCGGACACAATCTACCAAGCTAAATTCAGTTTCTTCTATTGTACCATTAACTTGTCTAACTATGTCTATATCAAAGTATTTGGCCGTATTGATTTCATTATTCAGTTCGTTAAGCGTAGTATCTCCTTGGTGTTTTGCCACTGCTGCCAGGATTAGACTTTTGAGCTTAGCCTGCGTTTTTATTGCCTCTTCCCTACAAAAGAAAACGTGTATAGAGTCTTCTTTCATTAGCTTACATAGTACACATCTATTGTCCCTGTATATATTCGATTTCCTTACGTGTAGATTGTTGATAACTGGTGGTTCGTCATTGAGTACTTTCATATTGAACGACCTATACTTTTGATCTTCTTTATTAGTAAAGCTTGACACTATTTTTGTACCATGCATCATAGACCAGGTAGTTTGCCAGTCAGTATTGTCTGATATATTTTCGTTCATCCATTTATATGTCCTGTATTGCAAACGCCATTGCGTTATCCATTTAACTTCCGCCCTCTTTTTTACAAATTCCTTAATCGAGGTGTCTATAAATTATAAAAATTATGGTATATGTATAGTATAGTATTGTTAACATTATATGTATTTTAAAGAAATGAATAGAAATGGGCCGCAAGGAGGTGTTATGCATATTAAAGAGAAAGAGATGGTATTAATGATAATGAAAAATAATGAAAAATAGGTATTTGTTTACTTATATGCAGATCAGAGGAGTAATGTGTAACATATTAATTTTAATATAATAATATAAATTATTTAGTACTATTGTTATATTAATAAATATAAATCATTACTATATATAACTATATATATATGAACATAAAATTTACTATTAACTAAATAAAATTTCTCTAATTTTAAGACGACGCATATCATCTTTACGCGAATTTTAAAGACGCGTATCATCTGTAAATAATTTTTGCGCATTATAAAAAAGCAAGTATTTGACCATGTGAATATTTTAGAGAACATTTTTTGAAAATAAATTTATTAAAGAACTTTGACTAATATATAATTTACCTATCTTTTGAATAAAATGACTAAAAAATACAAATACATTTGTAATTGTATGGTCTGTGAAGGAAAAGAAGTTGAAGGAAAGACCCAGAAAAAGCATACTAATGATAAAATTATGTGGAAATCTAGTAAAGAAAGAAAGATTCAATTAGCAATGATCAAAGCAAGAAAGTTTAATTATAGAGGTAAATAAATTGTTGAAATAACTTCGCATATCGGGTAGACAAATAGCCATATCGGGGGTAAGCTAAAGCGGAGTAGAATCATGTGAAGTGATTTCGGGTTTAGGCGGAAGTGTGATCATATCACATGTATGTGGGAAATTTCTATTGGATAAAATCTCTCATATATTCACTTGAAAATATGCGATTAACTTATTTTTTAAACGTTTTATTTATTTATTTAAACGCACGTTTTATTTATTTAACAAATATTTTATAATGGAAGTTTTAATAAGCATACCAAGGCATGTTGGTCAAGAACTGAACTTTAGGAACTTTGTACCTTTTCAACCATCTTTATAATGCTTCCAATTATTTACTGTCACCTCGTGAATCAGTAACTATTCTAATGGAATTATGTTTCAATTTGTGAACCCGACATTCGAACCTGTAACACTATATTGTTTACCACTTCAACTGTTGATGGTGGGGAGTATTCTTTTTNCATTTCTTCAGCACTCCAATACTTATTACGCACTCTTTCTGTTAATTCATTTACAGTATGTCGTCGATTTTCTATTTTTTTTTCTGCATCAGTTTGTATAGGTATTTCTTCAATAACCAATTCCCTTTGTTCATATATTTCAAAACCATTTTCCTCAAACAATCCTTGAAATTTTTTCCAAGTATCATCAGTTAATAATTGATTTCCATACATATGCTCATGAAATATGTGTTTGCATGGTAATAAATATCTATTGTGAAATAAACAATGGCATTCAAGTGATGTTAATCCTGGTACACATTTTCCTTTTTCTAATCTATCCATTACTGCACCAATCTCTTTGATAAGCATCTGTTGAACAGGAAATGGAAATTTGTGAATTTCTTCAAGAAATTCATCATCCACACCATAAGCTGATATTTTTTTAGTTTGAAAATTAAATGCAGTATTTTCTGATTCTGCTCGTTTTTTTTGATCTAATGCAACAATTTTATAAGAAGCCCCTAATAAAAAATTTGAATAAAAAATTTTAACTGTTAAATTATTGTCAATACAAATACATTTATATAATTAATATACATACCAATTAAACCATACAAAAAAGATGTTGTTCTTTTCAATTCACTATGATATGATTCTAATGCATTTGTTGATGTAACTTGTAAAAGAAGAGGTGAATGTTGTCGTGTCCAGAGAGCTCACTTATGAGAATTCTTCATATAATTTCTTTTAATAAAATTACAATCAGCAGATACTGAACATTGTTGAATTGCATTTTGTATAAATTGTTCACATCCAATTTTTGTTCTTTTATGCATTGCTCCAATCATAATTTCTCTAGTTTTTTTTTCATAAATTTTTGCTATCCATGTTCTCACAATATGAACTGTACAAAGAATTATTCTACATTCATTTTCACCTGCTTTTAATCCAGGAAAAACTTTTTTAATACTGTTAGCTTCAATATTACTTTGATCCATAAGAACATACCCAGGAATCCAATTTTTACAAATGTTTCTAATTATTTTTAATGCTTCTGCTATTGTATCACTATCTTCATTACTCACAAAAAAATGTGCACCAACATCCCAACAATTATAAGAATCTCGAATATATAAAGTAAATAAATGCCAATCATGTTTGTTAGTTTTATGTGTTGAATCTATTAATGTTAACCATCCATATTGATGAAGTTTTTTAAGTTGTTTTGGATGTGCAAAAACAATTCCATAGGTAGATTTTTGTGAAATGTAATATCGTTCACAATAATATTCTTGATTTTTTAAATATGATATAGTTTCTAAAATATCTGATTCCAATTCAATGTTATCAACTAAATGTGTTTCCAAGGGATCATGTAATTTGTATTTAATATTTGCCACTTCTTTACGTTTTAAATCTTTAACACTTTCCCAAGATCTAATTCATTATTTGCAAATTCTTTAACAGCCTTTACAATTGCCACTGGTGGATAATTTTTAATAGCTTCTTGTATAACTAAAGTTCGAACAGCTGTAGAACGTTTGAGACGATCACTTTCTATTAATGTGTGTGTATGATCTGGAGTATTATTATAACGTTTAATTTGAATTAATTTTTTTGAAGTCATACGGATAACTTTAATTTTTGCATGACAAATATTTGCAGGTCTAATCATTGTTGTTCTTCGTTTTTTAATTGGTATATTTTCTTTTCGTGTACTTGACTCACGATGTTTTGTAAAACGTCAGGTAAATACCTTCCATGAATCACCGTTGTTGAGTTTACAAGAGTTAAATTGTGTCCAAACATTTGAAACTAGAGGCCACCAACTATTATCAAACTCTTCCTCTGAGATTTCAAGTATATTCTTTATATTAAAAAGAAGAGCACGTTTTTCATCTGAAATAAAGTGGACTATTTTATTGTTTGACATTTTGATAAAAAGTAGTTTGCAAAGTGAAATAAAACAAAAAACAAATGATGTTCTTATTTATTTATTTATTTCGTGTACGTTATTTTATTATTTATTTATTTAAATCGCATATTTTCAAGTGAATATATGAGAGATTTTATCCAATAGAAATTTCCCACATACATGTGATATGATCACACTTCCGCCTAAACCCGAAATCACCTCACATGATTCTACTCCGCTTTAGCCTACCCCTATATCGGGTACCCGATATATCAATTTTTAACCTGTGTAACATTTATAATATTTATCTTTCTTAATTAAGTGAACGAAACTCAAGTGAATGAAGATACGTCATCAAATAAAAATAGTAAGAAAAGAAAAAGAAGTTCACCGACATCTGATATACCTAAGTTAAATAGAGACGTGTCAATAAGCAATATGCTTACAGGGTTGGATCTTGGTGAAGAAATAGTTGTGACATCATCATCTCATCCAAGAAATGATCAATTTCACGAACCACACATGGATGAGATGCTCGATATATTTGATGATGAACTTTTGTTTGATATAGGAGATAATGATAATGAATTAATTGACGACTTAGAAGAATGTGATGATGAAGAAATTATTTGTGACGATGATGAATTAGAAGTAGAAGTAGAATTAGAAAATGAATATATGGATTCGGATGATGAAATATTTAAAGATAATGATAACTTGTTTGTCTCACCTGAGCTGGAAGAGGAGGACGAATGCTATGAAGGAGTAGAATTAAAAGATAAATTAGACGTAGAGATACTTTTGTGGTTATTTAAGTTTCAACAAAAATATCGGATACCTGATACGGNATTCTTTAACAGCCTTTACAATTGCCACTGGTGGATAATTTTTAATAGCTTCTTGTATAACTAAAGTTCGAACAGCTGTAGAACGTTTGAGACGATCACTTTCTATTAATGTGTGTGTATGATCTGGAGTATTATTATAACGTTTAATTTGAATTAATTTTTTTGAAGTCATACGGATAACTTTAATTTTTGCATGACAAATATTTGCAGGTCTAATCATTGTTGTTCTTCGTTTTTTAATTGGTATATTTTCTTTTCGTGTACTTGACTCACGATGTTTTGTAAAACGTCAGGTAAATACCTTCCATGAATCACCGTTGTTGAGTTTACAAGAGTTAAATTGTGTCCAAACATTTGAAACTAGAGGCCACCAACTATTATCAAACTCTTCCTCTGAGATTTCAAGTATATTCTTTATATTAAAAAGAAGAGCACGTTTTTCATCTGAAATAAAGTGGACTATTTTATTGTTTGACATTTTGATAAAAAGTAGTTTGCAAAGTGAAATAAAACAAAAAACAAATGATGTTCTTATTTATTTATTTATTTCGTGTACGTTATTTTATTATTTATTTATTTAAATCGCATATTTTCAAGTGAATATATGAGAGATTTTATCCAATAGAAATTTCCCACATACATGTGATATGATCACACTTCCGCCTAAACCCGAAATCACCTCACATGATTCTACTCCGCTTTAGCCTACCCCTATATCGGGTACCCGATATATCAATTTTTAACCTGTGTAACATTTATAATATTTATCTTTCTTAATTAAGTGAACGAAACTCAAGTGAATGAAGATACGTCATCAAATAAAAATAGTAAGAAAAGAAAAAGAAGTTCACCGACATCTGATATACCTAAGTTAAATAGAGACGTGTCAATAAGCAATATGCTTACAGGGTTGGATCTTGGTGAAGAAATAGTTGTGACATCATCATCTCATCCAAGAAATGATCAATTTCACGAACCACACATGGATGAGATGCTCGATATATTTGATGATGAACTTTTGTTTGATATAGGAGATAATGATAATGAATTAATTGACGACTTAGAAGAATGTGATGATGAAGAAATTATTTGTGACGATGATGAATTAGAAGTAGAAGTAGAATTAGAAAATGAATATATGGATTCGGATGATGAAATATTTAAAGATAATGATAACTTGTTTGTCTCACCTGAGCTGGAAGAGGAGGACGAATGCTATGAAGGAGTAGAATTAAAAGATAAATTAGACGTAGAGATACTTTTGTGGTTATTTAAGTTTCAACAAAAATATCGGATACCTGATACGGCCTTGGAGGCCTTAATTAAGTTTTTAAACCATACCCTAAAGATAATTGACAATTCTAAGTTTTGGGAATTTCCTGCTTCTTTATTTTTAGCCAAAAAAAGGTTAGGAATTTTCCAACCAAAATTAAGGATGGCAGTTTACACAAACTGTCATAAATTATATGATTCTAAGATTGTATGCAATAATACGGAAAACAATAAGTTAGCAATCATGCATTGCTGTTATGAAGAATATCCAAACAATCCAATACCTTCCCGAAAGAATTTATGCAATAA
Organism: Diversispora epigaea; assembly: GCA_003547095.1. Classification (NCBI taxonomy): domain Eukaryota; kingdom Fungi; phylum Glomeromycota; class Glomeromycetes; order Diversisporales; family Diversisporaceae; genus Diversispora; species Diversispora epigaea. Next base: position 702,246 of record PQFF01000187.1, on the reverse strand, counting down.
TGAGCTCTCCTCCCTCAAAAGAAATATGAAAAATATGGTAGCAATTCCTAAAATGCTATATCCTAAGCCCTCAATTAAACAACAATTAAGTATCTTGTATCAGAGATCTGGCTTTGAAAAAATGCTAGACCAATCGGGCACAAGAAATTATGATAGTAATATCTATGCTGATATATATGATTTGAAAGTATGGAATTCATTTCCTTTCGATGGTAGCAAATTTTTTAGTCCAGAAACTGCCACCTCGAATTTAGGATTATTAATAAATTTGGATTGGTTCCAACCCTTTAAGTACACACAACATAGCACTGGTGCTATTTATGCTTTGATATGTAATCTTCCAAGGGCAGAAAGAAATAAGCCCGAAAATATTATTTATTTAGGCTTCCTACCTGGACCTAAGGAAGCCGATAAGAACCAAATTAATCATTACCTATCCCCGATAGTTAATGAACTTAAGGAATTATGGGAGGGATGGAGAGTTCCCAAAACATATGAAAATAAAGATGGGCTCGATATAAGAGTTGCAATATTAGTAGGTTCTTCCGATATTCCAGCTACATGAAAGTTATTTGGGCATGAATCTGCAGTAATGAAATGTCACAGATGCTCGAAAAGAAGCCGATATAGTAAGAAGTTTAAAAAAACTCATTATGGTGGTATGCATGATTATGAACAATGGATTACAGAATCTGCAGATCCCCAAAAACATAGACAATATGCTCAATAATGACTTAAATGTGACACCAAAGGAACAAGAGAAGCTCATTTTAAAATAAACGGAGTGCGATGGTCTGAATTGCTTCGTCTCCCTTACATGGATCCGATCAGATTTGCAGTAGTAGATCCAATGCATTGTTTGTTCTTTGGGATTGCAAAATGAATTATTCAATCCATATTTATTAAAGAAAATAAGCTAAATTCCGAGCAACTTCGTACAGCACAAAAGAGGATGGATAACGTTCAACTTCCATCTGATATTGGTCGAATCCCTCCAAAAATTGCTATCGGAGAAGGATTTTCAAAGCTCACTGCTGACCAATGGAAGACTTTTATTATGATATATGCAACAACAATTTTATGGGACATGTTAGATGATAATGATAGAAAGATATTGGGACATTTTGTTTGGGCGTGTAACTTATTGGTTGCTAGATTTGTTACTGAAGATGATCTGCAAGAAGTCCAAGAAAGATTAAGGGATATGTCAATAAATATAGAAAGAACCTATGGGCCTGAATTTATTACAAGTAATATCCATTTATCAATGCATATTCCTGAATGCATACGGGATTATGGCTCTGTTTATAGTTTTTGGTTATTCCCGTACGAGCAATTAAATGGATACATAGGTAAGCTGCACATATCGGGTGTATGAAATTATAATAAATAAAATTTTAACACAAATCTTTTCATAGGTTCATATCCTAATAGTAATCAGCAGATCGAACCTGAACTTATGCGAATTGTTCTTAAAAATTCGCTTGTGGATTATCATTTTTCATGTTAATGGACGTCTGGTCTCTTAGAGAATTCTCTTAAATTTCTTACACCAAAGAAAGTTGTTGGCAGCTTAGCTGTAACTAATGAATTTGATAGAGAAGAGTTACAGTATTTCATCTCCCTGAGACATGACACGTCCAATAAAATCTATGGCACTGAATATATACCAGGACGTATGCTAACACCTTCACATGAAAAGGTAAGTATTCCTAAAGAGGTTCAAAAAATATTATGTGAATGGTATGTAACATTATATAATAGAAAAAAGAAAGATGTGAACACATGTATGGAAGTAACTATGAACCAACATGCACAATTAATAATAGATAATGAAATATTTGGGTCCAAGATCACTGGACGACATGAAAATAATGCAATTATATTAGCGAAGTGGAAAGCATATAGAGATGGAACAAGTGATATTTATCCTGGGGAGGTACAATATTACTTCGAACATACTCTAACACTTCCAAAAGGACCCAAAACACATCTTCTAGCATATGTCAAATGGTATAAAAATGCGCCTTCCTCTAGCATACAATTTAAGCATAAATTTATGGAGCCTGAAGTATCCAATACTGAGTTGTGGAATGGAGAATACTATGAGGAAGGTCAAGATTCAATTATTGCAGTGCATAGAATATATGGTCGGACCATTTAGATAAACTATCGGACGGGGAATAAGAATAAGAATAATTATGTTTCAATAATACCATTGAATCGAAGATTTAATGTTTAATTTTAATTTTATTTATTTATTAATTAATAATAAAGAGATTATCTAATACAATGAGCATATCAAACAATAACTAAACTTTAAAATATATCTGATTTTATGCAAGAAANTTTATTATGATATATGCAACAACAATTTTATGGGACATGTTAGATGATAATGATAGAAAGATATTGGGACATTTTGTTTGGGCGTGTAACTTATTGGTTGCTAGATTTGTTACTGAAGATGATCTGCAAGAAGTCCAAGAAAGATTAAGGGATATGTCAATAAATATAGAAAGAACCTATGGGCCTGAATTTATTACAAGTAATATCCATTTATCAATGCATATTCCTGAATGCATACGGGATTATGGCTCTGTTTATAGTTTTTGGTTATTCCCGTACGAGCAATTAAATGGATACATAGGTAAGCTGCACATATCGGGTGTATGAAATTATAATAAATAAAATTTTAACACAAATCTTTTCATAGGTTCATATCCTAATAGTAATCAGCAGATCGAACCTGAACTTATGCGAATTGTTCTTAAAAATTCGCTTGTGGATTATCATTTTTCATGTTAATGGACGTCTGGTCTCTTAGAGAATTCTCTTAAATTTCTTACACCAAAGAAAGTTGTTGGCAGCTTAGCTGTAACTAATGAATTTGATAGAGAAGAGTTACAGTATTTCATCTCCCTGAGACATGACACGTCCAATAAAATCTATGGCACTGAATATATACCAGGACGTATGCTAACACCTTCACATGAAAAGGTAAGTATTCCTAAAGAGGTTCAAAAAATATTATGTGAATGGTATGTAACATTATATAATAGAAAAAAGAAAGATGTGAACACATGTATGGAAGTAACTATGAACCAACATGCACAATTAATAATAGATAATGAAATATTTGGGTCCAAGATCACTGGACGACATGAAAATAATGCAATTATATTAGCGAAGTGGAAAGCATATAGAGATGGAACAAGTGATATTTATCCTGGGGAGGTACAATANGCCATTAAGATAAACTATCGGACGGGGAATAAGAATAAGAATAATTATGTTTCAATAATACCATTGAATCGAAGATTTAATGTTTAATTTTAATTTTATTTATTTATTAATTAATAATAAAGAGATTATCTAATACAATGAGCATATCAAACAATAACTAAACTTTAAAATATATCTGATTTTATGCAAGAAAACTTGAATTTTAAGTATATGCATCTGATAGATAAGCCAAAGGAAAAACCTGAATAAAATTTTTAATAAATCAGGTGTCCGATATATACCCGATATTACTATTTATTATCATGTACCCGATATTGAAGGTAATATCGGGTGCCTGAAATAATAATAATTAATATCGCTGTCATATCGGGTGCATTATAAAATTTACAAAAAAAAACCCTAGATATCAGGTGCCCGATATATATAAAAATATTATTCGCACTCGATAGGTACCCGATAGGTGCCTGATATTCAAAAATATCGGGTACCCGATAGGTGCCCGATAGGTGCCCGATAGCTGCCCGATATTTGGATTTTGACCTGTGATAGTGCCAAAATGGCAACAATTTTAAAAATTATAAGATACACTTCGTGATATAATCAATTTATTTCTTTAACAATTATTATTTATTGTGTAACTTTATAAAAATACTTTATAAATTACAAATCAGAAATAACTCATTATGGTTTACATATATATAATATTTTATTTTAATAAATAAATATTAAAAATAATACTAATTAACTTTAAAGCTGAGAATAATGTATCCTTAAATATTTGAAATGTCTAAAATAATTTGAAATATCAAAAATAATTTGGGATACCAAAAATAATTTGGGATGCCAAAAATAATTTGGGATGCCAAAAATAATTTGGGATGCCAAAAATAATTTGGGGTGCTAAAAATAATTTGGATTTGGGATTTGGGATTGGGATTTGGAATTTGGGATTTCGGCATTTGGATTTTGAATTTGGGTGGCAGGTATACTTAGAGCTATGTAAGTAATGTTTAAAATGTCGTACAGCCCATATTGCGGCAAGGCACTCTTTTTCTAGTATAGTATAATTTTGTTCAGGGGATGACAGCAAGTGACTGGCGTAAGCGATAGGGTGTTCAAGATTTTCTGTATCCTTCTGGAAGAGCACAGCTCCAATTCTCTAGTCAGATGCATTGGTAGCTAGTATAAATCATTTTGAAAAGTCAGGGTATGTCATTATGGGAGCCGAAGTTAATCATCCTTTTAATGTATTAAATGCGAGCTGGTGTTCAGACTTCCATTCGAATATTATACTTCTCTTCATAAGGTTGTGTAATGGTTTTGTGATTGTGGCAAAGCTTTTTACAAATCTTCAATAATATGAGACTAATCCCAAGAAGGCTCTCACGTTTGTCTTGTTTTGTAGAACTGGATAATGCTACACCTTTTCAATCTTCGAAGGGTCCGGGGCTATTCCATCAATCGTTATAATATGTTCCAAAAATATTAATCTTGTCTTAAAAAAGTCACATTTTTCCAAGTTTATCTTTAATCCAGCATTTCCAGAAGCGTAAACACATCTTTCAGATGTTCCAAGTGCTCTTTGTAAGTTTTTGAATATATTATAATATCGTCGATATATACTAGTATGAACTTCCAAGTAACCTCATGAAAGATTCTATCCATCTCTTACTGAAAGGTTGCAGGGGTATTGATAAGTCCAAAAGGCATCACGAGAAACTCATAGGTACCAAATATACCTGTTGCCCAAATTCAAAATCCAAATGCCGAAATCCCAAATGCCGAAATCCCAAATTCCAAATCCCAAATTATAATTAGTATTTTTTGCCAAAATCCCAAATCCCAAATCCCAAATACTAGTAATTTGTGCATTTTGGCATCCCAAATCCCAAATTATAATTAGTATTTTTTGCCAAAATCCCAAATCCCAAATCCCAAATACTAGTAATTTGTGCATTTTGGCATCCCAAATCCCAAATTATTTGGGATTTGGGCAACACGTATAGTACCAAATGGGGTAGTGAAAGCAGTTTTCTCCCAGTCTTTAGCAAATACTTCTACTTGCTAAAAACCTGAAGCGAGGTCTAAAGTTGAAATGAAAGCAGAGTGTCCCAAAGCATCGAGCATGTCTGCTATTCATGATACTAGATATGCGTCAGGTTTCGTGACCGCATTCAATTTTTTGTAATCTACGCAGAGCCTGAATTTCCCATTCTTCTTGTTCACTACTACAATGGGTGCAGACCAAGGACTAAATGACTTTTGAATTAGTCTGTTCTTTAACATATTTGCTATTTCCTCCTTCAAAAATTCCAAGTATTGAGACAAGGTTCTATAGGGGTTTAATTTGATGGGCTTTGCTTCACCAGTGTCTATTGTATGCTGATAAAGGTTTGTCTTACCTAATTTTGAAAAATCTTTGGCTATCAGATTCAGAAATTCTTTAATAATTTCGTGAACTTGTGACTTATATTGATTTTCTTTGAGTTTTTCTACTCCACCTCGTACCAAATTACAACGAATGTCTTGTATTTCCTTCCGTGATATAATAGAAATAATCTTCTTATCTTGCTGATGTTCTTTACAGACTTCGCATATATCTTGACTTGTTTCTATATATATGTCACACCAGCAATAGGAATTAGGTCCTGTTGCTTTGCATCGCTCTTGAGCACCTTTCTTTCTTCTAACCGGATCAAAACAATAAGATAACTATCATATAGTTTCCATGTGACAAGCTTTGAATTCTTGCGCATTCCTTCGGGAGCAAACTTGTATTTCATATAGGATTCTTGATACGGAAGTTCATAAGGTGGCCAAGAAAGATATTTCAAAGGAGGTTTGGTTCGTATTGTTCCAATGATTGATGGAATTTTGTCCTTCTTGCACTTCATTAAACTATTGTCTTGCTGTACCTAGATATCTGCTAACTACTTGGAGTTTGTATTCATCAGTATATTGATTTATTCTTGCTAATTGATTGAATTATTCTAGCCATTCCATGGGATCTTGGTTTCCTCTAAAAAATGACAGCATTCTTGTATCGTTTCTTATGTGAAATGCATTTTGAAGTCCCAGTATTAGAGCATTCGCCTCATTTTCGCCAGTATTCATACTTGGTTTGGTAATTTTCCTTCATTTCGACAGTTTGACGTATTATTCCGTAAGACTTTGTAAAAGTATTTTTGATGATTCTTCGGAGATTTTATCTAGTTACACAAATTTTCACTTGACAATCTTCGTTGTAAATTTTTTAATCTGGAAGAATTTTGTTATGCTAATGACTACTTTGATAATCACTTTTGATAGATCATGAAACAAAATGGTAGAAGATAGTTTTTATAAAAAAGTGATTATGATAATATTAAATTGTATATTTTTGAATTTCTTCGTGATGTTAAAAATTACTTTGGTTATTCTTTCCAAAAATAGAAATATAATGTGTATTTTACTAAATTAATTAAAGAATCAAAAATTTGTGAAACAGATACGTAAATATTATAGGTTACTACGTTGGATACTTTATGCCACCTCACAGGAGGTACCAAATTCTGTCATAGGAGTGCAGAGTATTGCAAACAATTTCTCAAATCAATGTCACAGTTTGTATCACACAAACAAATAATAATATGCTCTATCTGCCACATCAGTAAATTTTTTTAAACGTAAGCCTTCGAAGTCCTTCACTCCGATAACCTTCAAATACCTCCAACATAAACGTAATATTTACGAAGGTTATTGGTACCGAAAACCTTCATTTTTATTAATAAAACGTAATACTCCAGAGGTTATTAATATCGATAACCTTCAATAACCTTCACTTTATCATAATAAACGTAATATTTGCGAAGGTTATTGGTCCGATAACCTTCAATAACCTTTGAAAACGAAATTATTACAATAACCTCNAAGATAGTTTTTATAAAAAAGTGATTATGATAATATTAAATTGTATATTTTTGAATTTCTTCGTGATGTTAAAAATTACTTTGGTTATTCTTTCCAAAAATAGAAATATAATGTGTATTTTACTAAATTAATTAAAGAATCAAAAATTTGTGAAACAGATACGTAAATATTATAGGTTACTACGTTGGATACTTTATGCCACCTCACAGGAGGTACCAAATTCTGTCATAGGAGTGCAGAGTATTGCAAACAATTTCTCAAATCAATGTCACAGTTTGTATCACACAAACAAATAATAATATGCTCTATCTGCCACATCAGTAAATTTTTTTAAACGTAAGCCTTCGAAGTCCTTCACTCCGATAACCTTCAAATACCTCCAACATAAACGTAATATTTACGAAGGTTATTGGTACCGAAAACCTTCATTTTTATTAATAAAACGTAATACTCCAGAGGTTATTAATATCGATAACCTTCAATAACCTTCACTTTATCATAATAAACGTAATATTTGCGAAGGTTATTGGTCCGATAACCTTCAATAACCTTTGAAAACGAAATTATTACAATAACCTCCGACATAAAAAATTTCCTGATGCAGTAGGTCAAGCAATCAGTTGATCTAAACTTGCCTATCTTGAAACAGATAATAAATATATAATAAATAATAATAATAATCAAATAATAATCAATTAATCATGAAGGCATAGTGAGTAAGGTAGAGTAAAAGTAGTAACGCAGTATCAAACCCTATTTAATAATATTTTGCAATATTACGACACAAAGTATAAGTTTATTAAAATATAAAATATAAAGTTTAAAAGCAAAGTATCATTCAACAACAGAAATATTACAGCGTGACGTATCTTTCCTGTTCCTGAAGGAAGTTTACTTTTCTATATAATATTTATTAAAGTATTTCGAATTATTCTGAATTATTTCTAATTAATTAATTGTTGATTATATTCTAACTTTTCTGTAATCTGACTAACTACTCGAACTTACTCCCGACAACAGTTGTATTTATACTTTCTCTTTTGCTTACACTTCATTTTTCATCCTTTGTGCGTCATCCTTCATCCTCGTATGATATCCTTCATCCTTGTACAGTATCCTTCATCCTTGTACAGCATTCTTCATCCTTCATCCTCGTACAAAGATGACAATCACCCGAAAGTTCATCTAGTGTCACAAAAATATTATCCTCGTGACATTTCACCTGATTACCAATTTACTTCACCACACTATTAAGAAAATAATAAATAGTGATAAATAATAAATAGATAAAAAATAATAAATAATAAATAAATAATAAATGAATAATAAATAAGGGTAAATAATAAATAATTATAATAAATAATAATACCTCTTCAATGGCTTTGTGAATAATAGCTCTCAAAATTTCTCTTAAATGTTCAAACTCAAGATTTAACTAAAATATAATAAATAAATAAATAAATCAATAAATAAATAAATTAATTAACAACAGAACATACTTTTTCTACACAAAGTTAAATCCTTTCTCCACAGGAAGTTTCAATTCCCCATATAAATATTTTATATCTCAAGTTTCCCTTTTCGAATTTGATAATAATTTTCAAATGATTTCTCAAAATTTCCAATTGAACGAAACTTAGCCTTAATCTATCGGATAGGTCCATTTGATAATATTGAAATTCTTGATTCATGAATCCTTGAATTTGTCAAGTTAGTTGGGGGTCAACTAAATCATCTGATTCATATTTTATTAGCGAATAAACAAAACATTCCTTTATCTATCTCATCATGCGGAGTGTAATGATGAAGTTGAATTGCACATTCTTCAAATGATCTATTTATACATATATGTATAATATATTTTAATTCACATGGGAATGCATGTGTGAAATGTGTAGATTAACAAAGAATCATAATTATTAAAATAATTAAAATAATAATAATAATTGAAATAATTAAATAATTAAAATAATAATAATAATTGAAATAATTAAAATAATTAAACTAATAAAGTAATTAAAATAATAATAATAAATAAGATAAATACAATAATTAAAATAATTAAAGATTACATACCACAATTCGGACCATTTCATCATATTTATGCCGTACCTGTCAATAGTTAAATGATAATGATTTATAAATAATAATTTATTAATTATAATAAATTATTGCATAAATAATAAGTAAGAATAAATTATTATATCCAAACCGTAAAAGAAATAAAATGAAATAGATAAATAAATAAATAAAAATAAATAAATTAAATTAAATAAATAAATCGGTGAAAATAAATAAATTAAAGTAAATTAAAATAAATATAATATAATAAAATAAATTACCTCTATTCAATTCTTTAACAAACTCTGATAAGTGTTCACCTACGTTTAACATTATTCTGTGCCATAGTGCTTCCTACAAAGAACACGTTATATATTTTAATAATAATAATATTATTATTATTATATTTAATAATAATTAATAAATAATTAAAAATTATAATAAAATAATAATAAAATCAAATACCTCTTGTAATAAATCAATGAATTACGAATAGAAAAAACTTTATCACGAGTATTATGTGGTATTATCGTATCAAAAATAATTAATGAACTAGATTATTCATCCATTCATCATAAAAGAAACGAGAAAGAGAAAAAATCTTGTTTGATAAAATAATTTTTGAATTAATTTTTTTATTTATTTATTATAAAATAAAAGAATTTTACATATTATCAGTTGAACTAGCCAGACTATTATTATTGGATTGAATGGTAAATTGTGGGAACTAAAAGATTCTTGAACATCTGATAGATATAAGGACACCAAACCGCAATTAAAAAAATAAAATAAAAATCAAAAATTAAGTTGTGAAAACTTTTATTTTTTTTGTCCGTCTATCCAATTATATCCTCAGATTTTGTGCATCTCTCTATAAATAAAAATCACCATATATGGTAATTTTAATTAGCCGACTTAGCCTATTCTCAAAAAAATCGGCTGACTTATAGCCGGCTAATACTGTTTTGACACAAATACGGCTAATTATTCCCAAAACGAATTTTTAAAATAAAAATGATATGACTAAAATTGGCTGAAAAAACATACACATGTGAAAGGTGCAAATATTTAAAAGCTAGACAGGTGTGATATGTGGCTGTTGATTCATGTACTGTAAAAATTTATATTAGGCATTCGTGCAAATGACTATTTTTTCAAATTTGGCAATATAAACAACCTTTTCATCCTGTTATGAGTTGAAAATTAGATCATCTGATAATGTGTCTTAGTTTTGAAAATTTACGTGTGGCGTTAAAGTGAATAAGACAATTCTTTGATTGGGAAGTGACTATCATTATCTATGTTGAGAATGTAAAAATATCAAATGATTATCATGATAATTTTTTTTTAAGTAAGAGTTTTAATTCTTTAATTAAGAAGTGGTTATTATCTGGCAGTGTTTGTAAAAAATTGAATAATTCTAGATTGTTATGATAACCATGTTTCCCTACTTAAGTGACCATTGTTCTTAAATTTTCCTTCCTATTTTAATTTTTATTTATTATACTCTTTTCTATTCTTATTCCATTTCTATTTATATATTTTTTCGTTTCGAATATTTAATAATTTTAGATACATCTGTATTTAATTTTAAATTTATATTTATATATANGATATGTGGCTGTTGATTCATGTACTGTAAAAATTTATATTAGGCATTCGTGCAAATGACTATTTTTTCAAATTTGGCAATATAAACAACCTTTTCATCCTGTTATGAGTTGAAAATTAGATCATCTGATAATGTGTCTTAGTTTTGAAAATTTACGTGTGGCGTTAAAGTGAATAAGACAATTCTTTGATTGGGAAGTGACTATCATTATCTATGTTGAGAATGTAAAAATATCAAATGATTATCATGATAATTTTTTTTTAAGTAAGAGTTTTAATTCTTTAATTAAGAAGTGGTTATTATCTGGCAGTGTTTGTAAAAAATTGAATAATTCTAGATTGTTATGATAACCATGTTTCCCTACTTAAGTGACCATTGTTCTTAAATTTTCCTTCCTATTTTAATTTTTATTTATTATACTCTTTTCTATTCTTATTCCATTTCTATTTATATATTTTTTCGTTTCGAATATTTAATAATTTTAGATACATCTGTATTTAATTTTAAATTTATATTTATATATATATAATAAAATATTATTTTTAGCAGAATTTAATATTACTTTTATTTTAAATATCAAATTATAAATTTATATGTCAATATATATAAATAAAATTAATAAAATATTATTTTTAGTAGAATATAAATAGAATATAAATGTATATATATATAAAATAAATGGTGCTTAATACTTTATTTGGCAAATTTTTTAAGAAAAGAAATTGTTTATGCAGCATTGCTTTTTATTTTCAAAAAAAGATATCCGGATTTGGGTCATACAAGCAACCTCAAAATTATTGTCGTACAAATGCATGCAGAACTAAATTTATTTGATAATGTGATCGTTGGCAATTTTTTTTTTAGATTTTAAAGAAATTGAAGAGAAAAAATGAAAGGAACGAGAAAAACTGAAGAAATGAAAGATATAGGAAAAACAAAAGAATCGGAAAATTTTGAAGAGTAGGCATATTGTTATAATAAGCTTATTTTACAACTATAATTTATTACCTATAATATTTGGATATATAAAATTATATTCCTAATCTAATCAATGTCAATACAATAAAATTATATTACAGTTTGTAAGTATTTAGATTCATAATTATTGAAATCAATGTTTCAATTTAATTAATTTAATTCAATATCATGTAACAATTTTCTAATCAATTATCATAAACTAATCAATATAAATAGTTAGTGAATATTTAGATTCATAATTATTGAAATCAATGTTTCGATTTAATTAATTTAATTCAATATCATATAACAATTCTCTAATCAATTATCATAAACTAATAGTTAGTGAGTATTTAGATTCATAATTATTGAAATAAATGTTTCAATTTAATTAATTTAATTCAATATCATATAACAATTCTCTAATCAATTATCATAAACTAATCAATATAAATTATATTACAGTGAGTGAGTATTTAGATTCATAATTATTGAAATCAATGTTTCGATTTAATTAATTTAATTCAATATCATATAACAATTCTCTAATCAATTATCATAAACTAATCAATATAAATTATATAGTGAGTGAGTATTTAGATTCATAATTATTGAAATCAATGTTTCAATTTAATTAATTTAATTCAATATCATATAAAAATTCTCTAATCATAAACTAATCAATATAAATTATATTACAGTGAGTGAGTATTTAGATTCATAATTATTGAAATCAATGTTTCAATTTAATTAATTTAATTCAATATCATATAACAATTCTCTAATCAATTATCATAAACTAATCAATATAAATAGTTAGTGAGTATTTAGATTCATAATTATTGAAATCAATGTTTCAATTCGATCAAAAAAAAAAAGAAATCAATGTTTCAATTTAATTAATTTAATTCAATATCATATAACAATTCTCTAATCAATTATCATAAACTAATCAATATAAATTATATTACAGCGCGTGAGTATTTAGATTCATAATTATTGAAATCAATGTTTCAATTTAATTAATTTAATTCAATATCATATAACAATTCTCTAATCAATTATCATAAACTAATCAATATGAATAGACGGTGAGTATTAAGATTCATAATTATTGAAATCAATGTTTCAATTTAATTAATTTAATTCAATATCATATAACAATTCTCTAATCAATTATCATAAACTAATCAATATAAATTTTATTACAGTGTGTGAGTATTTAGATTCATAATTATTGAAATCAATGTTTCAATTTAATTAATTTAATTCAATATCATATAACAATTCTCTAATCAATTATCATAAACTAATCAATATAAATTATATTACAGTGAGTGAGTATTTAGATTCATAATTATTGAAATCAATGTTTCAATTTAATTAATTTAATTCAATATCATATAAAAATTCTCTAATCAATTTTTATAAACTAATCAATATAAATTATATTACAGTGAGTGAGTATTTAGATTCATAATTATTGAAATCAATGTTTCAATTTAATTAATTTAATTCAATATCATATAACAATTTTCTAATCAATTATCATAAACTAATCAATATAAATTATATAGTGAGTGAGTATTTAAATTCATAATTATTGAAATCAATGTTTCAATTTAATTAATTTAATTCAATATCATATAAAAATTCTCTAATCAATTATCATAAACTAATCAATATAAATTATATTACAGTGAGTGAGTATTTAGATTCATAATTATTGAAATCAATGTTTCAATTTAATTAATTTAATTCAATATCATATAACAATTCTCTAATCAATTATCATAAACTAATCAATATAAATAGTTAGTGAGTATTTAGATTCATAATTATTGAAATCAATGTTTCAATTCGATCAAAAAAAAAGAAATCAATGTTTCAATTTAATTAATTTAATTCAATATCATAACAATTCTCTAATCAATTATCATAAACTAATCAATATAATTATATTACAGCGAGTGAGTATTTAGATTCATAATTATTGAAATCAATGTTTCAATTTAATTAATTTAATTCAATATCATATTAATTAATTCTAATCAATTATCATAAACTAATCAATATAAATAGTCTGTGAGTATTTAGATTCATAATTATTGAAATCAATGTTTCAATTTAATTAATTTAATTTAATTCAATATCATATAACAATTCTCTAATCAATTATCATAAACTAATCAATATAAATTATATTACAGCGAGTGAGTATTTAGATTCATGATTATTGAAATCAATGTTTCAATTCGATCAAAAAAAAAAAGAAATCAATGTTTCAATTTAATTAATTTAATTCAATATCATATAACAATTCTCTAATCAATTATCATAAACTAATCAATATGAATAGACTGTGAGTATTTAGATTCATAATTATTGAAATCAATGTTTCAATTTAATTAATTTAATTCAATATCATATAACAATTCTCTAATCAATTATCATAAACTAATCAATATGAATAGTCGGTGAGTATTTAGATTCATAATTATTGAAATCAATGTTTCCATTTAATTAATTTAATTCAATATCATATAACAATTCTCTAATCATTATCATAAACTAATCAATATGAATAGTCGGTGAGTATTTAGATTCATACTTATTGAAATCAATGTTTCAATTTAATTAATTTAATTCAATATCATATAACGATTCTCTAATCAATTATCATAAACTAATCAATATAATTATATTACAGCGAGTGAGTATTTAGATTCATAATTATTGAAATCGATGTTTCGATTTAATTAATTTAATTCAATATCATATAACAATTCTCTAATCATTATCATAAACTAATCAATATGAATAGTCGGTGAGTATTTAGATTCATACTTATTGAAATCAATGTTTCAATTTAATTAATTTAATTCAATATCATATAACGATTCTCTAATCAATTATCATAAACTAATCAATATAATTATATTACAGCGAGTGAGTATTTAGATTCATAATTATTGAAATCGATGTTTCGATTTAATTAATTTAATTCAATATCATATAACAATTCTCTAATCAATTATCATAAACTAATCAATATAAATAGTTAGTGAGTATTTAGATTCATAATTATTGAAATCAATGTTTCAATTCGATCAAAAAAAAAAGAAATCAATGTTTCAATTTAATTAATTTAATTCAATATCATATAACAATTCTCTAATCAATTATCATAAACTAATCAATATAATTATATTACAGCGCGTGAGTATTTAGATTCATAATTATTGAAATCAATGTTTCAATTTAATTAATTTAATTCAATATCATATAACAATTCTCTAATCATTATCATAAACTAATCAATATGAATAGTCGGTGAGTATTTAGATTCATAATTATTGAAATCAATGTTTCAATTTAATTAATTTAATTCAATATCATATAACAATTCTCTAATCAATTATCATAAACTAATCAATATAAATTATATTACAGTGAGTGAGTATTTAGATTCATAATTATTGAAATCAATGTTTCAATTTAATTAATTTAATTCAATATCATATAACGATTCTCTAATCAATTATCATAAACTAATCAATATGAATAGACTGTAAGTATTTAGATTCATAATTATTGAAATCAATGTTTCAATTTAATTAATTTAATTCAATATCATATATCAATTCTCTAATCAATTATCATAAACTAATCAATATAAATTATATTACAGCGAGTGAGTATTTAGATTCATAATTATTGAAATCAATGTTTCAATTTAATTAATTTAATTCAATATCATATAACAATTCTCTAATCAATATAAATTATATTACAGTGAGTGAGTATTTAGATTCATAATTATTGAAATCAATGTTTCAATTTAATTAATTTAATTCAATATCATATAACAATTCTCTAATCAATTATCATAAACTAATCAATATGAATAGAATGTGAGTATTTAGATTCATAATTATTGAAATCAATGTTTCAATTTAATTAATTTAATTCAATATCATATAACAATTCTCTAATCAATTATCATAAACTAATCAATATAAATTATATTACAGTGAGTGAGTATTTAGATTCATAATTATTGAAATCAATGTTTCAATTTAATTAATTTAATTCAATATCATATAACAATTCTCTAATCAATTATCATAAACTAATCAATATAAATTATATTACAGTGAGTGAGTATTTAGATTCATAATTATTGAAATCAATGTTTCAATTTAATTAATTTAATTTAATTCAATATCATATAACAATTCTCTAATCAATATAAATTATATTACAGTGAGTGAGTATTTAGATTCATAATTATTGAAATCAATGTTTCAATTTAATTAATTTAATTTAATTCAATATCATATAACAATTCTCTAATCAATTATCATAAACTAATCAATATGAATAGACTGTGAGTATTTAGATTCATAATTATTGAAATCAATGTTTCAATTTAATTAATTTAATTCAATATCATATAACAATTCTCTAATCAATTATCATAAACTAATCAATATGAATAGACGGTGAGTATTTAGATTCATAATTATTGAAATCAATGTTTCAATTTAATTAATTTAATTCAATATCATATAACAATTCTCTAATCAATTATCATAAACTAATCAATATGAATAGACTGTAAGTATTTAGATTCATAATTATTGAAATCAATGTTTCAATTTAATTAATTTAATTCAATATTATATAACAATTCTTTAATTAATTATCAATAATATTTTTTAGTAAAGGAACATGTGATAAATGTCATCAAAATAACACTGGGCTCGATTGGTGCCATTCATGTAATGCTAAACAATTTCAAAATGAATTTGATAAATGGACAAGCGAAGATAGAGAAATTGATGAATTTATTCAACAAATACAACTAAATGCAAATAAAAGTCAAGAAATTATTGAGTGGATTCCATTTGATAAACTTGAGAATATCACATACCTTGCTAAAGGGGGTTTTGGTACAGCATATAAAGCAAGATGGCTTGATGGATTTATTTATTATTGGAATTATAAAACAGAAGATTGGAAAAGGTTTAGTGAACAAAATGTTTGCCTAAAAAGTCTTGATAATTCCACAAATAAAAATGATTTTTTGCAAGAGGTAAATATTTATATTATTTAAATTTTACTAACAATATATTTTAAATATATACTAAATATATTTTTTATGCTAATAAATATTTTAGATTAAAAAACAACTTAAATTTCGAGGTAAAAATGCAATTGCTATATATGGTATCACTAAAAATCCAACAAAAAATGAATATATGATGGTTATGAATTATGCAGAATATGGTAGTCTTCGAGAAATGTTGAATAACAAGTTTAAAAAATTAACTTGGAAAAGAAAATATAAAATTTTGTCAAAAATTGTAATTGGACTTACAAATATCCATGAAATGGGCTTAATGCATAAAGATTTCCATCCTGGTAATATAGTTAATCAAACTTTAACATTAAGTTATATTACTGATTTTGGACTGTGCAAACCAGTTACAGAAAATGATCCAGAAAATATTTATGGTGTAGTTCCATACATGGCACCTGAGACATTGAGTAGAGGAGAATACACTAAAGCATCTGACATTTATTCTTTTGGTATGGTTATGTTAGAAGTTCTAACTAGTTATCCACCATATTATAATATTCCACATAATGAAAATCTTGCAATAGGTATTTGTGAAGGGCTTAAACCTGAAATCAAGTGTGAAATTCCTCAATTTCTCAAAGAAATAATGGAAAAATGTTGGAATTTTGAACCTCTCAATCGTCCAACTGCTAAAGAATTGAAATCTCAACTTGAATGTTATAATGATGAAGATAATATTAAAATAAGAAATCAAGTAAATAAACAAGTTAATGCAGCAAATAAATCAAACAAGAATTTTATTAAATATAATCAAAATGAAATTCATCCTGAAGCAATATATACAAGTAGACATTTGTCTTTTCTGAAAACAAAGAAAGTCAAAGTTACTACACATGGTAAATATCTATATTTTCAGCAATAAATTTATAATCATTTTTATATAAACTATTTACATTAGTTATTATTTCAGATACAAAACAATGGGATTTTGAAATTCCTGATGATGTAAGTAAGTATTATATTTTTTAAATAATTTGTTTAATACATATAGTTAAATGAAAATGAAATTAATAATCTTTAAATTTTGCATAGTTGAAGGAAATGAAATTCAAAAAAATTAATTATTAATTTTTTGGGAATTATTATTATTTTTAGTTTTGCTATTAATGTGTTATTATACATTCTTTAAAATTATTTATTCATTTATTTTATTATATTTTATATCATTTATTTTATTTGATCACTGGAATTATAGAGTATTGCTTCTATTTAAATTAAAACAAACCAGTATGTAATCATTTAAAACAAATCACTATTGTTTTGATATTTCAAAAATTAAAATATTTGAAATCATTTATTATTTGTATTTATGTTGTTTATAAATTGTGCAAAAATAAATTGAAAATTGATGGGTTAATTTTTTTTTGACTTTTATAATTGATACATAAATGGACAACACATCAAAAATAATAATATTTTTAAAGCTCTTAACAGTCTGGTTTAGCAGTAAAACCAGAACTGAACCAAAACTACAGTTCAGATTTGGTTTGAAACCAAATAATAAATATCCAAAACTGAACTGAACTGAACCAATTTTATTTAGTTTTTATATATGTATATATGTAAACTGAAATATACAGTTCAGTTTCTGTTTATAAACCATAACCGAACTGAAACCTAACTGAATATTTCAGTTTATATATTAATAAACTAAAACTGGACCAAACTGAAACCAGCAGTTCAGTTTCAGTTTTTACCAAACTGATTGTGAGCTTTAAAAATTTTTTATTGCTATTAATAAAAAAAAATAAAATGTAATAAATGTATAATTGTTTTTTAAAACAAAAATTAGTGAATTTTGAATTTTTATATAATTTACAATAAAATATAATATTTATAGCAATAATTTTATAGTAAAATATATACCCTATAAAAAGTGCACGTTATGTTATATTATTATATATATTATAGTTAAAAATGTTAGTTGGAAATATGATACTTAAAATAAATTATCTGATAAGATTCGATTCAATTTAAAATCACGTTCGAATTTATTATAATAAAATAATCTGTAATTAGACTACGTCATGTTTATATTTATAATTGCTAAAATTAATATAAATTATATAAATTATAATTATATATATCAATTCGAAGGGAAATCATCACCAATTGGTCAATTTATTTCACTTCAAGAACTTTTATATTGGATTGCATGAATCAGATTTCTTATTCTTTGTTTCATTATTTACTCAATTAAGTTTTTATTCAAAATTTGCAGTTGATATTAGATATCAAAAAGAATTTACTATAAAATTCTCAAAACAGCCAATGAAAAAACATTTGTCTAATTTTAATGAATTAAGAAGATTTTCATTTGATAGATCATTCCAAAGTTCATAATCATGAATTTTTCTTATATATAGATTTAACCTTTGAAAAATTATTTCAAAAATTTATTGAATTTCTTAATGATAAAGGTGATAACAATAGAATTATAAAAGTTGAAAACTGTATCACAAAATCTATGAAATTAGAAACGATCACAATAAAGAATATAAATTAGTCTTTTTTTTATATATTGAATAAAAAAATCAAATTTTTAAAGAAAACTTCGATAATAATAATGATTGAATTGATTTAATCAAAGACCAGATACGTACGTAATTCTTTGCATGCATAAAGGAATAATATCTCATTATATATCAATAAATTTTATTCCCATATTATTTTTACATATGTCGCGGTGAAGGTTTTTATATTGTTAAAAATACTTATTTAAAAGAAACGCAAATTCATTAAATTAATAACAAATGAAATTCATGAAAACACGGTATGATATATTTTAAAATATGACATTAATTTGAAATTTTATTTTAACGCTCGTTATGGAAGAATATATTGGATAAAAAATAAAGAAAATAGTTTAACGTAGATTTAGAGAATTTAGTTAGGGATACATATGACTTTATAAAAATTATTATGGCAACAACACTAGTAGATGAATTTGGATTGAAAAAACTTTAATTTAAAGGGAATTATTAACAGAATTCGGAGAAATTGATTGTATATTATGAGAAGATTCTGATTGGATTATGATCAATATAATATGATTGCTCATTTGTAATTGAGGATTTGCTAAATTAATAACTAAATAATTTTGAGAAGGAGGAAGTTGAAGATATGTTGATTTGATTAGAAATTCTTACCGACATGAAATGGTAGTCGGTTTGATCAATAATGAAGATTAGAACAATAGAATTTAAAGAATTTTCTGTTCTAAGAATAGAATTTTGAAATTCTTATTATTGATAATCACGAACTTACTTCATTATTGTTATCAATAAAATAATCAACTATTCTATATTTCTACAAACTTTTATTATATTATTATTGTTTTTATTACTTTGGTTATTCTGATTTTCTTGATAATACTGATTTTCTTGTAGAAGATCTCTTGCTGAAGAATTTTCCTATCATAACTATTTTTATGATAAATTTATATAAATCCTTAATTATTAACTAACTTCTAAATAATAATAAAAAAAGATTTTTCTATTTAATAAATAACTTATATCTTTGGTTTTTTAACTGAATAGAAATTACTTTATCTTTGGTATTATGAAATTCTTATTAATATAAATTATAATTTAAATTATGCATTTCAACATTTAATTTGGGCATAAATAACTTAAAGATAACTAATCATGAATTTTTTTTTTAATTACTTCATAATTGACAATTGAAAAATATATGACATATGATAGAGTTTCTGGCTGTAAGTAATAATTACGGAAATTACGAATTACAATCTAGGTTACAATCCTAATTTCAACTATTGTTGAAAGTTGTAAAGTGTCGTAATAAGGTTGTAAGTTGTACTTAGCTGTAATACGTAACTAAGTTGTAATATATAATTAAGTTGTAATATATAATTAGGTTTTATTTATTGTCATATAAAGGGGTAATAAAAACTTTATATGAAAGAATTTTGAATCTGAATTTGAATTAAAAAAACAGAAATTTGTCAAAAATTTTATAAGTTTCTATCAATAAAATTAATATAAAAGTAATTACAACTATCAAAATAATAGGATTGTAACCTTTACAATCTTTACAACCATTGCAACCATTACAACCATTACAACAATTGCATCATTAAAACTATTACAAAATTAAAGCAAGTTGAAAAATTACAATCTTTTTTGTAATTATGGCAAAAATTATTAACCATTAGATCAAAGGTTGCAACCTTAAAACTTCGTGAAACCTATTACGGCAGGCAACACTATATATATGAGATATTTATGGTAGTTTATTAATATTTATTATGCCACATAATGGAATATAATAATTTAATGTCTATATGACTGACATTGATAATTTCGACTACTAGATATCCGCAATGTCCCGGAATTTTAGATAAATTGATGCAAAAAGTTTATCTATATAATAATACATAAATTTTTAAATATTTTGTATAAAAAATAAATAAATGTCTGATTAACAATATCTCAAATATACCAACCTCTATTATTATAATAATCCAATTCTCTAGCCTACAAAAAAAATTGATCATCAAATGTTTGATCTGTTCTTGAAATGTTGAGAGATTTGTATATTATATTTTCGTATTGTACTTCATTATATTATTGATTATTTAAGGAAAAATTAAGTAACTTTTTTTTTTGTTTGCATTTATTTGATTATTTGATTATTTATAATAAATAATAAATAATTAATTTCAATTGTAAAAAATATTCTCATTTTTCAGAAAAAAGGAAATTATTTTATTTGAAGGAAAGATGATTTATTTGTAAACTATATTTTTTATACTTAAAAAATTGATTTTTCTTTTATACATGATTTCAGTTTAAAGGTTAATTTATATTTATATTAGATGTAAAATTACTCCAAATATTTACATTTGTATTTAATTATTTAATTATTTAGCTATTTAGTATTATGATCTGAAAAAAATATTCCGAATGTATTGTAAAACTAAAATCATAAATATCTACCAATAATTATAATATCAAAATGATTGTAAGATTACATAAATTCATTTTACAATATTTGTAATAATAATTGTCATTTTTTTACAAACACATGAATGCATTAAACAATATATAAATATTTATGTTGAAAGCAAAGTAGTAAAAAAAATATCATAAATTAGAAATGTTGATAATATATTTATTTATTTTCATGAAAAATATAATCATGTGAAATAATAATAACTAAAATCCTCAAAAAAAATAATAAGAACTTGACAAAATTGGATAAATTTCATGTAATCTATAACTTAAATGGCCAATAAATAAAGAAATTTTGGTTGAATTAATTGACAAACTTCTTGATATATTGGAAATTAAATTTAACAACCATCAAATTTGAGATTATCTATATGAAGATTATTAAAATCAGAAGGTAAAAGTTTACTTGTAATGTGTGCTTCAGAATGAGTAGTTTCAGCAGAAGATAAATCTTCATCCTCACTTAAGTAATGCATTTTTTGTTCTGCATTTAAAAACATAAGTGAATCTACTGATTTCTCATCATACAGTAAATCTTCAATCCATTTTTCTGATTTATTATAAATTATTTTAACACTTGGACGTTTGGGTGGATCTTTGTTCCAACATTTTTCCATTAATTCTATATAACATTGAGGTGTGCCTTTATTAATTTTTGGTCGAAGTCCATTGAAGATATCAGCAGCTAATTCTGAATCATATGCTCTGTTAGCGAATGGTCTTTTTCCTGTTGAAATAACCCACATAATAATTCCAACACTATAAATATCTGAGGCTTGTGAATACTGATATTTATTCAATATCTCAGGTGCAATATATGGTAATACACCATATGCTTCAGATGATGAGGTTTCATTTGCTAATCTACATAGTCCTAAATCTCCTAATCTTATAAATTTATATTTTGAATTATTATGTATTTCAGTTATCATAAGATTCCCAGGATGAATATCACGATGAACAAATTCTTTACTATGAATGACTTTTAATCCCCTAATAAAAGAATTCAATAACCATAATCGTTCAATCCAAGGTAATGATTTATTTTGATCAAGAAAATCCCTCAAATTTCCATTTTTCATATGTCGTAAGACTATTGCATATTCTTTTGTCATTAAATCTTGGGTTATACCCAAAATTGGCAAAACATATTTATCACGACATTGGAAATTTGCAGTTAACTAAGGTTACAAAAAATTAAAATTAATATAAATAATGTTATATATTATAAAAAAAATATATTGAAATATTGATGTATTTAATATTTACCTCTTTTAAAAATTCTGAACTAATTTCTTGTGAATTTTTAAGTTTCTTCAAAGCAACTTGATTTGATTTATAAAATTCAAATAACTCTTTGGGCATATCTATCCACTCTGCTTTCCAAATACTGCCAAACCCTCCTTCAGCTAAATATTCTATATTTTTCAATTTACTATAATCTATCCATCTCCAAATTTCCCATTCATTTGCATTTTCATCTGATTGAGTCATTTGAATGATCTTGTCAACATCATAATTACCACTAGTCCATTTTGGCATTTCTATAAGTTTACAATCTGAACATATATTATTTAGATGATTTAAATTTTCACAATTAATGCATCGATGTTCTAATTTATTCTGGTTTTTTTTAACATATGAAATTTCATTTCGATAGAAATATTCAACTGAACTTTGTCCAAATTTTTCTCCTCCTTCTGCTGATTTCAGGAACCATTGGAATGCTTTTTCTTCATCTTTTATGGTTCCTGTCCCATTCTCATAACAATATCCAAGATTAGTCTGTGCCACGTGGTTTCCTCCTTCAGCTGATTTCAGGTACCAATGAAATGCCTTTTCTTCATCATTTATAGTTCCAATTCCATTGCGATAACAATATCCAAGATTATTTTGTGCCACGCAGTTTCCTCCTTCAGCTGATTTCAGGTACCAATGAAATGCTTTTCCTTCATCTTTTGTGATTCCAATCCCACTCTGATAACAATATCCAAGATTATTTTGTCCCATGTGGTTTCCTCCTTCAGCTGATTTCAGGTACCACTGAAATGCTTTCCTTACATCCTTTATAGTTCCAATCCTATTGCGATAACAATATCCAAGATTATTTTGTCCCATGTGGTTTCACCCTTCAGCTGATTTCAGGTACCAATGAAATGCTTTCCCTTTATCTTTTATGGTTCCAATCCCAATCTGATAACAATATCCAAGATTATTTTGCCCATCACTGCTTCCTCCTTCAGCTGATTTCAGGTACCACTGGAATGCTTTCCCTTCATCTTTTATGGTTCCAATCTCATTGTGATAACAATATCCAAGATTATTTTGTCCCATGTGGTTTCCTCCTTCAGCTGATTTCAGGTACCAATGAAATGCTTTCCCTTCATCTTTTATGGTTCCAATCCCATTGCGATAACAATATCCAAGATTATTTTGTCCCATGTGATAGCCTCCTTCAGCTGATTTCAGGTACCAATGAAATGCTTTTCCTACATCTTTTATGGTTCCAATCCCACTATGATAACAATATCCAAGATTATTTTGTCCCATGAAGTTTCCTCTTTCAGCTGATTCCAGATGCCACTGAAATGCTTTTTCTTCATCTTTTATAGTTCCAATCCCATTGCGATAACAATATCCAAGATTATTTTGTCCCATGTGGTTTTCTCTTTCAGCTGATTTCAGGTACCACTGAAATGCTTTTTCTTCATCTTTTATGATTCCAATCCCATATTGATAACAATATCCAAGACTATTTTGTCCCATGTGGTTTCCCCCTTCAGCAGACTTCAGGTACCACTGAAATGCTTTCCCTTCATCTTTTGTAATTCCAATCCCACTCTGATAACAATACCCAAGATTATTTTGTCCCATGTAGTTTCCTCCTTCGGCTGATTTCAGGTACCACTGAAATTCTTTTTCTTCATCTTTTATGGTTCCAATCCCATTGCGATAACAACATCCAAGATTACTTTGTGCTATGTGGTTTCCCCCTTCAGCTGAATTTAGGTACCACTGAAATGCTTTTTCATCATCTTTCATAGTTCCAATTCCACATAAGTAATAATGTCCAAGAAGTAATTGTGCATCACGGTCTCCCCTTTCAGCTGATTTCAAGTACTGACGAAATTCTCCCTTTTCAATATTTATAGTTTCATTTTCACTGGACTGTATATTTTCCATTTACGTAATTTTTTGTTCAGTAAATTGAATTTGAAAGTTCTATTTCTTTTTTTATTAAAATTTTGAAATGGAATGTATATTTTAAAAGTGAAGAAATAATAATATAAAAAAGGGTTATAAGAGAAAAACAAAAAGGTTAAAGAAAAACTTTAATAGAATAATTTTATATGTTTTAATATTTGCAATAAATGTATATAAGAATATGAAATTTTGAAGCTGTCAGTTCATAGATTTATAAACATTATACGATTCAACAATCCATTTTACGATTTAGATTTTGTTTCATGCAGCAATTATTACACAATATTCACACTGCATCATTGAAGATTTCAAATTTAGTAGTTTAGTAGTACTAATATTAATAAATTACTTCTTTAATAATTTTTTCATAGAATGGTTACATTAAAAATTCTTGTCAAATTCAATTATGAATATTTTCTATTATAACTTTATATTGTATTGTCATTAAGATAAGATAATTCATTTGTGCGATGATGAGCTATTTTCAATATATATATAATATCTATTATCAAGAGATACGTTAAAAAACAAATCACACAATAGTAGTTTTAATATTGATTAATCTATTATAACTGCTTCAAATTCGGGAATATTTTGCATTTTATTTATATAGATTATTTTTTACTAGTATGTGACACGAATTTAATTTCAACTATCAATCTATATAATAGTATAATTTTTGAATAATCATATAATATATTATTATGGTACTATATATTATTTTAATAAATAACAATAATATAAAATTCCTTAAAACTAAATCTAATTTAATATAGTAATTTAACTATAAAACTAATCTGTCAGCAAAGCGACGGGTCACGGGAATTTAATTATATCTGATAGAGATAAATTCGTGTCACAGGAATTTAATTTAATATTAGATTAAGATTGATAGTGATAAATTCGTGTCACGAAATTTAAATAGATTGATAGTGATAAATTCGTGTCACGGGAATTTAAATATCAGATAGAACAAATTAAAATTATAATTATATAAAATGAGAATTAAAAAAAAATGAACAATTTAAATAATTTTTTCAAAGCTAGTTTTTAAAAAGGCTTTTACAAAAATGAAATGGTGATTGTCAAAGGAACAAAGTGATCATACCTCTCAGCGCATTTTATAACTTTTAGGCTTGATGCAACGACTTGGCACTATGGTTATGAACCCTAAGAATCAAAAAATTCGCAACACGGAAAAAAAATAAATGCTATTTTTTTATTTACTCACCTAAAGTTAACAAAAATAATAAAAAAGTTCACAAAATATGAAGCTCGATTCTTTTCCAAAAAGGAGCGATTTCCTCAAAAAATCCCACTTTAATTTATTACCCATATTAATAAATATCAAATTGATTTTTGTTTTTTGTGGATTGGATTTTAGGTTGAAATAGAAGATTATTGTAGACATTTGGTCGAAATATCAATACAATAATACCGCATGTTGTTTCGATGAGTTATGGATTAAGTTATAATACTTGTGATAAACTTTTTTCTATTCGTAATTTATTACATTAACTATTAATTATTATATTATTATACTTATTTTATTATTTTATTATATTATTATTATTACTATTATTATTATTATTAAAATATCTAAAATGCCTGTTGTTCTTTATAGAAAGCTACTATGACACAGAATAATGTTAAAATATGGGTGAAACATTTATCAGTGTTTGTCAATAGAGGTATTTTGATTTAATGTATTTATTTAATCGATTTATTAATTTATTTTTATTTTAATTTAATTTAATTTATTTTAACCTGATTTATTTTATTTTATTTTATTTATTTTCTTGTAGCTTTTCGAGTTCCAGTATATAATAATTTTTATTATATCCTATGTGTTATTATTTATAATTATTTATTATAATCGTTATAATAAACCATTGATAGGTACGACATAAATATGATGAAATGGTCTGGATTGTATATATAATCTTTAATTATTATTATAATAAATAATTTCATTCATTTAAATCCCATATTCGATTAATTTACATTCATTAATCTACACATTCATATTCATTCAACTAAATCTTCTTTTATTCAAAATATAAAAATTGAAATCTACATTAAATATTTTTTTTAAAAAATATTTATAAATGTTTTAAAAAAATTTCTAAATGATTGATTTTAAAAAGAATTTCCAAGAATTGCATACAAAATTTGCGATTCAAAGAAAATTCTTGATCTGAAAAATAAAAGAAATTAAATTATTATCCTCATTATTAATGTGTTTTTTGGTTCACTTACTGATGATTTTATTTTTTATAAAATAGATCAAGAAATATTAAAGTGATAAGTTACTGGTGATGGATGAGACATGATTTTGTTTGTATAGTTGATCGACATTTACGTATGTATTAGGCAATCCAAAACTCAGAAATCATGTGAGTAAGATATATAATAGCGATTTATAACTCAGGTCCTAGTTCCCTCATTAACCTCATTAATACCCGTGACTTATTACCCGGGTCAACATAATGAAAACTTATTATTATTATTGTTATAAAATTATTTGCAGCTGACTTCTTTTTTGCATATTTGTCACTTTGATTTAACTCAATTTAGAATGATTCTTGCATATCTATACAATATTATTTATATTATTTTTTTTTTTTTAAAAAAAAAAGAATATTTAAACTCAGTTTGATGTGTCAGTCTGTTATAATAATTAGTCTGATGTAATTAACTGAAAAAATTAAACATTTGACCTATCAGATCAGATCAATGATCAATATTTAAATGGCCTTTTTTTCCCACGGATTTTATTGCTATAAAATTATTTGCAGTTGACTTTNTTACTGGTGATGGATGAGACATGATTTTGTTTGTATAGTTGATCGACATTTACGTATGTATTAGGCAATCCAAAACTCAGAAATCATGTGAGTAAGATATATAATAGCGATTTATAACTCAGGTCCTAGTTCCCTCATTAACCTCATTAATACCCGTGACTTATTACCCGGGTCAACATAATGAAAACTTATTATTATTATTGTTATAAAATTATTTGCAGCTGACTTCTTTTTTGCATATTTGTCACTTTGATTTAACTCAATTTAGAATGATTCTTGCATATCTATACAATATTATTTATATTATTTTTTTTTTTTTAAAAAAAAAAGAATATTTAAACTCAGTTTGATGTGTCAGTCTGTTATAATAATTAGTCTGATGTAATTAACTGAAAAAATTAAACATTTGACCTATCAGATCAGATCAATGATCAATATTTAAATGGCCTTTTTTTCCCACGGATTTTATTGCTATAAAATTATTTGCAGTTGACTTTTTATTTTCTGATTATTAAAAGTTTGATTTAACTCGATTTAGAATATTTTTTGCATATCTATATAATATTTTTTTTCTAATTTTTTTTTAAAAAAAGAATACTTGAACTTATATTATGATTAGTCTAATGTTATCACCAATCATCAATCTGATTCATCAGATCAATGATCAATATTTAAATGCCCCTTTTTTCCACAGATTTTTCAAATCGTTGAAATTTTTGAAACCATAAAAATGAATTTTATAACAAAAGCGAAAAACTATATCTTGAAAGTGATTATGAAGATTATGAAGAGGAATGAGAAGAAGGCATTAAAGAAGGAGAGGAATTCGAAGGTTAAGGAAGTTATGGAAGAAGTTGAGGTAATTATTTGTATGAACCTTCAAAATATCATTATTTTATGATAATTTTTCTAATAATTTTCTTGATTCGTTATTTTATTGTTTAAGTTGGAGAAGAAGAAGGAAAAGAAATTGGTGAAGAAGGTGAAGAAGGTGAAGAAGGTGAAGAAGGTGAAGAAGGTGAAGAAGGTGGAAAAGTTGAGTTTTAAGGAAGAAGATGAAGAGAAGTTGTTGATAGTTGAGGAGAAGAATGATGATGATGTGGGTTTCAACTACCCGAAAATTTTCTTTTTAATAAAAATAGTTGACAAATGTAAGTGACAAGATAGTTTTTTATAATCATTAATAATAATTATAATTAATTTATACTAACTATATTTGTTTTTTTAATAATATTATAGGAGGTGCTCTTAGGCGATATTGTATTTGGTGAACCAAAAGATAAGGGGATGTACGTTGAGTTCAAAGGTGAGAGTTGGAAAGAGATGTTTGGTGATGAGTGAAGTGTAAGAAGTTGTGTTATGTTTCAATTGATTACGTTGATGATTTATCAGTTTGTTTCTTTTCCTATATTCTAATTTCAAATTTTATTATAAATAAATATATATGCTTTATAAAAATATGTATAAGGTTTAAATGTTTTATTGGTTTCATGGATTTCAATGAATCGATATTATTAAATGTAATTCATTTATATAATATTTAATATTAAAGTTTTTAAAATTCAATGCAGATAGAAATTATTACTACATTTATTATATAATTAATTTTATTGATTGTTTATATTATTACTTTCGAAGTGAATATGTAAAATATTAAATTGAATATCAATTATTGATCAAGCAATTTTGTTTCTTTATTTTTAAAAAAATTATAATTACAAAAATTATACTACTATTAATTCTTAGTTAATATTATTGTCATCATATTATTGTCATCATTATGCAAATACTAATCCTCTAAAATAATCTATAAGACTATATCATCATTATAAATTATAACTTGCAATTACTCATCCGAAACTTATTTCGGTGAATTCAGTCAAAATCGTTGTAATGTACTACAGAATTTTGCAGGTTTTTTGTTTTAATTCTGATTTCATAAAGCACAAAGTCTTTAATAATTATAACTATTAATTATTTCACAATACTAATGCAATAAATTTTTCTACATTCTAAACATTAGGTCATAAGTATTTGATTATAATTTGTAATTTGAATTATTCTTCATTTTTTCTTGTTTAATCAATCGTTATTTAGTATTTCTAAATTATAGAATATATAAAGGCAAACCAAAATTCGAGCTAATAAAATGCTCTAATATCTATTTTATATTATGGTATATATTTTTAGCACGAGTAATTGAAGATATTAAATTAAGATTGTATCAAAGACAGATTTTTACATAACTATTAAATTGGTATTGATTATTTTAACTTGATTAGCATATATAAGAATAAATAACCACAATTCTAATAATAACTCCAATCATGATAATAATAATGATAATGACAATGATGTTGAATAGAAGATTATTTGTATATTAAATTATTAGTCATTATGATGTAATTAATTGATGGAATTCAGTATTAGTTAATTGAATAAGAATAACATTTTAATTATTTGTGTTTGTGAACGTCTAAAAAAATTGTTCTTTTAATATTTTATAAATGTAATAATTCTAACAATAATAAAGACTTAAAGGACAAAAAAAAAGCAAGCAAAATTATTTTTTTATTATTTTTATTATTTATTATTTTTTTATTATTTTCATTATTATTATTATTTTATTATTATTATTATTTTATTAGTTGATAACAGAAATTTTAAACTTTGCACAAATTTAATATTATCAAATTTTCATTAAAAAAAACCAAATTATAATTGAACTGATTTCTCATTCTCGTTAATATTTAAATAGCATACTAAAGAATATTATTAAAATAAAATTATTTAATTTAATAATAGAATAAAAAATAAACCAATTATTTAAATAATAAAATAAATATTCGATAATAAAATAATAAAAAAAAATAAACAGTTGTTAAATCATATTATAAAATAAACGGATTTTTCAATCAGTACGCTGATTGGTTCTTTATTTGTGATTTGATTGGGCGATGTAACTGTTCGTGTGTTGTGATCTGACAGAACGTGACGGATTTTGTGATGTGGCACAAGGTATCATAACGTGAGCAGGCAAGAGCACGAAATCATACAACAGGTGAAATCATACAACAGGCGAAATCATACAACAGGCTAACTCGAAAGAAACTTTTTTCGTTAACAACCGAATGAGTGAATCACCACGCCAAAGGCAGCCGTTGCATAAGAAAATTTATGCCAATCAAGGGATTTGCGGAGGAGTCAACCAGGTGGAAATTCGTGTAACGAAACGAACATTTGATCTAGCAAAGTGGCAAAGTAACTCGAAAAAAAAACTTTTTTCGTTAGCAACTGAATGAATAAATCACATCAAGAAAACTTATGCCAATCGAG
>PQFF01000187.1:652760-668936 GCA_003547095.1 Diversispora epigaea | reverse complement strand
GTACAATGCTTTTCTTTTACTTAAATTAAATTCGCATATAAACGTCGAAGTAGCATCTACATCACATGTAATTTCTTACCTTTACAAATATATATATAAGGGACCAGATCGAACAATGGTTACCATTCAGATGGAAGAAAATAATGAACCAGAACACGAAACAATTGACGAAATTAAAGACTATCTCAATGCACGTTACCTTTCCGCGATGGAAGCAGTTTGGCGTATCTTTAAATATAAGATGACTTCACAGTCACCGTCCGTAACATGTTTGCCGGTTCACCTGCCTGAAGAACAAATTATTTTACGCGGAAGTAGTAATAACAATCTTTCTACTTTGCAGCGTTATTTTCTTCGTCCGTCGAATCCCGAATTCAACAACCTTACTTATTGTAGATATAACGAATTGTATTCTTTCAGTTACGCAGGAAAACCGATTGACCAACATTTACTGCCTTTAAACGCTTATTTAGAAAAAAAGCAAGAAGGACATCACCAACGTATCGTGAAACCTTACAGACAAAATCATCTGCATATAACACGGATGAATATAGTACGTCCGTGTGTAGGCGAAAAATATTATCTTCGTATGCTTTTAAATTATCGCGCAACGAGATCTTTCGAAGAACTACGAAAAATAGATGGAATAATGTATCCAACCTTTCAGGATGCGGCACGTGCTCTAGGTCTATTAGACGATGTAACCGAAAACGAACAATGTTTTGCTGAAGCTGTGTCATATAATTGTACACCGGCACAACTCCGTTTGCTTTTTTGTCGCCTAATCTTAGAAGGTATGGCAGCACAAGCGGTTTGGCAAAACTATCGTGGACTTTTATCAAGTGATTATATTAATAGAACGGGCAATACACAACAAGGAGAAAATAAAGCGTTAGTATGGATTTCTGATTTTTTAGAAGAACATGGTTGCGACATAACACAGATCGGCTTAACTAAACCACTCGGCTGTCTTCACGAAATAATGCGCATTCGAGAACAATACAGTAACTATAATATGTTGATTGCAGAAAAAGAAAAAATGGTTTGTCAACTAAATCCTGAACAAAAAAAAATTTATCAAGAAATTATGTATCATGTACATAAAAACAAACCTTTGACCATCTTCATCAACGGACGCGCAGGCCGTGGTAAAACGTTTTTAGTGAACACCATATGTACTACGATAAGAAGTTTAAAAAAAATAATTATTCCGTGTGCCACAACCGGTTTGGCTGCTCTTAACTATAATGGGGGTCGCACTGCACATTCTTTGTTTCGTATTCCGGTCGAACATAATGACGACGGATGTAGATGTCAAGTTAATCAAAATAGCGAACGTGCTGAGTTGATTCAAGAATCGTCTGCTATCGCTTGGGATGAGTTACCGATGGCTCAAAAGGGTAATGTTGAAGCAGTGGACGTACTACTTCGCGATCTTTGCAATTGTAACTTGCCATTCGGTAGAAAAATTTTTATTGGCATAGGGGATTTTCACCAAGTTTCTCCAATAGTTTCAGGTGGTGGGCGAATCGCCACAATTCTCGAATCAATTAAGTCATCTCCATTATGGAACACATTTAAAGTTTATAACCTTCAAAAGCCAGTTCGGGATGCTCACGATCCAGAATATTCACAATTCATGGACGATGTTGGCGACGGTATTAGTGGAGAAAACGTTTCTTCGTCCTTATTAACCACAACACACAAACTAGATGATGCAATTAATTTCGTGTTTCCTACAACCATATTAAACAATCCGGTTGCATGCCTTCAACGAGCCATTCTCTGCCCATTAAACGTAGAAGTAAATTCAATCAATGATATTATTTTGCAGCAACTAAAAGGTGACGCAATTGATTTATACAGTATAGACGATTTAGCGAATGATAAAACAACAAACCATATCCAACGAGAAAATCGAGTAATTCAAAAAAATATAATTACTGCTGAACTACTGAATTCACTCAATGCACCTGGAATACCCAAGCACCGCCTTACATTAAAACGTGGCTGTACAGCAACCATAATGCGTAATCTTTCGTTGCGAGATGGTCTGTGCAAGAATAGCAGAATTATTATTATGAATATTGGTCACCGATTAATTACAGTGCAGAACCCTGTAACAGGTTGCATTGCACATTTACCACGAATCACCTTTCTGTTTAGCATTCCCCGTTTTCCATTCAAAATTAGACGTCGTCAGTTTCCTTTACGCTTAGCTTATTCTTCAACATTCAATTCTTCGCAAGGGCAAACATTAGATCGTGTTGTACTTGATTTACGCACCCCCGTATTTGGTCACGGTCAACTTTATACTGCTCTAACAAGAGTTCGTCAACGAAATCATATTTTAATACTCACTGAACAAGATTACTCTTCAAATTCTTTTATTACAAAAAACATAGTATACCCAGAATTACTCAAATAAACTTAGATTAAAAAAAAAAATACATAAGAAAACTAACAGAAAACAACATTACGAACAGTATTTTTTATTTTTATTAAAAAAAAAAAAAAAAANAATACAATTAATAAATGACTCATGATAAATACAATTAATAAATGACTCATGATAAATACAAAATAAAAAAAAAATAAGCTTATTCATTCTCATTACTAATAATATCTGTATCACGATTATGCAATTTCGAAGCACTACGCAAAGATCGACCTACGTAACCTTTTCCTTTCTTATTATCAACATTTTTTTTATACCTTCCTCTTTTCACAGTTGTTTCAGTCTCATTGCATTGAACAACATCACTCATATCAACCTCATTAAACCGCAAGTCACTTTTTTCGGTGGAATTATTAACAGATTCGATTTTCACACGCTTTGACGATGGACCAACATTATCAGTGAAATTACCCGAAGTTGTAAATGTTTCAACTTCCAAAGTTTCTTTTTGACTTTCGACAACATTACGATGAGTAGCGATAAGTTTTGACCGAGTTGCATTAACAGCGGTGCTTGACGAATTGTAGAGACTGTTATCAAGACTTTTTTGCTTAGATGAAAATTGAGTATTAACAAAATTAATATCTTTCGCATAAACATAAAAATCATTATCAATAATTTCCATCTGTCCCACGACAAAAATGAGCGAATCTTGCGGACGAATCGTATTCTTTAAATGTGCAAATCGAGAATTTAAATGTTGAAACACAATTTTGATAACGAATTTAACATCTTGACCAGTATAATCACTTATCAAGACATTAAAAATAGCGTTTTCGTCGTTTTCCAAAACTCGAGGTAATTCCTGAGGAATTCCCACTAAAGAAACTTTCAACGGACATTTGTTCACATTCGGATTAAGAGATTTAAGAATAATCAAATCAGTAGAAACAGATACCGTCATCTATAAAAGTAAAAAAATAAGTATACTTTTATAAAATCAAATTAACCAATGATCATTACCTTCGGTCTCCTAACTCCTTCATAAGAACTAGGCACAATTTTACCACCAACAGAATAAAACCTATCCTTCTCAAAAACCGCTTGGGTCTCGAGATCCCTTTCATCAGGTTCGATAGGAACAAATAGAACCATCTCAATCTCGCTACCTTCACGATCCACTGGATATGTACCAATAGCCCACACAATCACCAATTTGGTATCTTTCCTCTCGGTTTTACGGACACACTTAATTTTCACAATGGTATCAGCATAACACGGCATAACGAAATTTCAATTCTTTGTTATTATTATTACAGTAAAAAAAAAATAATATTATAAAAAAATTCTCAACGTTACTACACTACACTGAAACACTTTTATATGTAAAAAGTTTAGTATTAATTTCAATTCGACTTAAAATGACCACCATATAATCGAAACAAGTTTAACAATTACCCCTTCACTTATTCTCCCACCTAAAACAGAAAATTTTGTTTCATTGCACAAATCCCCATTCTTTGCAAATCCTTTAATTAGTGTAAATTTTCACATGCTAAAGCCACTTTTGGTTATTTATTCATTCAGCCATTAAATATGTACATTGATGATCATCAATATTAAGTACAGTGTGCAACCCCAAAAATTCGTCACGTTTTGTAAAAACCGAGCAATAAAAGATGGTGGCACGAAGTGCCACCATCGCACTAGTTTAAATGATAAAATAAATAACACATAAAAAACAATAATTCAATAATAAAAAACAGACCAACTCGTATTTTTGAACTAAGAATTAATTACCTTGAAAATCATAAATTCTATTATTAAATACAACAAATTAAGTATTCAAATTAATAAAATCATGTAATAAAATGATTTACTAATTAAAAACTGAATATCTGAATACCTTATAACGTGCCAAATAAAAGTTTTTGTTTTACATATGATTAACAAATCAAATGCATGGATATAACAGATGAATTATTTGGTCAATTATTTGTTGTATTTTAGATTTTTTTCGAAGACTTTTCAATAGTAACTTTGTGCCAATTATAAAACAAGGTAAAAACAATTACCTTTAGATTACCAATAGTTATCGGAATTATTTTTATATTTTATTAGTAAAATAGCTATATATATTTTTTTTTAATTTATTTTTAACATATTATTTGACAAATATATTGTTTTTTATTTATTTTTAACATATTATTTGACTAATACTTTCTTAGAAATAATATGGGATGCACATTAAGCAAAGATTTACATTGGAGAATAGTTTAACTCTGATGGATATAATGAACAAGAGATATCTAATCTTTTACACATAAGTCAATCTACTGTTAATAAAATACTTAACACTTATAATGTGTAGTTAATTCTTTAAAAAAAATTCCAGGCAGAAAAAAATTATTTGCACGTAATGAAATGAATATTTTAAAATCATTAATACAAAATAAGGTGGATTGGTATTTGGATGAATTAGTATTTGAAATGGAAAACTATACAAATAAGAAGGTTTCAGTACCAACATTGTGGAGAACTTAGAAATATATTGGAATAGCTTGTAAAAAGGTATTTTTTTATATAATTATTTATAGTATTTATAATTATAACAATAACTAATAATTTTTTATAACTTCACAAAGCTGCAAAAAAAAGAAATGAACTTGTTCATGCAAATTTTATTGCAACTATTGGAGAAGATTATAAATCAGAACAATTTATATTTATTGATAAAAGTGTAAAAGATGAATGATCTTTATCTCACTTTTATGGATATGCTCCTGTAAATACATGTGCACAAAAAAAAGTAATTTTTGTATGTGGAAAAATACAAAAAATAGTTTTTGTATGTGGAAAAGGTATACATTATTGCCAGCTCTTTTTTTTGATGGATTTATTGCAATGGATATATTTGATTTAGTAATTTTATTTTAAATCAATTGGTAATTAATTATTAATTATTTTACTATTTTATTATTTTTATTGTTTTTTATTGTTTTTTATTATTTTTTATTATTGTCATTAATATTATAGAAAATCTAACATATTTGAATATTCTAAATGATTTTAGTTACAAGTTATGAATCTATATCCTAGAAAGCATAGTGTAATTATAATAGATAATGTACATATTCATCATTATGCTGAATTTATAGAAACAATTGAAGCATTAAAATGTAGAATTATTTTTTTAACACCTTATTTACCAGATTATAATCCAATAAAACTTTGGATTAAATGTAATCAAATATTTATGGAATCTTGCAATAATCCAATATTTGCATTACATGTTCCATATGCACAAATTACAACAAAAATGGCTAAATCATTTTATACTTCATTAATATATTGTAATATGTAATTATTATAATAAATAAATATAATTTTTTATTTTTTTCATTATAATTTTTTAAAGAACATGTAAAATATTTTATTTTTAAAAAATTTATAAATATATAACTGTTGAAAAAAATACTATCTTTCTTATATTTGCAAATTAAACTAAATTTTAAAAAATAAAAAAATTCATAAGTACTTGTAATTAAAGAAAAATTTATCTTTCTATTCATTTGTAAGTTAGCTTAGTAAAAACTAAGATTCAAGTAATTTCATACCTTTTGAACAATTTTAATTAGTCACTCAAAGGCAATTTACTTTGACCCATATATTAAAATTATGTTTCAAATTTCTGGAATTAAAATAGAAGTAAAATGTAAATGTAAAAAAATACGTGAATATTTGTAATTAAAAAAAAATTCATTTTGTAAGCCAGATTAACAAAACCAAGATTCAAGTAATTTCATACCTTTTGAACAATTTTAATTAGTCATTCAAAAACAGTTTACTTTGATGAAAGTGTTGAAATTATACCATAAAGTTCAGGAAATGTAAAACAATTCATGAGTATTTGTAATTAAAAATTCGAGCATATTTTAATGTATTTATAAGTTATCTTGATAAAAATTAAGATTCAAGTAATTTAATACCTTCTGAACAATTTTAATTAGTCGAACAAAGGCAGTTTACTTTGACCAATATGTTGAAATTACATCACAAATGTCTAGAAGTAAAATAGAAATTTATAATTAAAAAAATTCATATTTCAATCCATTTGTAGGTCAGATTCATAAAAACAAAGATTCAATTAATCTCATACCTTCTGAAAAATTTTAATTAGTCACTTAAAAAACTGTTTACTTTGATAAAAAAAGTTGACATTATGTTACAAAATTCTGTTACATTTGTCTTAAAATATTTAAAAATATTATTTTAAAATTATATAACAATCTATCTTTAATGTACATGAAACTATAATAATCTAAAATGTGATATAAATTTATATGATTTTTTATTGGCCAAAATTTGAGAATCAGGCACGTGATATTGTTTATTTTGTCTTATTATTATATTAATTGATTTTTACATGATTGCACTAGTGTTATGAATCGCGAATACAAAATCACGATTAATCGCTTATCAACTATATAGTCGAGTACAAATGTTGATAGATGATTAATCACGATTAATCAGCGATTATTAAAATCGTGATTAATCGTGAATAATCGTGATTAATCGGCGATTATTAAAATCGTGATTAACCCGTAATAATCGCGATTAATCGTTATATTATAATTATAATATTTTTTCGAATCGAATAAATATTATAATTATATAATTATATTTTCGAATAATTATAATTTTTATTCGATTCGAATAAAATATTATAATTATAATATTNTTTAAAATTATATAACAATCTATCTTTAATGTACATGAAACTATAATAATCTAAAATGTGATATAAATTTATATGATTTTTTATTGGCCAAAATTTGAGAATCAGGCACGTGATATTGTTTATTTTGTCTTATTATTATATTAATTGATTTTTACATGATTGCACTAGTGTTATGAATCGCGAATACAAAATCACGATTAATCGCTTATCAACTATATAGTCGAGTACAAATGTTGATAGATGATTAATCACGATTAATCAGCGATTATTAAAATCGTGATTAATCGTGAATAATCGTGATTAATCGGCGATTATTAAAATCGTGATTAACCCGTAATAATCGCGATTAATCGTTATATTATAATTATAATATTTTTTCGAATCGAATAAATATTATAATTATATAATTATATTTTCGAATAATTATAATTTTTATTCGATTCGAATAAAATATTATAATTATAATATTGAAAGATCTTCCAAACTCTTTCCGCAACCACTATCAAAAAAAATGTTCATAAATTATTTTATATAATTTTATTAATAAAATTTTATCACTTTCTTTATCCCACCTGTTTTTACAGTAATCTTTCCTCATAATCTCATCAACTTCATTTTGCTCAACATGTTATGGAGCTAGTTATATTAAGAACTCTAACTTCAAACGAGAAACTGAACCATGTGGTTCGATGTTTTGAAACGAGTGACCTTTCTTTGCTAGTGTTAATATATCATGGTTTCACTTTATCTCTTCTTGTTGTATCTTTACTTGGTTTTTATGAACGAGCCAGATATGCATTATTGAGCCGAGACTTGGTAGGGATCTGTCGAGCCATTGGTTAATTTTGCGCTAAAAGCTTTATCGAAAAATATGAATTCTCTTGCCAGGAGGTATTCATAAAATCTTCCGGGGGGGTCCAGTCAGTTGTCCGATGGGCTGAGGTTTAATTTAAGGGGTACGTGTAACACTTGTGTGAGTGTTATTCTGAAGAAGGAAAAACATATGCAGGAACCGGTTTAATTTAGACATAACGGGAGTTGTGCGATGGGCTGAATATTTTGTGTAATTAAGGAGGGTGTAACACTTGCATTGAGCTTATACTATATAAGGTATGGGCATGTGAGGACCTCCAAGGTTATGCATGTATGGGCGTAAAAACCTGAATCTTGTGCCAGCTTTTACAGTGTATATTACAGGATTAAAAACCTGGTCGGTTAACAGGTTCGGATAATTTGGATCACGAGAAATGTTGCGTATGATTTTATTCTGGTGTGATTTTCAATGTGTTGGGAATTAGGGAGGAACCAAGGTGTAGGAGTTGAAAAGCGGATTGGTTTTTGTGAGAGGATTAGTTGTTGTGGGGTTTGTGTTGGTTGAAGTGTTAGAGGGTTAGTTGTTGGTCGGGTTGTTAACGTGGTTTATTTTTGTTCCATATAGTATTTTTACATAGCTTTTGCCTTGTATCGATATCCGGTGGTGGGTTGGACCTATGGAAAGGGCCTGGGCCTGGTATGGGAACACTAGCTATGTTCAGATACTATTATAATTTTCGATTTTAATTTGTCGTTATTTTAGTTTATTGTGAGGTTTATAGTCATAAAAAGAGAAGGAAAATAACGACGTTGTTTTTTGGCCGTACACATAATGGTATGGTTCTTGGGTTAGGTGTTCTGTGGGAGTGATTCAATGTTCTATCTGATGCCTTATTGATTGATCTTAATCTTTAAGTATTGGGTGGAGCCATGGACATCAGTTGCAGGGGCGTAACAATCCAGGCAACGATGGGCCAATCGGTGGGGTGCTTTCTTAATTGATTGTATTTCTAGATAGTAATAGTCGGCGTACTTTTACAAGAATGTTTATTCCGTTTTTTTGTATAATCAGTCTAAACTTGTTTGACTTGTTTAGCATTATGTAAGAAACTTGTATTAATAAAGCTTACTATTGCATGGCTCCGTTGGAACAAAAAAAAAATTATAATTATAATATTTTCGAATAAAATATTATAATTATAATATTTTCGAATTAAATATTATAATTATAATATTTTCGAATTAAATATTATAATTATAATATTTTCGAATAAAATATTATAATTATAATATTTTCGAATAAAATATTATAATTATAATATTTTCGAATAAAATATTATAATTATAATTATAATATAATAATTATAATATTATAATTATAATTATAATATTATAATTATAATATTTTCGAATAATATTATAATTATTATATTATAATTATTATATTATAATTATAATATTTTTATTATAATTATAATTTTTATTATAATTATAATATTTTTATTATAATTATAATTTTTATTATAATTATAATATTATATTATAATTATAATTTTTATTATAATTATAATATTATATTATAATTATAATAAGATTATTAACGATAATCTTTTTTTTTGTAGATTCCGACATGAGCGAACTGGTGATAATAATCGAACCACGGGAGAATTGGACCAATGCGGAGAAGGAAAGAAGGCCACACCACGAAAATAACGAAGAGGGTGGTGAAGAGAGTGGAGAAGACGGTGGAGGGGGGGTGAGGGAAGAACTGAAATCATCAAAATCGCCGATGTTACCGAAACTGCTCTAATTACGGTCGCAGAAGGTCACAGACGTCTAAGAGAAGGGACAATTACGGTCGCGAAAGGTTACGGACGTCTAAGAGAAGGGACAGGAGGAAAAAGGGGGGGTATTAGAAGAGAAGAGAGTGAAGAACTCGAAGAAAGGGGAATAGAAAAAGAAGTGAGAAGAAAAGGAAAGAGTAAAATCGCTGAAATTACAGTTATGGAGGGTCACGGACATTTAGAAGAAGGGAGTATAAGAGGGAAGAGGAGTATAAGAAGAGAAGAAAATGACAAAAGAGAAGAGAATGATAGAAGAGAAAAGAGTGAAGAACTTGAGGAAAGGAGAATAGAAAAAGAAGTGGGGAAAAAAAGAAAAAGAAATATTGTCAAAATTATAGAAACAGATGATGAAGAGGATGAAGAGGAGGATAAAGAAGAGGATGAAGAAGGGGAAAGTGAAGAGAGAATAAATAGTAATAAAAAAAGAGTAGAAAAAGGAAAAAGAGATATTGTCAAAATTATAGAAATAGATGAAGAGGATGAAGAGGAGGATAAAGAAAAGGATGAAGAAGGGGAAAGTGAAGAGAGAATAAATAGTAATAAAAAAAGAGTAGAAAAAGGAAAGGTGGTAGAACATGAAGAAAATGTAGATGTGGAAAATACAGAAGGTTGGATTCTAGAAAATAATTCTAATAATGAAAATGATTTTTTATCTTTTGAAATGAATTTAATAAATTTTCTAAGTGAAGAAGAAACACCTATTGCTTCATCAAGTAAAAATATTATCCAAAGAAAAAAAACCCCAATGAATAGAATAAAAGGCAATACAAATAAGAAAGGAATTCAATCTTTTTTTGAAAAATCAATTAATATAGAAGAATTAAATAATTATGAAATTAATGATGAAGGTGATGAAGGTGATGAAGGTAATGAAGATAATGAAGGTAATGAAGGTGATGAAGGTGATGAAGGTGATGAAGGTGAAATCAGTAGCAATAATATTTTAAGTAATTCTAGTCGTCTTCAAAATCGTAGAAAAAGAAAAGCATCTGTTTTATTAAAAACCTCTAAAGGAAAAAAATCAAAATCAAAAAAATCAAAAACAGTGGCAGCATTGAGATCTAGTTTTGTTTGGGATTTTTTCATAACTGATCATGATACAGAAACAGATGTTGTTNGATGAAGAGGATGAAGAGGAGGATAAAGAAGAGGATGAAGAAGGGGAAAGTGAAGAGAGAATAAATAGTAATAAAAAAAGAGTAGAAAAAGGAAAAAGAGATATTGTCAAAATTATAGAAATAGATGAAGAGGATGAAGAGGAGGATAAAGAAAAGGATGAAGAAGGGGAAAGTGAAGAGAGAATAAATAGTAATAAAAAAAGAGTAGAAAAAGGAAAGGGAAAGATGGTAGAACATGAAGAAAATGTAGATGTGGAAAATACAGAAGGTTGGATTCTAGAAAATAATTCTAATAATGAAAATGATTTTTTATCTTTTGAAATGAATTTAATGAATTTTCTAAGTGAAGAAGAAACACCTATTGCTTCATCAAGTAAAAATATTATCCAAAGAAAAAAAACCCCAATGAATAGAATAAAAGGCAATACAAATAAGAAAGGAATTCAATCTTTTTTTGAAAAATCAATTAATATAGAAGAATTAAATAATTATGAAATTAATGATGAAGGTGATGAAGGTGATGAAGGTAATGAAGATAATGAAGGTAATGAAGGTGATGAAGGTGATGAAGGTGATGAAGGTGAAATCAGTAGCAATAATATTTTAAGTAATTCTAGTCGTCTTCAAAATCGTAGAAAAAGAAAAGCATCTGTTTTATTAAAAACCTCTAAAGGAAAAAAATCAAAATCAAAAAAATCAAAAACAGTGGCAGCATTGAGATCTAGTTTTGTTTGGGATTTTTTCATAACTGATCATGATACAGAAACAGATGTTGTTTATGCAATCTGTCAAATAAAAGATTGTACACGCAAATATGCTCATCATGGTTCTACAACTAATTATACAAAACATCTTCGTGATGATCATCATATTACTGAAGCTTCACTATCTTCAAAAACTCCAGAAGAAATCAACAATCTAAAACAACCAAAACAACAATCTATTGTTGAACTTCTATCAAGACCTCTTAGTTTAAGAAAACAAAAATTATTAAATCAAGATCTTGTAAAATTTATAGTAGGAACAAGACAACCATTATCTATTGTTGAAAGTGATTGTTTCAAAAATTATTGTAATGCACTCAATCCACAATTTTCTATTCCTTGTATTAATACTATCAAAAATTTAATAGATCTTTCATATAATAATATGAAAAGACAACTCAAAGATACAATAATTAATTCTATTGATTATATTCATTTAACCTTTGATCTGTGGTCATCAAAAGCACATGATTCATATTTGGGCATTACTGCTCATTGGATTAACAAAGAATTTGAGATTTGTAACATGGTTTTGAATGTTGGAGAAATACCATATCCACATACTGGTGTTGAAATTTCTCGTCATGTATCAAAAGTTCTTGATGACTGGAATTTGGAAGATAAAATAATAATTATAGTTACAGATAATGGAAGTAATGTTAAATCTGCAGTAACAAGATTGGGAAAAGATTGGATCCCATGTGCTGCTCATACATTGCAATTATCAGTTAATAAAGGATTAAAAATAATTGATCCTCTAATAACAAAAGTAAAAAATCTTATTACTTTTTTGGGAAGTGATAAAAGAAGACAACAATTAAGACGTGCACAAGTTATGTGTAATCAAATTCAAGAAAATGAAACAGTTGAAATTATCAAGCCTATAGATATAAGGTGGAATTCATTTTACAATGCTTTAGTTCGACTTTATGAATTAAAAAATCCAATTAAATGGTTAGCCAATAACTTAGAAAATAGTCATTTATCAAGTGATGTTCATGATTTTAATATTATGGATCAACTTTTACCCACTTCAGCAGAATGGAAAACTATTCAAAATTTGACAAAATTATTAGCTTCTGCTGAACAAGCGACAAGATTATTAGGAGGAGAAAAATATACAACATTAGCTCTTACTGCTCCTATAATTGATGAAGTTATACGTAATTTAAAAAATATAAAATCAAATAATACTATTATTACAAATACTACAATTTCAAACATTTGTAATACTATTTTAGATGATCTTGAAAAAAGATGGAGTATTCCAAATAATTATGGAATAACTGCATCATTTTTAGATCCTAGATTTAAAAATTTAANGCAAATTTTCATCTATTTTTTTCTGTTTTTTTGACTTCGCTCACGATTATTGAAGCGCAGAGCAATTTTCTACTAAGATATTTCTAAGACAGAAAGAACGGCCTTGTTTTTTGCTACAAAATGATATGTGTTTCGTCCTTGTAGCATCGATATTCACGAAGTTATTCGAGTTTTAAAAAAAATATCTGCGAAAAATTGTGTAAAATTTTTGAATAATTGCCGAATAATCGCCGAATAATTGCGAATAATTGTCGAATAATCGCGAATAATCGTCGAATAATCGCTGAATAATCGTCGAATAATTGCAAATAATCGCCGAATAATCACAAATAATCGTCGNCATATCCACATACTGGTGTTGAAATTTCTCGTCATGTATCAAAAGTTCTTGATGACTGGAATTTGGAAGATAAAATAATAATTATAGTTACAGATAATGGAAGTAATGTTAAATCTGCAGTAACAAGATTGGGAAAAGATTGGATCCCATGTGCTGCTCATACATTGCAATTATCAGTTAATAAAGGATTAAAAATAATTGATCCTCTAATAACAAAAGTAAAAAATCTTATTACTTTTTTGGGAAGTGATAAAAGAAGACAAC
This sequence comes from Diversispora epigaea, assembly GCA_003547095.1. Taxonomy (NCBI): domain Eukaryota; kingdom Fungi; phylum Glomeromycota; class Glomeromycetes; order Diversisporales; family Diversisporaceae; genus Diversispora; species Diversispora epigaea. The sequence continues at coordinate 655,331 of PQFF01000187.1, read as the reverse complement.
AATTAAGACGTGCACAAGTTATGTGTAATCAAATTCAAGAAAATGAAACAGTTGAAATTATCAAGTCTATAGATATAAGGTGGAATTCATTTTACAATGCTTTAGTTTGACTTTATGAATTAAAAAATCCAATTAAATGGTTAGCCAATAACTTAGAAAATAGTCATTTATCAAGTGATGTTCATGATTTTAATATTATGGATCAACTTTTATCCACTTCAGCAGAATGGAAAACTATTCAAAATTTGACAAAATTATTAGCTTCTGCTGAACAAGCAACAAGATTATTAGGAGGAGAAAAATATACAACATTAGCTCTTACTGCTCCTATAATTGATGAAGTTATACGTAATTTAAAAAATATAAAATCAAATAATACTATTATTACAAATACTACAATTTCAAACATTTGTAATACTATTTTAGATGATCTTGAAAAAAGATGGAGTATTCCAAATAATTATGGAATAACTGCATCATTTTTAGATCCTAGATTTAAAAATTTAACTTTTTGTTCACAAGTAAGTATATATCTTTTTAATTAAATAATTTATATAATATTTAACTTTTTATCTAATTTATTATTTAGAATACACGTGATATTATACATACCAAAATTAAAAAAGAAATTGAAGAAATTGTAAATTTGTCATCTGATGAAACTCAAAGTTCATNTCTCATCTTTCTTCAACTTCTAATCAAGAATTTAGAACTAATTCAAATGAAATTAACCAATATTTACAAATGAAAGAGTTATTGATGCATGAAAAAAGTGATCCTTTAATTTGGTGGAAAGCTAATTGTAATTCATATCCCAATTTATCAAAATTAGCACAAAAATATTTATCAATTCCTGCAACATCTGTACCTTCTGAAAGATTATTTTCAGATGCTGGAATTCATATCACTCCTCGTAGAAATAGATTAAATCCACATTTAGTCAATCAAATTCTTTTTATTAAACAAAATAATACATATTTAGAAATGTTTCCTTAATAATTTTTAATTTTTAATATAATTTTTATAATTTCTAATATTAATTTACCAATTCTAAATGTTAATTTTGATTTAATATTGAACCATTTAATATTAATTATATTAATAAATCAATTTAAATATTGAAATTTTATAAACTTTGTTATTTATTAATTAATATCAAAATTAAATGTTAAATAAATATTTTATTTAAAACAAACAAACATTTACTTATATTTTTATATTTACTTAGTAGTGATTTTGGTAGTATTAGCATCAAAAAATTTTTAGAGGCGAAAATTTGCACAAATTTTCACCACCTGCAAAAATTTTCGCAAATTTTCATCTATTTTTTTCTGTTTTTTTGACTTCGCTCACGATTATTGAAGCGCAGAGCAATTTTCTACTAAGATATTTCTAAGACAGAAAGAACGGCCTTGTTTTTTGCTACAAAATGATATGTGTTTCGTCCTTGTAGCATCGATATTCACGAAGTTATTCGAGTTTTAAAAAAAATATCTGCGAAAAATTGTGTAAAATTTTTGAATAATTGCCGAATAATCGCCGAATAATTGCGAATAATTGTCGAATAATCGCGAATAATCGTCGAATAATCGCTGAATAATCGTCGAATAATTGCAAATAATCGCCGAATAATCACAAATAATCGTCGAATAATCGCGAATAATCGTCGAATAATCGCAAATAATCGTCGAATAATCGTCGAATAATCACCGAATAATCGCGAATAATCGCTGAATAATCGTCGAATAATCACCGAATAATCGCGAATANATCCCAATTTATCAAAATTAGCACAAAAATATTTATCAATTCCTGCAACATCTGTACCTTCTGAAAGATTATTTTCAGATGCTGGAATTCATATCACTCCTCGTAGAAATAGATTAAATCCACATTTAGTCAATCAAATTCTTTTTATTAAACAAAATAATACATATTTAGAAATGTTTCCTTAATAATTTTTAATTTTTAATATAACTTTTATAATTTCTAATATTAATTTACCAATTCTAAATGTTAATTTTGATTTAATATTGAACCATTTAATATTAATTATATTAATAAATCAATTTAAATATTGAAATTTTATAAACTTTGTTATTTATTAATTAATATCAAAATTAAATGTTAAATAAATATTTTATTTAAAACAAACAAACATTTACTTATATTTTTATATTTACTTAGTAGTGATTTTGATAGTATTAGCATCAAAAAATTTTTAGAGGCGAAAATTTGCACAAATTTTCACCACCTGCAAAAATTTTCGCAAATTTTCATCTATTTTTTTCTGTTTTTTTGACTTCGCTCACGATTATTGAAGCGCAGAGCAATTTTCTACTAAGATATTTCTAAGACAGAAAGAACGGCCTTGTTTTTTGCTACAAAATGATATGTGTTTCGTCCTTGTAGCATCGATATTCACGAAGTTATTCGAGTTTTAAAAAAAATATCTGCGAAAAATTGTGTAAAATTTTTGAATAATTGCCGAATAATCGCCGAATAATTGCGAATAATTGTCGAATAATCGCGAATAATCGTCGAATAATCGCTGAATAATCGTCGAATAAT
>PQFF01000187.1:618272-652658 GCA_003547095.1 Diversispora epigaea | reverse complement strand
GCAAATTTTCATCTATTTTTTTCTGTTTTTTTGACTTCGCTCACGATTATTGAAGCGCAGAGCAATTTTCTACTAAGATATTTCTAAGACAGAAAGAACGGCCTTGTTTTTTGCTACAAAATGATATGTGTTTCGTCCTTGTAGCATCGATATTCACGAAGTTATTCGAGTTTTAAAAAAAATATCTGCGAAAAATTGTGTAAAATTTTTGAATAATTGCCGAATAATCGCCGAATAATTGCGAATAATTGTCGAATAATCGCGAATAATCGTCGAATAATCGCTGAATAATCGTCGAATAATTGCAAATAATCGCCGAATAATCACAAATAATCGTCGCATAATCGCAAATAATCGTCGAATAATCGCAAATAATCGTCGAATAATCGTCGAATAATCACCGAATAATCGCGAATAATCGCTGAATAATCATCGAATAATCACCGAATAATCGCGAATAATTGACGATTATTCACGATTATTCGTTGATTATTCGTGACGATTATTCGAGTCTAAATATAAACCTGATTCCTAACACTAGATTGCACTAATTTGAAAATCGTGATAATTATATTAAAAATTTTAATAAAATATTACCTTTAAATTTTTTGAAATCAAATTGTGTTGTTTTATATGCTAAATATAAAATGTACAAAATATATTAATATAAATTAGATTAAATTATAGATTTTTATTGAATTAATAATTTAAGTAATTTACCTAATTGTTCTTCTATAAAAATAAAAAATTATTAAATTAATTAATAAAATTTAAAATAAAAAAAAATTTAAAATATAAAAATGTTTGAATTTAACTTATGTATTTAAAAAGTTATTATCATAAAATTATTCAATATTATTTTTCAAATATTTGACATGAACCTAAATAACAAATGTAATATTTACAAAAGTTATTAGTTTAATAACCTTTAATAACCTTTGAAAACAAAATTATTTCAATAACTTTTGTTATAAAAACTTTCTTAATGATATTCTACTTCTAGACAACAGAAGGTATTCTATTTTATAAATAATTCTCATTAAATGACTACTTGTTATCACAAAAATCAAACATACAAAGACAAGTCACCACAGAAAAATTATAGTATAAGGGCTGTATTAATCAAAAAAGAAAATATCAAGAACTAACTGTGTTTTTTTAACACAACTGAAGGGACTCAAAAGATTTACTAGAGTCTTAAATAACCCAGAAATACAACATTAAATGAAGATTTTATAATAGCAACTACAACTAGTATCCAGCCTCATCAAAAACTAACATACTTACTTGAAAAATAAATAAGTTTTTGAAAATTTCTAAAAAAAAGTTTGAAACAAAATAAATAAACAAAATTATTTTATATTATATAAAATAAATAAACAAGATAACATTGAATTGAGACAAAAATTTTCAAAATTTTTTAAAATAATAAATTTTTAAAAAAATTTTAAGACAAATATTTTCAAAATTTTTTAAAATATTAAAATTACTAAAGATAATATTTGTAATATTATGAAATTTTAATGTTTCAATAATTTTCAAAAATTTCTAATAATTTTTATAATATTACGTAAAAAATTATAGAAATTTAATATTATGTTAAAATTATGAAATAAAACACTTGAAAAAATTTCTTGATGATAAAGTATTTTTCTAAAGTTATACAATAAATAAAAAATGTTAAAGAAATAAATTAATTATATTGTGAAGTGCGTATTTTACAACTTTTAAGTTTGATGTGATAATAATAGAAAATTTAATTTTTAAAATAAAAATCTATAGGCTTAGATCTACAAGCTTAAGCTAGGCTCGTAAACTTGAACTGGGTTCACAGGTTTAAGCTAGGCTCATGAGCTTGGACTAGACTTATGAGCTTGAGTTAAGCTTGTAAGTTTGAGCTAGATTCACAGGTTTAAGTTGAACTTGTGAATAGGGTTTCGCAAAGTCGAATTGGATCAGATTTTATCAATATTCGGATCGAATCTGATATTCTAATTCTTAATCCGAATCCGGATTCATCATATACAGATCCAACTTTTTAAAATCCAGATCCAATTTTTGAATCCATTAAAAAATATTCGAATTCATTAAAAATTTTGATAAATAAAAGATTTTTTCTCCTCTCCCCCCTAGAATTCTTCTATTTCACTTTTTTTTCTCTCCTTCCCCTAGAATTCTTTTATCTCACTTGTTTCTTTTTACACCTATAAAATCTTTGGATTACGGATCGATTCGAATCCAAAAAAAACAATATCTGGATCCATCGAATCTCATTTTTTCTGGATTCGAATCGATCCGCAATTCGAAACCTTAAGATCCTATCCGGATCTGTACAGTGCAATCTGGATCTGATCTGTGATTCAGATCTTTTTTGTGGAACCCTACTTGTGAACTTGAGTTAGGCTTATAAGTTTGAACTGAACTTGTAAACTTAAGTCAAGCTCATAAACTTGAATTAGACTTGAGTCAGGCTTGAATAAGTCAAATCCAATAGACTTGGGCTTGATTTAAGTTAAGTTTAAAATTTAAACTCAGGTCAGACTTAAGTCAAGTTTAAATTTTTAAAGCTTGAGCCAGGTTTTATAAAGTTTCATCTGAAAATTTTTTATATTGGAGGTTATTGTAATAATTTCGTTTTCAAAGGTTATTGAAGGTTATCGGACCAATAATCTTCGCAAATATTACATTTATTGTAATAAAATGAAGGTTATTAAAGATTATCAATATCAATAACCTCCAGAGTATTATATTTTATTAATAAAAATGAAGGTTATTGGCATACTTGCACGCTAAATTCACTGGTTGAATAGAAAAAAATAGAACAGTTTTATCATAAATAGAATTCTGATTAATGACTAAATTTGTTAAGATTTATTAAGTATAGGCAGTCAATTTTTTTCAATTTATAAATAGAAATTTCTGATTTATGAATTTTCACAAATAGGATGTCCGATTTATGCATATTTTCATCATCAATAAGATTCCAATTTTTGTTTATTTGACCAAAGATTATTTTGAAACCCCAAAATTGCAATTTTGGAGAAAAAAATTGAAATAGTTTTTCATAGAAGACAAAATTATTTTACTTAAAACCTAAAATTTTTTAATCACCCAGATAAATTCCTTGAATAAAGATACATATAACTGGATACTTTTTTTATTTTTATATATAGAATAGATTTTGCATAAATCTTAAAAAGATGAAATACTTCAAAAATTTAAAATCAATTTTGAAAACATGTATAATTATTAATACCGAAAACCTTCATTTTTATTAATAAAACATAATACTATGGAGGTTATAACCTTCAACGACCTCTCTTTTATCATAATAAACATAATATTTGCAAAGGTTATTATATCAGAAAATTTTATAAGGCGGAAACTTGCTAAAGTTTGTGCAAGTTTCCAAAGATGTCGAAAATTTGCATAAATTTTCGTGCAATTTTTTTATTTTTTTAACTTCACTTGTGATTTTCGAAACACAGAGCGATTTTCTACTAAAGTATTTCTAAGATAAATAGAACGGCCTTGTTTTTAGCTACAAAATGGTATATATTTCTTCTTAGTAGCATTGATATTTGCGAAGTTATTCTGATTTAAAAAAAGAGCATCCATGAAAAAAAATTATGTGAAAATTTCCAGAAACTTGCAAAAATTTTTGCGCAATTTTGCGGAATTTTGCACCATGAAAATTTCCACAAGTTTTCCAGAAATTTTCACACGATTTTTTCACAGGTGCTCTTTCTTTAAACTGGAATAACTTCGCGAATATTGATGCTACAAGAATGAAATATATATCATTTTTTAGCCAAGAACAAGGCCGTTCTATTTATCTTAGAAATATCTTAGTAGAAAATCGCTCTGTGCTTCGAAAATTACAAGTGAAGTTAAAAAAATAAAAAAAAATGCACAAAAATTTCCTGATGTAGTCTGATAACTTTTAATAACCTTTGAAAACAAAATTATTTCAATAACTTTCATTATAATTGATTAATTTGATAACCTTCAATAACCTTCATTATAAAAAATTTTCTAATAATATAGAAAATACTAATAACCAACGATTGGAGATGAACAGAAATTACAACTTAGTTCTAAACTCATATATAAAACTAATACACATAAAAGAAACTATAAGAAAGTGAATATCTAAAGTAAAAATAGATCTATTAAAGTTTGCAACTCTGAATATATATACAGATAGATTTTTGCAGAATATAATAAAGGAGGTGCAAACCAAAAAAAATATAAAAGTACAAAAATAGGAATCAGTTTGACAATATATCTGGGAAATGACTCCGGAAGAGTTTACGACTTTTATTCTAGAGCAGAAAGCCCTCATCATCTATAAAATCTGAGTTATAAGCAATATTAATGACATTAGAGTTAATAAGAGAATATGCAAGAATCAGAATTTATACAGATAACGTTTTAGCAATTGCAGCAATAAAAACTTTCAAGATCTAAAAAATCCTAATGTCCTCCAAGCAATTGCAGACAAATGCAACAACAAACAAATTATATTTGATCTGATAAAAGTAACAGTGCATAGTAGTGTATATCTAAACGAAAGAGCAAATAATCTAGTCAAGAAAAAGACATTAGAGGGAAGCCTAATATCAATTGATTCAATATTTTTACAAAGAAACGTAAACTTTAAATGAAATGACAAAAAGCTGGATATAAATATAAAAAATTTTGGTAAATAGAAAAAAATATAAAATGGTTCTCAAATTGGAGAATACAATATCAGATTTTTAAATAGTACAATCGTAATATTGGACGAAATACTAATTGGAAAATAACAATGCAGCTAATAAACAATACAAAAATAATATTGAGAATAACGAACAAAAAAAATTATAATAATAGATTTTTTAACATAAAAATCTTGAATGATAAATTACCAGTACTGAGAAATTTAAACATAAAGAAACCTGAGATATATGTAAAAACTACCTGTATAATATGTAACAACATCAGTAAATTTTTTTAAACGTAAGCCTTCGAAGTCCTTCACTCCGATAACCTTTGAATACCTCCAACATAAACGTAATATTTACAAAGGTTATTGGTATCGAAAACCTTCATTTTTATTAATAAAACATAATATTGCGGAGGTTATTGATATTGATAACCTTCAATAACTTTCACTTTATCATAATAAACATAATATTTGCGAAGGTTATTGGTCCAATAACCTTTAATAACCTTTGAAAATGACAATAACCTCCGATATAAAAAATTTCCTGATGAAGGACATAGAGGATACATTATACCCTTTTCTATGTAACAATTATAACATACTCATTAGAGAAAAATTTATAGAACAAATAGCTATAAAAGGAAAAAATCAAAAAAGCAAGAAAAGTAAAGATAAGATAATTAAAACCTTTAGAAATGAAAACTTCCTTAAAATCAATATAAAAAGACAAATAAGAGGAATTATAAACTCAGACCATTTCAGCTTTATTAATATTATGCGAGAATTATCTTACAAATATATAGGCCAGAAAATCAAACAATATATGTATGTATATTGACAGATTCTCATTTGTTTATCTCAAAAAGATTATGAAACAAAAATAGATAAAAAGATGTAAAACCTTTCTGGAGTGGGAAAAGAATGAAAATATCAGTAAGGAAAATAAAAGGAGGAAAAATAAGACAAACAATGAAGAAAAAGGTAAATCGGTTAGGATAAGGAATGAAGAATATAAAACAATAAAGAATAATTTGATTACATCAAAAAAAAGTGTAAAAAAGTTAATTATTCCTAATATTTAAAGGACAACAATATTTCTTTTTGATTATTTTTTTGAAATAGACAGCAATGGAGTTGTGACCTATTAACTTTGAAAGGAATTTCCCTTTAGGATAAATAGTCAAGTGGTTAAATAAATAGTTTTATTATTATTTAAACATAGTCAATTTTTATTCTTTTATATGTAATTTAAGGGAAATTTTTTCCACTTTTTACTTTTTTTTATAAATAAAGAGAAGACCTCACTTGTTGTCAAAAAAAATATTTTAATACATTGTAATAAAGAAAAGGTTTTACTTATCATCAAAAAAAAATTTTAATATATTGTCTTAAAACAACTATAATTTGGTGAATTTTAATGTTACAAAAATAAAATATATATTATCTTATAGCTAAAAACTAGAGTTTTCGATCTGTTATAGAAATTTTATAATAAAAAATCATTTCTAATTATGTAAAATTGATTTGAAATTAAAAATAAATATCTAATAAATTTTATAATTGCACCAGTCAATCAGAATTGCACTATTATTTAACCTTTACTCCAGAATTTAGCTATTGCACCAGATTGTATTGTAGCTAAATTTTGAACTTAATTTATTAAATTATATCTAGCGAAATTTCTGGTTCAATTCATATTGCACCTATTATCCTTAGTTAGACCAAAAAAAATAGAAGATACTATTAAAGGGAGAGATACAAAATTTATAAAATATCTGGAATATACACCATATATAGTACCTGAGTATATTACTTTAATTATTACTATTACTCCTATTTTTGAATACTATAAATATTTTACATATTTATAATTTAATCTTTTTTATAATTACAAAATCTGCAATAGTCATTATTGGCAATAAAAAAAAATAAAAAAGTACACAATCATTTATTATAAAAGAAACAATAACAATGAAATGTACAGGAAAAGCTAATAGTAATATATTATCTAGAATTTAATAGAAATAATAAACATAAAACTGTTAAAAGATTTAATATTCAATCAAAACAAGTATACTATACATGTCATCAAAACTATTGAATTGAGTCGGATACAATTAAAATTGAAAAAAATTGGAGTTGAGTCAAAATAAATTTTGATTTTTACTAACGATTGATGCAATTAGTAAAATTAGATGCAATTAAAAATTGAAATTTTAAAAGTTGAGTTAAAGTCAAATTAGTTTTGATGACATGTATAAAGTACATAACTGGTATAATAATAATAAGGAAAAATTATTGCAAACTATATTATACATTGTTAAAATTTATATCGCCAAACCTGTCAAATATATAAATTTAAAAAATAATTTATTTGCATAAGTTTCTAAAAGAAGAGCCAATCAAAATCCTGTTACTAAAAATGATAACAAAAAAAGTAATTGAATTATCTAAGAATAAAGAATTTTTAAAAAATCATCCAAATGTTACAAATTTTCAAATAAATAGTTTGATGAATTTTTATCAAAATGTAATCTTAGTAATTACTATAAAACAACTGTAGCACAACATTTATTATCTAATTTAATTAAACAATAAAATTTTTTTTAAGTTACATATTATATAAATGAATTTAATTTGATTATCTATTAAAATATATTGATAACATGGATGAAATACCAATGTGGTTTGATTTACCAAATAATACTACTATTGATCACAAGAATACAAAAACAGTTAATATTCATACAATAAGACATGAGCATTTATCTTTTAATATTGTTCTTATATGTATGGCTAATAGAATAAACTTCGAGCAGTTTACATTTTTAAATTAAAAAAATTATAAAGAAAAAAATTTCTATATGAAATTTATATACAAGTTAATGAAAAAGAATGGATAAATGAAAAAAAAAATATTTTGGTGAATCAAAAATGTATGAGTTTCAAAAAATCTTTTTAATAATACATATCTATCACTGGTCAAATGAACAAAAATCAGAATCCTATTGATGACGCAAATAGGACCCAGAGCAATCTATAAATAGGTCACATTAGAGTTTGCTTAGCCATTATAGTAAATTTTTAAAAAGTTGCTTATTTTAAATTAAAATTTAAAAATTTACTTATAATTACATATTTTTTCTTTCTTATTTCCTAATTTAATATTATCTGACCTATCCATAGATTGTTTGGGGTCCTACACAAATAAGACATCTTATTTTTGAAAATTCATAAATCAGAAATTCCTATTCATATAAATCTTAACAAATTTAGTCATTAATCAAAATCCTATTCATGATAAAACCATACTGTTTTTTTTCCATTTGACTAGTGTATGTTGGTATTGAATTCTTTTTATAGACATATTGTAGATTCTGTCAAAAATCAATTGGCAGAAAAAAACACTAATATTGCCATAATTCCAGGTAATTACACATTCAAATTACAACCATTAGATATTATAATTAATAAAAGTTTTAAATCAAAAGTATTATTAATATTGATTAAAATATTTTTATTTATAATATTTATTAATAATTAATTATAAATAATTTAGATAAGAGAACAATATAATGAACGGATGTCATCTTCTATTAAAATTCTTACTCCAGCCAGACAAATTAAAAAACCTTCTTATTCAACAGTAGCAACTTGGATTAAGAAATCATGGGATGAAGTTGATATTAACCTTATTTAAAAATCTTTCAAATGTTGTGTAATTTCAACTAAAACTGATGGTTCAGAAGATTAATGTATATTTAATTATGATAAGGTATTTGATGAAATAAATAATGATGACAATATTGATAATGATATTTATGATAAAGTTGTAGAAAATTTAAATGACTTAAACTTAAGTGAGGATGAATATTCTGATAATAATAATTATATTAATGATTGGGATCTTGGGGGTGATGAAGGTAATAATGAAAATAATATTAATGATGATAATAATGAAAATAATAATGATAGTGATAATAATAATGATGATAATAATGATGATGATAATAATGACAATGATATTATAGTTTTATAATAATTTGTATTACATAAAATTTTATTAATAATTTTGTAACATAAATAAATATAATATCCCGGATACTTTACAAATTCTGCATAATAAAAACTATGATTTTCCAAAACTTCTAATGGCCCGAAAACTACGGTAATTGAAATTGCCCGAAAACTACGGTAATTGCATTGGTCCGATTGTCACGTTTTTGAAATCACATGATTCATGGCAATTTCCAATAATGGTTCTACTAAAGTTCACGTTTTGAATTTGACTATTAGTAAGGTTTGAGATGGCATATATACTGTAGGTAACTTGCTTAATTTTTCTATTCCAACTCCAATTTTCCCAAATAACATCTGAATTTTTTTGGCTCTTAAAGTTTTCATACGCAAGTTTCCTGATGTAATACCAGGTAGATGGTTTAACATTTCCTTATATAATTGTGTTCTGGCAGTTTTATCCGTAACTCCTGTCTCGTATTGCATTTTGGAATAAACAGATTAAGCATTGTGTTGTAATTTGGGATGATTGATGCTCTGTAATCTCGGAGGAATCCGGTGTGACAATGACTCTACTGCTTTGCAATTCTTTTGTTAATCCTTGCTCTATAGATTGACTTTTAGTGGGCTCAATTTCATCGGGCTCCTCAGAAACATAAATTTTATGATTTGGAGACTCGCTCCCTGGTCTTTCCTGTGATAAATATTCTTTAGTTTCTATATTAGGATTCGAAAAGTTTTTTTGCCGATCGTCACGTTTCGTGACTGAAATTTCTTGGCATTTTTCTTTTCCGCTTACATGATGTTGCTCGGAGTATCTGAAATTAAGTCCTGGGAGGTCTTCAGCTGATTCACGTTGAAGCTTCTTCTCCCTATTGCGTTGCTTTATCTCGCTACTAACTCTTTCCTTACTTTTCAAAACCAGAAATTCATCGATCTCTTTATTTTCCGACGATTTAGGGACGAGTGTGTACGAATATTGGAAGAAATATCAGATGATAATTCGTGGAGAATAGAATCTTCTAATACGTGTATGGTATCATTTTGTGACTACTTCTTTTTCAATTTCGTGACTCTGTAACATTCTCAGCAATAAGATTGCCGGTATCCATTTTATTTTTCTTTTCTAGCCCCTCGAATCTGATCTTGAGCTCAGCATTCTCTTCTATAGCTTGTTTCAATTTTGTATTCTCAGCCTTGACCCCTTTCTAAGCTCTGAAATTGTGGCAATGAGTTGAGAATTTAATTCTTGCAACGAATCAATTTTTAAAGATTCGTGACGGTTTTTGCCAAGAACTATAGGCACGAAGTGCCGAATATACAGATATCGCGTCGATTTATCCGTAAAACAATCGGGAAAAATAAAATCTACGCTTAGCGTAATCACATTCTTGAAATGGGTGTCCATTTATTTGGAAAATGCATTCTTTCAACATTATACAAAAAAAATTCGATTGTGATTTCATGTAACACAAATAATTCATTTTACGTTTGGTTTAACTTTAAAAATTCGAATCAAGATGCAAAGTATTGACACTACATGTCAAAGAAACTGAAGTTAAGAGTCCACAGGCAGGAGGGTATTATTACACATTATTTGAGGCTGGATTAACCGTTAGGGTGATAAGTTATCTAAAAAGGTTGTCAAAACTGGCTCACGCCGAGAGTTCAGGAACATAAATGGTCCTCGTCGCTTGTGCACATAGTTGAATTCATCTAATATGTCATTCCCAATCAGTGAAGAATCCACCTGGTCACCAGGCATTGGTTCCCAGACTCGAAGCGTATTGATTTGGACCCAATCACTCCAGTTATTATCGTCCCGATGGACGCTGAAAATGGATTAAGAGTCAATAACCCGGAGCAGTGCTAGACCTATTGAACCAACCCTTTTTCCCAAGACTTCGACGGACGATATAGGGTAATATGGTTTCTGGAGCACCGGTATCCACAACAGTCTTGTATAACTTATTCGCGTCTAAAATTGGTAACCGAGCTTTCATCCCCCAGTCCAACTCTTTTAACTCGAATTTTGATCCTTAATTAGTAATACTTATTGCAAGTGAGTAACTTTACATATTTTAGCATTGAAATAATTACTAGAGCCAGACCAAGTGCTTCCCGCTATCATTGGAGCGCTGAGAATGTACTGCCCTTGCCGCGGGGATTTTAGGATTAAGATGCTGTTCACGAAGTAATGGATCAATTGGGAGATAAATGGCACCGACCATTTCATCCTCGAGGTCTGATAATTGCTGGTTTGTATATTCTTCTGATCCATACTTTATCACCTTCTGTCCGTACACTAACACCCATTCTTTCTTGTGTTCGTCAAATATGCCCTTGTCGAGACTGTCATAGAAGTAAAGAAAATTGAGTGCGGATTCTCGATCCTGGTCACCTTCGAAAACGTTAACATTGTCAGTTAAAGCCCAGAAGACATGACTTCTGATGTCATTAGGCATCGAAGCGGGCCACCTGAAGTTATTTTTTGTGCGATCTGCAAAAGCATTAGTTAAGGAAACAAAAAAACAGCGTGTGTGAAGAAAATTTTTGGTTGTACCTAAAAACATCTGTGCCTCGCCTGGCTTTTTCTCATACATACGAAGGGATTCCACAGTTTCGAGTGGGTTCGATACTGTGATTTGAAGGTCAAGATCAAGGGCGTCAAGTGTGCTTGCAATATTTTGAGCTGCAGTGTCTTCAGCCGTAGTGCCTTGAGTGTTTTGAGCCATGGCGTTAGTCTCAGGCTGATCGGGAGTGTTTGTTGATGGTTCTTGGTCAGGTTCGCGAGTAGTTATTATAGATTCTTCAGTGAGATCGGTGGTTTCAGCGCCTTGAGTTGTGGCGAGTAAAGTGCTTGAATACAATATAACTCTGAAAGTACTATGTTTGACAGCAACAAAAAACCGGACCTTTACTTCTCCTTCTCTCGGAAGTACTTCTCAACTTTTTTGTTCAATTTTTCTTTAATTTTTTGTGCCGCATGGCTGAAATCAAGATGTGATTATATAAAAATATATACCTTCAATCGATCGTGATACGTCTGTTTGGCGCTCCTTTATATTCGAGTTTTGGTATCTCCCGATGTGATGGGTTCGCTTATTGATCGAGGATATAATTACTAAACCTACGAGAAAAAAAAGCGTGGGAAGCGGAGCTAAATAGTCGGTAAGGACATATATACGACGATCACCCGATCAAGATCGTTACATGTGTGTAAAATCTATTTGGGTATGTACGACTTGACACTAGATCACGCGCCAGATAAATAAATCGCGATCACGAAAAAATAATGACCTTTTCAACCAATTATTACAAATAAAAATACATAATATCTATTCTGAATCTACGTTGAACTGGCTTCTTTTTGGCTTTCTGACTTGGGTGTGGACTATACATGTCGTCAAAACTATTGAATTGAGTCAGATGCAATTAAAATTAAGAAAAATTGGAGTTGAGTCAAGGCAAATTTTGATTTTTACTAGTGATTGATGTAATTAGTTGAGTCAGATGCAATTAAAAATTGAAATTTTAAGAGTTGAGTCAAGGCCAAATTAGCTTTGACAACATGTATACTATATATGTCATCAAAACTATTGAATTAAGTCAGACACAATTAAAATTGAAAAAAATTGAAGTTGAATCAAGGTAAATTTTAATTTTTATTAGTAATTGATGCAATTAATTGAGTTATCTTTGTAATAGATTTTGGTTACTTAATTAAGGGTCAACGCGCTTTAGGGAATATCCAGTGACTGATATTGCCGCAGTTACTTTTTTGTTATGCGTTACTATGTAAAATTCCTCAGAGTTGATAAACCTTAAATAATACGTGCCATTGACCAATAAATTGGTTGCACTTAAATAAAAATTAAAATTTTAAGAGTTGAATTAAGGTCAAATTAATTTTGATAACATATATACTGCCTATTTCTTCTTGTCACATTTATAATCTGTTTTCATTTGGCCAGATAAAAATTATTTACAAACATTTAGACTTATTCTCAAATTATACAAACTTATATACAAATACCTGTACAATAGTATCAATTATGACATATGATATTAATTATAACTTGTAATATATAAGCATGGTTAAAAATCCATTTATTGGTTATTGATTAACTACTAAAATTATACAAAATCCTGATCTCGCATGACAAATTTAATGTACAAAAAATTCAAAAATTATTTTTTTTATCATTTGAAACTTTTTATCATTTGAAAATTATTTTATTATTGTAATATTTTACGTATTAATAGAAAGTATTTATATTATAAGTAAATTCTAATAAAATAATTATTCTAGTAAATATTTATTAAATAATTAATAATAATAAATAATACCTGTAATTTTATCTGCCAATTCTTTATTAATGTTATTATTTTTTTTAATAATTTCTGCTTGATCAAGTAAATTATTATCTTCAAAAAATAAAATATACATTTGATCAAATTCATTTTCAATGTCAATATTCATTTTTGACTATTTATTGAATAAATAACTCAACTCATCAATAAATGCTGAAAAATATTCAAAACAATATTGACATTTAAGTATTTAAGTTCAATTCTATCAAAACATTCCTCATGATATATATACCCACAGATAAGCACAATACTATTTATATTGAAAATAAAATCACAATTTTCATAATCACAAAATTGGTTCTGATTTGATAAATGAGAAGAATAATAACTTAATGGTATTGCTCGAAAAGAAAATCTTTTAGAAAGTGGTAAAAAATAATAATATGATTTTTTTATTTTTGTACTTTCCATTTTTCTTTCAATTAACTTTATAAAAATTATGATATTTAAAATATACTTAAAATATATTTAAAATATATTTCATTAAGTATTTTTTGAGTATATAAAAAATTACTTAAAATATTATTAAAATATATTTAAAATTAAGTATGTTTTAAGTATATACCTAAAATATACTTTCTAATTATCTAAATTAAGTATTTGTTAAACATATTTTAATATATTTTAAGTACAAAATAATAATATTTTAAATAGTTTTTTATAAATACAATTAAATATATTTTAAATATATTGTGGCGAAGTAAATTGGTAATCAGGTGAAATGTCACGGGGGATGATATTTTTGTGACACTAAATGAACTTTCAGGTGATTGTCATCTTTGTATGAGGATGAAGGATGAAGAATGTTGTACAAGGATGAAAGATACTGTACAAAGATAAAAGATATCGTACGAGAATGAAGGATGTCGCACAAAGAATAAAAGATGAAGTGTAAACAAAAGAGAAAGTATAAATATGACTGTTGTCGAGAGTAAGTTAGTAACAAGTTAGTTAGTTAATTACAGATCAGTTAATTTAATTAATTAATACAGTCTGACCTCTCTATAGTCACACCCTATATAGTCACATCATATAAAAACCTCTTTATAGTCACCCTTTCACACAAAACCAGCACCTATTAATGCTATGTAAAAAAACCTCTCTATAATCACAGAGTTTTTATATAGTCACACCCTTTGAAACCAATACTTAATAATGCTTTATAAAAAAACCTCTATATAGTCACAACCTCTTTATAAGCACCTATTTATTTTTTTTACCAATGGTGTGACTATATAGAGGTCAGACTGTAATTAGAAATAATTCAGAATAATTCGAAATACTTTAATAAATATTAAATAGAAAAGTAAACTTCCTTCAGGAACAGGAAAGATACGTCACACTATAATATTTCTGTTGTTAAATAATACTTTACTTTTAAAACTTTATATTTTATATTTTAATAAACTTATATTTTGTGTTGTAATATTACGAAATACTATTAAATATTGTTTAATACTACGTTACTACTTTTACTTCACCTTACTCACTGTGCCTTCATGATTAATTTGATTATTATTTGATTATTATTATTATTTATTATATATTTATTATCTGTTTCGAGATAAGCAAGTTTAAATCGATTGATTGATCATCAGTAAATTTTTTTAAACGTAAGCCTTTGAAGTTCTTCACTCCGATAACCTTCGAATACCTCCAACATAAACGTAATATTTACGAAGGTTATTGGTACCGAAAACCTTTATTTTTATTAATAAAACGTAATACTCTGAAGGTTATTGATATCGATAACCTTCAATAACTTTCACTTTATCATAATAAACGTAATATTTGCAAAGGTTATTGGTCTGATAACCTTTAATAACCTTTGAAAACGAAATTATTACAATAACCTCTGACATAAAAAATTTCCTGATGCTTGACTATACATGTTTCCAAAATTGATTTTGGATTTTTGAGGTATTTCGTCTTTTTGAGATTTATGCAGAATCTATTCTATTTATAGAAATAAAAAAAGTACCTAGTTATATATATCTTTAATCAAGGAATTTATTTAGGTAGTCAAAAAATTTCAGGTTTTAAGTAAAAAAATTTCGTCTTCTATAAAAAACTATTTCAACTTTTTTTTCCAAAATTGCAATTTCGGGGCTCCAAATAATTTAGTGTGCAAGTATATGCTTGACCTACTGGCAGATAGAATGTATTATTATTTGTTTGTATAATGCAAATTGAGAGACTGATTTGAGAAATTGTTCGAAATACTCTGCGCTCCTGTGACAGAATTAGGTGCCTCCTGTGAAGTAGCATAAAGTATCCAACACAGTAACTTATAATATTCACATATCTGTTTCACAAATTTTATATTCTTTAATTAATTTAGTAAAATACATATTATATTTTTTTTTAAGAAAAGATAATCAAAGTAATTTTTAACATCACGAAGTAATTTGAAAATATACAATTCAATATTATCATAATCACCTTTTTATAAAAACTATTTTCTTATGTTTTGTTTCACGATCTACCAAGAGTGATTATCAAAGTAGTCATTAACATAACAAAATTCTTCCAGATCAAAGGATTTACAACGAAGATTATTAAGTGAAAATTCATGTAACCAGATAAAATCTCTGAAGAATCGTTAAAAATATTTTTACAAAATCTTATAGAATAATACGTCAAACTGTCAAAACGAAAAAAAATTATCAAACCAAGTATGAATTATACGTGTTGCCCAAATCCCAAATAATTTGGGATTTGGGACGCCAAAATGCACAAATTATTAGTATTTGGGATTTGGGATTTGGGATTTTGGCAAAAGATACTAATTGTAATTTGAGATTCGGGATTTGGGATTTCGGCATTTGGGATTTCGGCATTTGGGATTTCGGCATTTGGATTTTGAATTTGGGCGGCAGGTATAGTATGAATGCTGACGAAAATGAGACAAATGTTTTAATACTGGGACTCCAAAATGCATTTCACATAAAAAATGATACAAGAATGCCGTCATTTTTCGGAGGAAACCAAAATCCCATGAAATAGTTAGAAAAATTCAATTAATCAACTAGAATAAACCAATATACTGATGAATATAAACTCCAAGTAGTTAGCGGATACCTACAGAATACAGCAGGATAATAGTTCAACGAAGTGCAAGAAGGACAGAATTCCATTAATCATTGAAACAATACGAATCAAACCTCCTTTGAAACATTTTTCTTGGTTACTTTTCGAACAACTGTATTAATAAATCAATAGAGATTTGAGTTACAAATGAAAGTACCGAAACTAGGTGAAACCATGAAACAATATTCGAACAATATCAAGAAGTTAATTAAATGAATAGATGACAATAATAGATGAAGTGAAGACGAAAAAGTTTGACAGTTTTTGAAAATATATTGCCTATCAAGCCTGACTATTTATTATATCCTAAAAAAAACCAACATTGGAAAAAGTAATACGAATGGCTAAATGATTTGAAGAAAATACACAAACTTATTTCGAAGCTATAACAGGATATACTACTATCATCTCTATAAGCATACAAAGGTCTGTATCTTTTCAAAATAAAAATAATGAAAGTGAAGATGTAATAGAATAAATAGTACAGAAAGCCTTCACACCTATTGCCAAAATATTACAGAAGATTATTAAAAAAGGAGAAAGAACACCTAGTACTTTTAATAACAGACCAAACTATAACAATAATAACAGAGGACAAGGTTATAATAATTATAACAGCAATAGAGGACAAAACTTTAGAAGTTATAATAATCTGCCAAATTGCTACCATTGTGAACAAACTGGACATATGGCTTGGAATTGTTCTATAAAACAAGGAAATCAAAGAAACCAAATAAATCTAGCTGCTTCCGTTGCTCCACGACTTACCAATACTGTATTTCTTTTAACTAATACAGTGGTGAATCAAACTATACAACAAGTTTCACAAGAAGACGTAAATAGTAATACGTTTATAACTCAAGAAGAAGAAATCCAACAACCTATCTTTACTGTTTGGGAAAGAATACAGCATTTAAACTAACAGACACACCTCAGAAGGGTGAGAGTGCAGATAATACAAATCCCTTATTTAAAATTGAAGATAATAATAAAATAATAGGAGAAAGTATTGGGTTCACAAGTAAATAAGATGCTTCGTAACCTATCGTAAAAAGATTACATTCTGCAGAAAAGAAAAAAGAAGTATCCAAAGATCCTAAACAAAAAAAAAGAAAAAAAGTACTCCCTGTTCAACAACCAATTATGACACAAAATGCTCCACTATATTCCATCGTCTTAGATTTACTTGTGACAAGAGCCAATATCACTTTGGGACAATTAATGACTATGCCTTATTATAGAAGCGAGACACGAAAGGTGTTGACACCCAAGTGTACAAGGATTGTAAAAATGGCCAATTATACAACAGTAGAAGGAAATATACCCATTATACATGTTCCCAAAATTGATTTTGAATTTTTGAGATATTTCGACTTTTTGCAATTTATACAGAATCTATTCTATATATAGAAGTAAAAAAAATACCTAGTTATATGTATACCTGCCACCCAAATTCAAAATCCAAATGCTAAAATCCCAAATGCCGAAATTCCAAATCCCAAATCCCAAATTACAATTAGTATTTTTTGCCGAAATCCCAAATCTCAAATACTAGTAATTTGTGCATTTTGGCATCCCAAATCCCAAATTATTTGGGATTTGGGTAACACGCATAGTTATATGTATCTTTAATCAAGGAATTTATCTGGGTGGTCAAAAAATTTCAAGTTTTAAGTAAAATAATTTCGTCTTCTATAAAAAACTATTTCAACTTTTTTTCCCAAAATTGTAATTTCAGGACCTCAAAATAATTTAGCGTGCAAGTATAACACCCATAACTTATAAAGCCCAAGTAGCTGGATGGAAGGTTAAAGTAATACTTGATAGTGGTTTATCTATCAGTATCATTTCAAAGAATTTTATGGAATCCATAGGACGAAGAATTGAGAAAATATCTAAAAGAAAAATAACTGGTATACATAGAGAAAGACATCCTAGTTTAGGAATCGTAACACAAGTATCAATAAAGTTAAAAGAAATTGTGGTAGCTGTCAACATGAAAGTTATTGATACAGCAAATTATGTATTAATTTTGAAAACAAATTGGTTAAGAAAGGCACATACCATAATAGACTACCAAGAATGTAAATTAATTTTAAAAGATAATAAACAAACAACACAAATCTCTTGTAGAAATACTAAAGCTACTGTCTTAGACAATAATAAAGATGATGATAATAGTGAAGAAAAATATGTAGAAAGTAACGATGATTCAGATACTGACGAAGAAAAAGTAAACTTCGCAAAATTAACTTACAAACTTCCACATCAAGAATTCTATATGAAATATAAATTTACTCCTGAAGGAATGTGCAAGAATTCGAAACTTGTCACATGGGAATTGTATAATCAGTTATCTTATTATTTTGATCCAATTAAAAGAAAGAAAGGTACTCAAAAGCGAAGTAAGGCAACAAAACCTAACTCCTATTGCTGGTGTAACATATATTTAGAAATAAGTCAGGATATATGCGAAGTCTGCGAAGAATATCAACAAGACCAGAAGATTATTTCCATTATATCACAAAAAAAAATACAAGACATTCGCTGTAATTTGGTGCGAAGTGAAGTAAAGAAGCTCGAAGGAAACTAATATAAGTTGCAAGTTCACAAAATTATTGAAGAATTTTTGAATCTGGTAGCCAAAGATCTTTCAGAGTTAGGAAAGACAAACCTTTATCACCATACAATAGACACCGGCGAAGCAAAGCCAATCAAATTAAACCTCTATAAAATCTTATCCCAATACTTGAAATTTTTGAAGGAGGAAATAGCAAATATGCTAAAGAACAAATTAATACGAAAGTCGTTCAGTCCTTGGTCCACACCTATAATAGTAGTGAATAAGAAGAATAGAAAATTTAGACTCTGTATAGATTATAGAAAATTGAATGCGGTTACAAAACTTGACACATATTTAGTACTACGAATAGCAGACATGCTAGTTGCTTTAGGACACTTCACTTTCTTTTCAACTTTAAACCTCGTTTCAAATTTTTGGCAAGTAGAAATATCTGCTAAAAATTGAGAGAAAACTGTTTTCACTACCCATTTGGTACCTATGAGTTTCTTGTAATGCCTTTCAGACTTATCAATGCCCCCACAACCTTTTAGCGAGTGATAGATAGAGTCTTTCATGAGGTTACTTGAAAGTTTATATTAGTATATATCGATGATATTATAATATACTCGAAAACTTACGAAGAGCACTTGAAACATTTGAAGAATATATTTACACTTCTAGAAAATATCAGATTAAAGATAAATTTGGAAAAGTGTAACTTTTTCAAGACGAGATTAATATTTTTGAGGCATATTATAACAATCGATAGAATAGTCCCGGATCCTTTGAAGATTGAGAAGGTGCAGCATTATCTAGTTCCATAAAATAAGACAAATGTGAGAGCCTTCTTGGAATTAACCTCATATTATTGAAGATTTGTGAAAAGTTTTGCCACAATTACGAAACCATTGCACAACTTTGCGAAGAGAAGTGTTATATTCGAATGAAAACTAAAACACCAACTCGTGTTCAATACATTAAAAGGACGGTTAACTTCGGCTTCTATAATGACTTACACTGACTTTTCGAAACGATTTATATTAGCTACTGATACATCTGACTGGAGAATTGAAGCCGTACTCTTCCAGAAGGATACGAAAAATTTTAAACACCCTATCGCTTATGTCAGTCGTCTTTTGTCATCTCCCGAACTAAATTATACTGTGTCGAAAAAAGAGTGTCTTGTCGCAATATGGGTTGTATGACATTTTAAACATTATTTACATGGCCTCAAGTTTAATTTATATATGGATAACTTCACTTTAACATGGCTAAAGAATTGCTTAAAACCCAAAGGAACAGTTGTTAGATAGATTTTTGAATTATCTGAGTATAACTACGAACTTATTCATAAACAAGAAAGGCTTAACGCCAATACTGACGCACTATCTAGAATAACTAATTAAGACAACAAATATAATAGAATTCAGATACAGATATTTATTAAAGATACAAAATCTCGAAACTTTTTAAAAATGGATGTAAACACTTATAATCAGTTAACAGAATACTTAATAAATTATACTTTTTCACCAAATGACACTAATGAACAACGGCGAAAATTCATCTGGAAATTTTTTATATCGGAGATTATTGTAATAATTTTGTTTTCAAAGGTTATTGAAGGTTATCAGACTAATAACCTTCGCAAATATTACGTTTATTATGATAAAATGAAGGTTATTGAAGGTTATCAATATCAATAACCTCCAAAGTATTACGTTATATTAATAAAAATGAAGGTTTTCGGTACCAATAACCTTCGTAAATATTACGTTTATGTTGGAGGTATTCGAAGATTATCAGAGTGAAGGACTTCGAAGGCTTACGTTTAAAAAAATTTACCGAGGCTTACAACAACAAGCGAATCATTATATAGTTCAAGATAATATTTTATGTAAGCGAAACAAAGAGGACGATTTTTTAAGGATAATTACAAGAGAAAATTTAACTAAAATATTATACAATATATATAATGTACCAAATGCCAGACATTTTGGTATAAAGGCTACCATTATCAGTAAATTTTTTTAAACGTAAGCCTTCGAAGTCCTTCACTCCGATAACCTTTGAATACTTCCAACATAAACGTAATATTTATGAAGGTTATTAGTACTGAAAACCTTCATTTTTATTAATAAAACGTAATACTCTAAAGGTTATTGATATCGATAACCTTCAATAACCTTCATTTTATCATAATAAATATAATATTTACAAAGGTTATTGATCCGATAACTTTCAATAACCTTTGAAAACGAAATTATTACAATAACCTCCGATATAAAAAATTTCCTGATGATAGATAAAACGAGACAACAATACTTTTGATCTACGATAGACAAAGATATTCGAAATTATATAGAGATATGTGATATATGTTAAAGACAGAGTAAACTTAAACAAACTGAAGTATTATGACCTATTGGAGTAGAACAAGCTTTTGATCGATTAGGGATAGATATTGTAGGATCCTTGAAGCCAACAATGGGAGAAAGATATATAGTAGTGGCTACAGATTATTTTACAAAGTGACCAGAAGCCAGAGCTATTGAAAAAACAGATGCAAAAACTATTGCTTGGTTTTTATATAATGAAATTATATGCAGGTATAGTTGCCCAAAGAAAATATTATCTGATATACCTGTCACCCAAATCCCAAATTATTTTGGCATTATGGCTGCCAAAATATGCCAAAATTATTTGAGATCCGAGGGTTCAAAAGTTTCAAATCCCAAATTAATTTTGGCACCCCAAATTAATTTTAATATCCCAAATTAATTTTGACATCCCAAATATTTGGGAGCAGAAAAAATATTTGCGTGAGAAAAATATTTGAGTTAGTGTAACGGAATAATTAATATGCAACATGATAATCAGTTTTTTTATTTTTATTTTTTTTTAAAAAATTTAACATCAACATTAGTAAGAATCGTGAGAAACAAAGGAACTGTGAAGCAAGAATAATAAGAAGAAGAATAATAATAAAACTATGAGATGGAGGCTAAATAATAATAATAATAATAAAACTGTGGAGTGGAGGCTAAATAATAATAATAATAATAATAATAATAATAATAAAACCGTGGGGCAAGAATCACAGGGGTTATAATAATAATAATAATAATAATAATAATAAAACCATGGAAGCAAGAATCGCGAGGGTTATAATAATAATAATAATAATAATAAAACTGTGGGAGCAAGAATCGCGGGGGCTATAATAATAATAATAATAATAATAAACCCGTAGGAGCAAGAATTGCGAGGGCTATAATAATAATAATAATAATAATAATAATAATAAAACCGTGGGAGCAAAAATCGCGAGGGTTATAATAATAATAATAATAATAAAACCGTAGGAGCAAGAATCGCGAGGGCTATAATAATAATAATAATAATAAAACCATAGGAGCAAGAATCGCGAGGGCTATAATAATAATAATAATAATAATAATAAAACTGTGGAAGCAAAAATCGCGAGGGTTATAATAATAATAATAATAATAATAAAACCGTGGAAGCAAGAATTGCAGGGTTATAATAATAATAATAATAATAATAAAACCGTGGGACAAGAATCGCGGGGGCTATAATTAGGGTTTCACAAAGTCAGATCGGATCGGATTTTATCAATATTCGGATCAAATCCGATATTCTAATTCTTAATCCAGATCCGGATTCGACATTGTTACTTTTTTTTATATATATTATCTTTATTTTATTATTATTATTCTTTCTTTTATTTATTATTTATTTATTTATCCATTATTTATTGTTAACTTTGTTTTTTTTATTTATTTATTTATTATTTATCATCAACCTTACTCTTATTTTCATCCTTATATTTCTTATTTCTTATTTTCTTTATTGCTTTTCTTTTACTTTCTTATTATCTTATTAATTTTCGCGATACGATCGTCACGTGTCACGTGTGATGATGATCGACGAATCAATTAAGAGGACCCTTAACCTATACCCCAGGTATAGATTCTTTTCCTGTGCCCCGGGGGTACAGACTCTTATCCTATGCCTCTCCAAATCTTATTGGCCCATAATTTGGCAGGTGATCAGGAATTTTTCACGTGGGATTTTGAGAAGGTGACAAATTTTGAGTGACAAATATGGTTTCCGCATGTAAAAAAATTCTAAGTCCCTAGGATATTTAATAAAAATCAATATTCGGAAGGTGTGACACACGGTGATAAATACACTACCCCTGATAAACCCTAAACCTAACCCATGCATTTGATGTAATGACATGTGAGGACATAGGATAAGAATCTATACCCCCTGGAACAGGTTAAGATTTCCTATCAATTAATGGCTGTGTCGATCACGTGATTTCCACGTCCACTTGTTCTAAAGAACAATAACCACTTGTCCTAGAGAACAACCATTTGTTTTAGACAACAACCACTTGTTCTAGATGACAACTACTATCAATGGCATGCTATCTTGAATACTTTTATTAAATTTTAGTGGCTCTGTAGCAATAGATAAATTATAATCAAGTTTCTTCATGTATTGATTTTTATATTAATTAATAGATTTTTTATATAACTGCAGTAGATAATTAGAAAAGGTATAAAAGGATCTTAATTTTGTTGATGGTTCAAGAGGTCCAGAGTGAGAAACTAAAGAGAAACACTCAAAATAATTATTAATAGCCATTAGAAATAATAGAAATAGTACAATTATTAAATAATTCTTACACCTTCTTATTTAAATTATAAAATAATTTTATTAAATAAAGAAAAGGATTTTAATTCCCATACATATTTCATTTTGATCTTAAATGAATCTATCTATTATTTTCTAAATAAAACAACTGTCTTTCTAATAAAATAAAATACTTGATTGCAGTCCCACTCCTAAAAATATATAAAATTAGTAATTTCTATAAAAATTAATTATCAAATTCATTTCTTCCACCTAATCTTTTGTGTAACTGCTAATTTTGAGATTGCATAATTTAATCAGATTATCTACAAACCCCTGCAAAATCTTGTGATCTTGAAATTCCCCTTGAAAACTTAATACTCACCCTTATTTTCTCTCTTTTCCTATAATATTTTAAATCTATCTACATTATCTCACTTATCCTTGATCATTACCAGCTAAACCATAGTACTTTTTCTTATTAAAATACTATTGCTCTCCCAAAAGGTAGTATCATTTTGGTGCCAGTTGTGTGATTGATCTGTAATACTCACGACTCTAGATAGTAAAATTAAAGTTAGTCAAAATAGATTTCAATAATTTTAACCACGAGGTTTTAGAAGTTCAACTCTTACCTTTTCTTGATGAGTCATCTGGTTCTGAAGGTTCAGACCACTCCAATAATCACACTCCTGAAGAAATTGAACCTAACCCTGTCGATATTATGAACCAACAACAAGGATTTAATCAATTTGCTGCTCAATTAGCTGCCCTTGTTCAACAATTACAAAATGTACAACCCCCAGTTGTAAATATTGCCGCTCCAAACAGAGAAATGAATTTAATGTCCTACCCTGACTTTTTTGGTGGTGAACAGGATCCAATTACATGGATTGAGGAAGTTGAAAAAGCTTGATGCCAATATGATTCCCAACAACAGAAAAATTGCTGTTATCACTCCTCGTCTCAAAAGCTCTGCTAACACATGGTGGACCATAAGGAAAACCCAAAACCCTGGTATTGACCGTTGGAATGATAACAATAATCAAGCCCAAAGCTTTCGACCTGTTTTTATTCAACAGTTTAGAACTGTTGCTCTTGAAGCTAAATGGTTTACCCAACTTACTCAAAGAAAACAACTTCCAGGAGAAGATATTGATTCCTATCATAATAATATGGAGGAAATAATTAGAAGAGTTGAAGCTGGAGGACATGTATATCCTGACTCTACTAAAGCACAAATTTTTGTTAATGGGCTTCGTCCTGAATTTTGCATTTATGTATCCTCCCTTACACCAAATAATCTTCAAGATGCTTATAACAAAGCCAAGGCATATGAAAATGCAATAAAACAAAACCCTACCTATACTGCACTTTTAGGATTTTATGTTCCTGGTCCTTCATACAATATAAATAACTCTTTTCCTTCCTATACCCCAACTCCTTCATATCCTATTAATGATTCTTTTAATGTTAACAATTCAACTCCTATTAATACAACTGAGATTGCAATAAATAAATTAACTGAAGCTGTAACAGTCATGATGTCTCAAGTAAATAATTTACAGAGAAGAGAACCTCAAAGACCAATTAATAATAACATTAATAATAATAGACCTAGACCCACCTGTTATAATTGTGGAAATACTGGACATATTTCTAGAGATTGTACAAGGCCTTGAAATAGATCTTTTAATCGTCCTAATGAAAATAATATCCCTATTAATAATAATACTACTCCTTATAACATTCCTTTAAATAACACAATTCCTTTAAATAATAATACTATCCCTCGGAATAATCTTTCTCTAAATAGTATACCTGCCACCCAAATTCAAAATCCAAATGCTAAAATCCCAAATGCCAAAATTTCAAATCCCAAATCCCAAATTATAATTGGTATTTTTTGCCGAAATTCCAAATCTCAAATACTAGTAATTTGTGCATTTTGGCGTCCCAAATCCCAAATTATTTAGGATTTGGGTAACACGTATACTAAATAGTACAATCCCTTTGAATAATAATACTCCTTTAAATAATCATCATAATAATCATGATCAAAATAATAGTAGTAGCTACTTTAACTTATTTGATGATTCAAATCTTTTTTATTATCCTGCTGACAGAGGAGGACCAAGTTCTATTACCAGGAAGGATCCAATCCTAATCAAATCCAAGGATAAAGGAAAATCTAACGAAGAACTACAACCTGAATATCCCCAAGTGGTAGAGGAATTTCAAGAGAACCCTTTTCAACCAGAGCTTCAAATCAAAGATGTGATTATGAATGATATCCAACCACCAAAAGTTGAAATAAAAACCACTGGAAAATCAACCAATCATTTAAAGCCTAGGAAAGTTCCTATCATCAGGAGGAAATCTGTAGAAGAGGAATTGCCTCAAATTGTTTCTTTTATTCCCAAGTATTCTATTGTAGCTGATTTACAAAATCAAAAAGCTAATATCACTTATGGTCAATTACTTTTGGGAGCACCAGGAATGAGGCAGAATTTAATGAAAAGCCTTCAAAAGAAAAAAGTACAACCAAAAAGAAAACAAAAAACAAATATTAGTATACAACCTAATCACAAATCTACTGCTCTCTACTGTGATGCAAAGGTTAAAGGAAACAATATTCCTTTGATTGTAGATAATGGTTCCTCTGGAAGTGTTGTCTCTTCCCACCTATTACAAGAAGTTGGAATAAAAGTTGAAAGACCATCTGCAGTCAACATGATTAATGTACATGGAGAAAGTAAACGTGCGGTTGGAGAAATTTCTAACTTCCCTTTTGAAGTTGGAGGTTGTAAAATTCCTATTGATGTTGTAATAACTGATGCCCAAACATATCAAGCTATTGTTGGTAATGACTGGTTATCCAAAGTCCAAGCTAATATTAATTGGAGTAATTCTGAAATGATTATTTTATGGAATAGTCAAAAGGTTAAAATNAAGGAAACAATATTCCTTTGATTGTAGATAATGGTTCCTCTGGAAGTGTTGTCTCTTCCCACCTATTACAAGAAGTTGGAATAAAAGTTGAAAGACCATCTGCAGTCAACATGATTAATGTACATGGAGAAAGTAAACGTGCGGTTGGAGAAATTTCTAACTTCCCTTTTGAAGTTGGAGGTTGTAAAATTCCTATTGATGTTGTAATAACTGATGCCCAAACATATCAAGCTATTGTTGGTAATGACTGGTTATCCAAAGTCCAAGCTAATATTAATTGGAGTAATTCTGAAATGATTATTTTATGGAATAATCAAAAGGTTAAAATTCCAGTAGAATTTAGAAAACTCTCATCCCAACCTTTGGAAAATGACAGACCTGTAACTGTTGAAGTTTTGAAAGAACAAAGTAGTGACAGTGAAACTGAATATGATCAGGACAACGAAGATAAATTCAAGGAGGAGGAATTGGAAGATCAAATTTTTGCTTATTCTGAAATTGAAGGAAGTCAAAGTGAATATGAAAATTTAGAAACACCTGTTTGTAGTGAAGATTCTACAGTAAATGAATTCCAAAAAACATCTGAGGATACAAGTGACAATACAGAAGTTGATGAAATTATTAATTATTATTTTGATGAAGAATATCCTGTTGAATTTCAGATTAATCCTAAGTTAGAGGATAAACAAAAAGATCAGTTAGAAGTTGTGTTAAAAGATAATATTTAAAACTTTGCCTTTTCCTCTGAACAATTGGGAAGAACAGATATTGTTAAACATCATATCTGCTCTGGTGATGCCATGCCAATTAAACAAAAACCATACCGTCTATACATGTCGTCAAAAGTAAAAAGCCATTGACTCAACTACTGAAATTTAGTTGCGTCTATGTAATTGCGTCAAAATAATTGCGTCAATTGCGTCAATTTTTTATATGAC
This sequence comes from Diversispora epigaea, assembly GCA_003547095.1. NCBI lineage: Eukaryota > Fungi > Glomeromycota > Glomeromycetes > Diversisporales > Diversisporaceae > Diversispora > Diversispora epigaea. Next base: position 625,351 of record PQFF01000187.1, on the reverse strand, counting down.
TCAATTTCAAATTTTTAAATTTTAATTGTGTCTGACTCAATTCAATAGTTTTGACGACATGTATACAAAGACCATACCGTCATTCTCCAAAAGAAAAACAATTTTTACAAGAAGAAACTGAACGCATGTTAAAGGAAGGAATTATTTTAATCTCATCAAGTCCTTGGACATCTCCTGTTGTTTTGGTAAAACAAAAAGATAAGATCAGAATTTGTATTGATTATAGAAAATTAAATGCCATAACGAAAAAAGATAATTACCCCTTACCCAGAATTGATGAATTATTGAACATGTTAAAAAATTCCTCATGGTATACTTCTCTTGATTTAGCTAATGGGTACTGGCAGGTAGAAATGAATCCAACAGATAAAGAAAAAACAGCATTCATCACACCATTTGAAACTTACCAATTCAATGTCATGCCTTTTGGTTTGACAAATGTCCCCAGCAACTTTTCAAAGATTAATGGATTCCTTGTTTAATGAATTAATTGGGAAATGTGTAGTTGTTTATCTTGATGACCTTAATATCTATTCAAAAACTTTTGAAGAACACCTCGAACATCTACAGAAGGTTTTTGATATATTACAAAAGGCTGGTTTGAAGTTAAAATCTCAAAAGTGTGTTTTTGCTCAGAAAAATTTAAAGTTCCTTGGATATGTAGTTGGAGAAGATGGAATATCTACTGATCCATCAAAAATTGAAGTAGTAAAGACTTTTCCAATCCCAAAGAATTTGAGACAGCTCCGAGGATTTTTGGAATTAGCTTCCTACTATCGCTGGTTTGTTAAGGGATTTATCACCTTTAAATGAACTACTCAAAAAGAAATTTAGATATAAGTGGACTATAAAACAACAAAAAGCATTTGAGGAATTAAAAAATCATCTTATCAGTTCTTCAATCCTTGCATATCCAAACTTTGACAAGGAATTTATTCTGTTTACTGATGCCTCTGATTTGGCCTTAGGAGCTATCCTATCTCAAAAAGATTAAGAAGACCATAAAAGGGTAATTGCCTATGCCAGTAGATCTCTAACTCCTGCTGAGAAAAATTATTCAGTCACTGAAAAAGAATGTTTAGCTGTGGTCTGGGCTGTAACATACTTTCGACAATATATTCATGGATCCCATTTTACCCTTGTAACAGACCATTCAGCATTAAAGTCTCTCTTTGTCTATAAAATGCCACAAAATAGATTAGCACGATGGATATCAATTCTTCAAGAATATACCTTCACTACAAATTACAAACCTGGAAAATATCATTCCAATGTTGACACTTTGTCATGTATTGAATATTGAAATTCACCTCATTAAAATAAACCTTAATCAAATATATATATATAATAAAAACAAAAACAAAAAAAATTAGAAAAATTAAATATATAAAAACAAAACAAAACACAAAGATCAAAATTTTAACAAGATACTTAAAAATAACTTCAGAAAAATTTGAAAAAATACTTAAAATATTTAAAAACAACAATCAGTTTAATAACCTACAAAATTGATAATTAAAATTTTAGTTAATAGTACATAGATAGAAAGAAATAATTCTTCATCTACAAATACATTTAACACCCAAAAACAAATTTGGTTTAGTATTAACATTACCTGAAGAGTTTCCAACCTTAGAATAGTTTTAAATAAGGAATAGTCACTTTTGAAAAATAAATTTTATAATAAGAAAAACTTTAGTTTTAGAATGGATTTAGATACTTATTATCAATTCTTAAGATACCTGAATGATTCCACAATTCCAGAAAATTATAATAGTGCTCAAATTAGAAGACTTAAACATCAAACAAGATATTTGTTTGTTCGAGAAGGAATCTTATATAAAAGAAATGTGAAGAATCCCCAAAGACCCCTTAGGATAGTAAAATTCAATGAAAAAGAAATGATTCTGTTCTGTATGCATTCTGATCCCTTGTCAGGACACTTTAATTCAGTCACTACTCTTCAAAGAACTGCTCTTAGATATTTTTGGCTACAAATAGGAGAAGACATTAAAAATTATGTTAGAACTTGTGATGCTTGTCAACGAAGAGGAAAGCCAAAAACCAAAGAACCTCTTCATCCAATTAAAGTAGGAAATCCTTTTGATCGAGTGGGAATTGATATAGCAGGCCCACTGCCTATAACCTCATGAGGAAACAAATATATTGTGGTAGCTACTAAATATCTTACCAAGTGGCCAGAAGCCAAAGCAATTCCAGCAGCTGATGCCTCAAATGTAGCTTCTTTTCTTTTTGAAGATATCATTTGTAGACATGGATGTCCTAGAGAATTACTATCTGACCAAGGAAGCCATTTCTGTAATAAAGTAGTAGATTCATTGTGTGAAAACATGCATATTAAACATAAGCTGTCCAGTGCATACCATCCCCAGACTAATGGATTGACAGAGCGCTTTAATAGGACCCTTTGTAATATATTGGAGAAATGCCTAAGTCAATTTAATGGAGAATGGGATCAATATATTTCTGCTGCTCTTTTTGCATATAGAACAAATCAACATAATACCACTAAACATGAGCCCTTCTTTTTACTCTATGAAAGGGATGCCCTTTTTCCCATTGAATCAAATATTTCTACTTACCTATCAGAATCAATAGATACCATTAGTCTTCAAGAATCAGTATTAAGAAAAATGGAAAGTATTATTGGAGATCTAGAAGAAGCCCAAATTCAAGCTAAAGAAAGAATTGCAAAGAGCCAACAGAAACAAAAGGCCAGACATGATGGAAAGGCAACCCTCGAATACTACAGCATTGGAAATCTAGTTCTATTATATAGATCTGCTCTTGAGAAAACTTGGAATCACAAATTAGATGAGAAGTGGGAAGGCCCCTATTATATTCATGAAGTCTTAGGCAATGGTGCCTACAAAATCAGAAATATGGATTCTAAAGTGTTAAAAAAGTCCGCCCATGGAAACAGATTAAAATTATACCACCCAAGATTAGAGATCCCAACTGTTATAATAGAATACACCTCTTAAGAAATTCACTTACTCTTATAGATTTCATACCCTTCTTTAACCCTACTTTAACCCTTTCCCTGTTATAATTTTCCAACCATATTTTCCTTCGCCCTCATATAGTTAAAATCGCGCTTACCTTTTCTTCATTCTTTAAAATTTTGACATCTCAGCATTTCAACATCTCAATATTGCAACATTTCCAATGTGCCGATTTTCACATGCTGAAGTTGTTAACACCATAGAGTAGAGACTATACATGTCGTCAAAACTATTGAATTGAGTCAGACGCAATTAAAATTGAGAAAAATTGGAGTTGAGTCAAGTCAAATTTTGATTTTTATCAGTGATTGACGCAATTAGTTGAGTCAGACGCAATTAAAAATTAAGATTTTAAGAGTTGAGTCAAGGTCAAATTAGTTTTGACGACATGTATAGTAGAGACCATGGTGGANATCTAGTTCTATTATATAGATCTGCTCTTGAGAAAACTTGGAATCACAAATTAGATGAGAAGTGGGAAGGCCCCTATTATATTCATGAAGTCTTAGGCAATGGTGCCTACAAAATCAGAAATATGGATTCTAAAGTGTTAAAAAAGTCCGCCCATGGAAACAGATTAAAATTATACCACCCAAGATTAGAGATCCCAACTGTTATAATAGAATACACCTCTTAAGAAATTCACTTACTCTTATAGATTTCATACCCTTCTTTAACCCTACTTTAACCCTTTCCCTGTTATAATTTTCCAACCATATTTTCCTTCGCCCTCATATAGTTAAAATCGCGCTTACCTTTTCTTCATTCTTTAAAATTTTGACATCTCAGCATTTCAACATCTCAATATTGCAACATTTCCAATGTGCCGATTTTCACATGCTGAAGTTGTTAACACCATAGAGTAGAGACTATACATGTCGTCAAAACTATTGAATTGAGTCAGACGCAATTAAAATTGAGAAAAATTGGAGTTGAGTCAAGTCAAATTTTGATTTTTATCAGTGATTGACGCAATTAGTTGAGTCAGACGCAATTAAAAATTAAGATTTTAAGAGTTGAGTCAAGGTCAAATTAGTTTTGACGACATGTATAGTAGAGACCATGGTGGAAGACTAAGTGTCTATTACTCCCTTTTGTCGTGCCCTATAATATGGATCTATTATTTTCTTTGTCCGTTTTTCTTTACAGTCTTTAGTTATTTTTTTTAAAGAGAAAAAAAGGATTCGCGATCTTCTTAAAAATTGACTAATCATGTGACCTAATCAACAATCAATGTTTTTTTTTTTCTTTTAGTTATAGTTTGGTCTAAGTGACCTACAATTTAATACATACTCCAATAACTCCAAGTTGCTCCCCTTCTTCTTTATGATTTAGATTGAAAACTTTCATCACCTGTTTATCTCTTTTCTTTTTATTATTTCTCTTTTTCTTTTTCTTTTTTTCTTTTAGTTAAATTTTTTTAAGAGATTTTTGATCATTTGATCATGTGATATCTTCCAATAAGAATTCATCGCGATTGTCCATTGTTCTTGAATATCGGTCACCCCCTTGCTTAGTTATAATTATTGCTTAGTTTCGTTGGCCACCTCCTACTTTTTATTACAAATATATATCAATCTTCTGCTTAGCTCTCCTATGTTTTTATTTATTTCTACACTGCCCTTTTCTCCTTCCTTTTCTTTTCTTTTCTTTTCTTTTTTTTTTCTGATCTTGAGAAATCATGATTCAAAGCCTCATCTCTTATATAAACACCTGATGCTACCTTTTTTTTCCCTTCAACGTCAATTCCTACTCATAAATATTTTTAAACATGGATCTTTTTAGATTTCCTTCGTCAGTTCAAGTAAATGCTATGATTCTTCAGAGTATTTTAAGAGAAATGGGTCTTGAGGGATCAATAAGAATCTCTGTTACAGAAATGGAATATGAAGAGAGACCTTACACCAGGTGAAGTTTTGCAGACCGAATCCATAACAGAATATCCCTCTTCCTGTCTGACTTACAGAGAGAAGGTACCAATTTAACACCCTTGCCTATTCCTTCTGGAGATAATTGGGAGGAACAAGTCGCATATGTTTATAATGAAATAAACCAATTAACCAGCAACACAAAGCATGATGAACAGCTTCTTCATTACTATCAGTTGGGTTTTTTGATGTCTCAAAGAGGATTTAGCACAGCAGTAAGGAACCGTGCAAAAACTTATCTCTTGTCTAATCGGTTGCGTGATTTCTGGGAGATCTCTCGAAGAGCTTATTTACTGTATAATACTCGAGGAACTTGGAATATTTTGGGGACCAAGCATATCACATGCTATACGTTACGACATATGTCTGACATAGACTTTCAAGGGGTGATATTGCAGGAAGCAGCGGATGCAAAAATCAAAGAATTAATTAATTTCCCTTCTGATTTTTGAGTTCTCGCAGGAGCTCAAACTTTGAGAAGTGGAATGTGTTACTTTTTTTATATATATTATCTTTATTTTATTATTATTATTCTTTCTTTTATTTATTATTTATTTATTTATCCATTATTTATTGTTAACTTTGTTCTTTTTATTTATTTATTTATTATTTATCATCAACCTTACTCTTATTTTCATTCTTATATTTCTTATTTCTTATTTTCTTTATTGCTTTTCTTTTACTTTCTTATTATCTTATTAATTTTCGCGATACAATCATCACGTGTCACGTGCGATGATAATCGATGAATCAATTAATGGCTGTGTCGATCACGTGATTTCCACGTCCACTTGTTCTAGAGAACAACAACCACTTGTCCTAGAGAACAACCATTTGTTTTAGACAATAACCACTTGTTCTAGACGACAACTACTATCAATGGCATGCTATCTTGAATACTTTTATTAAATTTTAGTGGCTCTGTAGCAATAGATAGATTATAATCAAGCTTCTTTATGTATTGATTTTTATATTAATTAATAGATTTTTTATATAACTGTAGTAGATAATTAGAAAAGGTATAAAAGGATCTTAATTTTGTTAATGGTTCAAGAGGTTCAGAGTAAGAAACTAAAGAGAAACACTCGAAATAATTATTAATAGCCATTAGAAATAATAGAAATAGTACAATTATTAAATAATTCTTACACCTTTTTATTTAAATTATAAAATAATTTTATTAAATAAAGAAAAGGATTTTAATTCCCATACATATTTCATTTTGATCTTAAATGAATCTATCTATTATTTTCTAAATAAAACAACTGTCTTTCTAATAAAATAAAATACTTGATTGCAGTTTCACTCCTAAAAATATATAAAATTAGTAATTTCTATAAAAATTAATTATCAAATTCATTTCTCCCGCCTAATCTTTTGTGTAACTGCTAATTTTGAGATTGCATAATTTAATCAGATTATCTACAAACCCCTGCAAAATCTTGTGATCTTGAAATTCTTCTTGAAAACTTAATACTCACCCTTATTTTCTCTCTTTTCCTATAATATTTTAAATCTATCCACATTATCTCACTTACCCTTGATTACTACCAGCTAAACCATAGTACTTTTTCTTATTAAAATACTATTGCTCTCCCAAAAGGTAGTATCAACATATACGGATCCAACTTTTTAAAATCCAAATCCAATTTTGATTATATTCGGATTGATCCGAATCTAATCCAAATATTCAAATCCATTAAAAAATATTCGAATCTGTTAAAAAAAATTCAAATCCATTAAAAAATATTCAAATCCATTAAAAATTTTGATGAATAAAAGATTTTTTCCTCCCCCCCTTTAAAATTCTTCTATCCCACTTTTTTTCCTCTCCTTCCCCTAGAATTCTTTTATCACACTTGTTTCTTTTCACGCCTATAGAATTCTCAGATCACGGATCAATTCAAATCCAAAAAAAACAATATCCGAATCCATCGAATCTCATTTTTTCTTGATTTGAATCAATCCGCGATTCGAAACCTTAAGATCCTATTCGGATCCGTACAGTGCAATCCGGATCTGATTCGTGATTCAGATCTTTTTTGCGGAACCCTAGCTATAATAATAATAATAATAATAATAATAATAGTAATAATAATAATAATAATAATAATAATAAAATAAT
>PQFF01000187.1:594825-612276 GCA_003547095.1 Diversispora epigaea | reverse complement strand
TTTTTTTTTTTTTTTCTTTTTATTTTTTCTTTTGTTTTCGTGAAAAATTGATAAAAAATGGTTTGACCCTGATTTTAGTTACGTGAAGAAATTTGTCATATATCAAATGTGAACAACTGAATTTGGATCAGCAAAATAGAAGTCACATGCAATAACTAGTACTTACTCACAGGAATAAAGTGCAAAAAAGGAACAATACGTGCAGATAAAAAAATCATCCAAAAGGAAACTTAATTAAATATGCCTGGTCACTGGTTTTAATTTCTAACATACTATTATGGGATAATATTTAGACATGATAAACTAAACAGCAGATATCAGAAGACCATTTTTCAGGTAAAAAAAGATATAACATAAATTTTTCCCTTGGATAAATAATCGACAAGGCTTTTTTAGTGTGTTAAATATAATTAATTACTGGTTTTGATTTCTATCTTTTGTTACAAAACAAAAATAGACATAATAATCTAAATAATGAATATCAGAATTTCCTTTCGCCAATAGTATCGATTTTATCCAAGACAGGTCAGAGGTCACAAGAAAAAATGGTGGGTGGAATGTTGTTTTCTTTAGAGATGCAAAGGTTGTAGTTAAAAAAAAAAATTTTTTTTTTCTCTTTTTATTATTCTTGTGTGGAGAAGGATATTGTTTCCTTTAAGGGGTTTTTTAAAAAGGAACCCCTGGATGTTATCAACAGCACAATTAACAGAAAGATAAAATTTTTTTTTTATAATTTTTTCAGAAGCTTGTTAGATTGATATCGATGGAATACTTGATTTTTAGAGTCAAGTCAGTAGTTGGTCAAATAGTAGTTTTTTAATTTAGTTAGTTTTTTAGCTTCAATTTTATAATTTTTTAATTAATTTTACAATTAAAATTGTAAGAAATAAAGATAAGACCTCACTGTTCATTAAAAAAAAAATTTTAATATATTGTTTTAAAATAGTTATAATTTGGTTAATTTTAATATATTAAAAAACTTTATACAAAAACTCTTTTCTGAAAAATTAAAAACACTAACAACGAGAAAAAAATTTATTTCCTCTTTTATGCAATATAATGATAACAAGAGTTTATTAGTTTCTCTCTACATATACCATAAGGTTAATAAATATAATTTATTGACTTAGAAATAAATATAACATGCAAAAACAAAAAAAAAATTTATAATAAGACCCCTTAGTGAAAATGAAAAAAAAATTTAAAAAAATGTGAAGAAAGGAAAAAATTATATAAAGAGAAAGAAATAACACATTCAGATAATGGACTACCAAGTTCAGTTTCCTCTATAATAAACACCGCGTACCCATTTACCACAAAATCTAAAGCTTAAGATAATATACAACATGGCTAGACAACTTCTTTCACGTTTAAGACGTACCAAGAGGAATTTTATTTGTCTGCCGAAGACTTGCTTGATATAGAAAAGGCTCCTTTAGACACAGATACTGAAACTCCTAATTATGATATTTCCGACTACAAAATTTCTGACTACAAAAACTATGGAGAATCAAGTTCCAAAGGCAAAAAATATATAAAACACGATTACTTAAAATTACCCTCGTTACTACCCACCACTTTTTGTGACGATCGCAAAATTATTTTTGACTCAAAAAATACCAAGATTTAATGGTGATCGACAAAACAAATCAGTTGCACAAACCACTTACACATACTAAATGCAAATCAACACAGTCTATAAATAGACCTATACTACCACACAGATTATATATATAATATTAGTTACAACTTTTTTATAAAATAAAAAAGTATGTCACACTTATATTTGCATGCAAAATTATTTTGGAATTTCAAAATTGTAATTTTGAAAAAAAAAGTTATTTTATTTAAAATCCAAAATTTTTTGATTATCCAGATAAATTTCTTGATTAAAAATACATATAATTAGATATTTTTTTACTTCCATATATATAGATTCTACATAAATCTTAAAAAGATGAAATATCTCAAAAATCCAAAATCAGTTTTGAAAATAATGTGGCATGGAGTAGAATCTCATAACCCATTTAATGTTTGAACAATTGTTGTCTTGTACAAAGACAACTAATGTATTTCTAGGAATTTGTAATTTTGAACAATCACCAGTTGATTCTACAGGAATTAATAATTCAACTGGCAATTTCTCATCATTTATTCAATGATGCAAAATTAAAGAATGTGTTGAATTAGTATCTTCAATAGAAATTAATAAATAATTAAACATTATATTTAATCTTTCAATTCTATCAATATGAATTTGAATGTAATTTATATCTTCATAATTTGTTAAAGCTTCATTTATTGTGCTGGATACAAATTGAAATATACTCATGATTTTCTTGATTATTATTTATAATTATAATAATAATGATATAAAATAACTTATTCAAACTTGTACAAACAATAAAGTCAACTCAATCTACAAAGAACTTGGTGTCCAGGTCAACTAATGGAAATGTGAAATAGAATTTCTAATAGATTTCCAATTTCAATTTGAGAATCTTTGTAAAGTTAAATAGTATTTATCAGATTTCCAGTCATGTGTTAATTATTTGTTACATTTTTTTGAAAATAGAAATTTGTATTATCGAGTAGACAGTTAATGGTGCCAATCTCTATATCAGATCGGTTTCCTTATTTATCTTTGCATCATATTGATACCTACACTACTTCGACGACTACATCATTACGCCCAACGTGTAATCAAGTACATCGGGAATCCACATTGGGTGGATATAATGAAGGATCTTATTATATTAGTTGTTTGTTCTCCCCGAACGTACAAAAGGAATTGAGATAACAATGAAAATATAAAATTCAGCCAAATATAGGATATAGTATTGAAATATATACACATAGGCATTTTTTTTATTTCTTCTGATACAGTCTCGGACGGTAACTATCTCTATATACTTGTACAATAAAGACAGAAATATATACTATGCTTATATTTTTACTATACATTAATATAACTCGAGTTAAACAAAATACAGAGTGCACTTTTCTGGTGACTCTTGAAACTTTTTTAATTACTTTTTTTTTCCTCTATTTCTTTTGATGGGAACGTATACATCATTTCTGTAACAAATAGAGATGCTTTAATATTATCAGGTGGTGTACAAAGGCCCGCTTCCATAATATATTCATGTAAATCATTTAAACTTTTTAGAAGCATTTCCTATAAACAATACAATAAATTTAGTTTGTATGTACAAGAGCTAATTGAAAAAAATTTCAAAAATAAGGACGTATACTTTAAATAAAAGGAATATCGGTATGCATTGACGCATCTGCGCTATGTTGACTTGACTGGTTGGTAATTGTGATCGTATAACTTCTCTAAATACATATAATTCTCGAAACGGTACAGTCATTTCATATACAATTATATTGTGATCTACAATTATTTAAAAATTAATAACAAGACAAAAAACATTGATTATTATTAATACTGGAAACATTTACCATATATCTGCAAGCCGTAAAGTTTCAATAAACTGAAAATTGAACTATTTCCACCATAAACTCGAACTATCCTGTTTAACATTATTTTTAACATTTTTCCAATCTTTATTTTATCAGTGAAAAAATGTGAATGTTGTCGTTGATTAGGAGGTCCGCTAACCTCACAAATAGCAAACTCAACTTTTGGAGGTTTTGTTGCCCAGACAACATCAATCTTTCGTCCCGAACTTCTTTCTTCTGCATCATTCTTTTTTAAATCTTGATCTTCGGCTGATGCGTATAAGCATACCTCACCACTTAATTGATAACAAATTAATATTTATCTAAAAATAAGCAATTTAAAATGATGTAATCCATTACTTACAAAAAGAGATCAAGGTCCGTACTTTTTTTTCGAAATAAACTTCGAATTACAGGTGTTAAGAAAATTTCTCGATACATCCTTTCCGACATATTGAGATGAAGAAGATCATTCCCATGATCAAAAGAATTGGCACTACAAAAGGGAGTAAAAGTCAATACATGCAGATGTCAATGAAACTTTTTATAGACATTAACTGAGATGATGCTTACAGATGGTATGCAAAATCCCACGCGAATTCTTTACTTTCATCATTCCTTGTTGACAAGAAGTTTTCATTGACTTCTTTTCGAAAATCAGATGTCTATAATAAAAAAGACTTGCAAATTAGACATTTTTGAAAGATGATAACAAAGTTATCGAATGATTAATTCTTTGATTTCGTCATTATTAACGTTGGGTATCTTTGGAGGATTAAAACATTTCATTTCTTCATATTCAGATTTCGAAAGTGAATTGATAAAATCACTATTTGTTCCGGGTGTGAGGTCAATAATGTCGTAATATCCAAGACTAATGTAGCATAAATGATAATCAATGCACCATTTGCTTTGACGTTTTGTAAAATAATAATACTGCAACTTACTCATTAAGGGGACGATCCTTTTCGCATTTCCATTTTTTTAATGACTCACGAACATTTACACTACCAAAACCAATAAACCAATCACCATTTCTGGCGAGGCTTTCTTTGACCAAGGTTTCGAATGTTTTATCAATTATGGTGGCCTGTTATATAAGTACAAAATATATAAACATAAATCTTCATCCGAAAAGATATGCCCGGATTTCTAAAAATTACCTCAATATCTTGAGTATAATCAGTATAATCAACAACAAGTTCATCATTTTCGGAATTGGGACTTTCAGTACTAAGGGATGAGTCGTCATCGTTGCCCTTTCATCCACATTCTTGTTAGCGGTTTTGATCTGTTCAACAGATAGTAGTGAAGAATTCACTTCTTGTCATGAGTTGCATCCTATACATACCCTCTTTAAAGAAGTCGATTCGGCCGGTACTTCGTTCTGTAGATATAATAAAGTAGTCGTTAAGAAATGCTCGCATAAAATTCGAGGAAACGTAAGGTTTTATCAATATACTAACATTCTTTGGAAGAGACGATTGCTTTTTTCGTTTTATTGAGCGGGTTATTAGAGGTTGGAACTCATCATCGGACTAAATACAAAAAGAAAGAGTTAAATTGCTTTTACCAATCTGCTACATTCTGTCGATTCTCACCAAAAATTTATGCATCTGTACCTTTTTATCATCTTTATTTCTTTTTGACTTGCTATTAACACTGAAAGATCCATTACTGATCCCGATCACTGAGTTATCCATAACTTGGTGAAAGTGAACCGACTGTCCACTGGTTGATTTAATATCCTTCTTTTCCTTCTTCCAACTTCGAGCAAGAGCATAATCAGGACCCTAGCAAATAAATTTTCGTATTAGTAATATTCTTGATTATCTTTAAAAATCTTTATCCAATTTTGCATCCCACCAGATCGACTCGAAGTCTCAAACGTAAGAAATTCTCGAAGATATTATCTTACGCCCAGTGGGGCAAATGTCAAGTCGACTCGAAGTCTCAAACGTAAGAAATTCTCAAAGATATTGTCTTGCGCCTCAACACTGCTTCATGGTCTGTCTCAAAGACTTGATTGGCGCATAACTCAAAGTCCTCACGCCAACGCCACCTATGTTTTCAACAAAAAAAAATAAAAAAATAAACTTGCCTCTCTGTACTGATGAAGTAACTTATCCGCTCGTTCACTCCTTGGACCTTTTTGTGTATTGGAAATGACCTCGAGGGACGTAGTATACGACTCTGTCATTTGCTTAAATACTGGTAGGTTACATTCTTCCAAAAAACTCAAGATATCCCAATTCTCAGGATCGCGATTGAAAAACTCGTGTATCTTTCTAGCGGACATTGCTGATAAAAGGCTAATTGCGAAAAGAATTTTTTTTTAGTAAAGACACATATATAGAATCCTATCTTCCCCGTATCACCAGAAATTTTTCTACCCTCCACATGATATTTTATGTAAATTTCGGGGGTTATGGTTAGGGTTTGTCAGGGGTAATATATTTATCACCGTGTGTCACATCCTTCGAATATCGATTTTTATTAAATATCCTGGGGACTTACATGCGGAAACCATATTTGTCACCCAACATTCATCACCCTATTTTCTTCACGTGAATATAACATGTGAGATCACTCGCCAATTATGGACCAATTAAATTCAGAAAAAATCATCTCCACGTGAAATTTATGTGAGGGTAGAAAAATTTCTGGTGATACTGGGGTATGTTAAAAAAATTAAAATGTAACTAAAAATAGACACATAAGTACCAATGCTAAGATCTATTTTTGTTTCTTAATATATTTCTCCGTTCTAGCCCTCTTACTAGCTGGTGAATCATCTACATTAGTCCGATCCTTCAACAAACCCATAACTTTTTTTAAATTTCGGCGAAGTTCTGCATCATCTTCTAAAATATCTTCAGTGAGTGGAACGTTATAGGTGGCTTTTGTACAGTAAATCTTTTCTGGCGTATACATGATGAAATGCCAATCTGTAGCTAAGATCGAGGTCATAAGTTATCATTAATTTTTTTGCAATATCAAGCTTTGCGAAGTAATCACCTTCATAACTTACCAGTACTAACAATGCCATAGAGGTAGTCAAATTTGTCGTCAAAAGCTTCAGATGCTGTTCGTTTTCTCTTGTTTGTGTGGTATGAGCTATCAAGTTGCATAATATTTTGCATATATCCCTTGGCCAATTCACTCTGTTTTCCCTCAGTAATGCAAATAAGTTCTTCATATTTGGTGTCAAGAACTTCTTCGATTTTTTTGATAGCGTAGTCAACTCGACCTGTTGCTTCATCACTCACGATTTCTAACTGGGGTTTTAGGACAATTTTTTTTTTTGGTGAATCTTCTGGCAATATGGAGGCTTGGCCTGTTGCTGAGCTATGTCGATCATTTCAAATTTTATATGATTTATACAATACTGAAATTTTTCATCATCGTCTTCGATTTTTTCCGTTTCTATAAAGAAATATAGGTTAGGAAATTCGAAAAAAAAACAATACAACAATAGAAAACTTACCTGGTTTGAATGGCGGGATATCACCTATTTCTTTACCATCGATTCCAAACTTTTTCAACACCCCTTCAAGATCTTTCGAATTTTTATACGATGAATATGCCTTCAATTTTTTCTCTTTGACTAGTCCGCAAGAACTGTCACGGGTCCACCTTTCATCCCATAACGTTCAAGCTTTTGTTCAGTTAACTTGAGAAAAGCACGACCGGAAATCTTTTGCTTGCGAAGTATTTCCAAGTCATCTTCGTCAAGCTCCAAGCCCTCCCCCTTACGCAGGAATTCGATTAGTTCATTCGTTTTATACTCTCGAACCTCCTCAGCTAACGTGGGAGCGGGTTTTTCTCCGGTTGTTGTAGAAGTAGAAGCCGGAGTACTTTGTTCAGACATGATGCTTTTATAGGTTATACAAATATGCGGTAAAGTTTCCGGACCGTCTAGAGGTGGAAAAATAAAAAATTTTTGGATGGCGAGAAATTACTGTCACACAACAAAAATCACGCTACGCATCACATCACAACCCATAAAAGATAAAGTTACACAACTCATTAAGCGAATATCAAATTAATTTATCTAAAACGTAAAAAAAAAGTAATTGGGATAATTGTAGGATTATTAAAAGATTAACTAAGGATGGTGGTAATTTATTAATCAAACCTGAATATGCTTTATTAAATGAGCGTCCTTATCCTGAACCCCAGTTCAGGGTGAAAATTATGAACCCCAGGTTCAGGCAAATTATTCTAGACCCTGACTTTTTTTAGTAATAAAAATTTCCAAAATTAGAAAACTAAGATTTGATATACTGTTGACATAGTTTGCACATTTCGTTCAAATTATTTATGCGGTGCGATTACATTACATATACGCACCTGTGAACGTTAACTGGTAAAATGTGATTTATTTTTCTGTGAGAAGCGGGTTGGATACTGTATGCAAGCAATTAATATAATAAGATTCTTCTCTATATCCACCCGTTATAGATTCCTTGTGATATTGATTACACGCTGGGCGTAATGACGATGAAGCAGTTATTTTATAGGCATCTTCATGCTGACTCGCACTGATTACGCAGCTGTCGAGGTAATTACTACTATCTCGCAAAATATATTAGGGTCTGTTCCAATACCTTGTTGATAATGTGAGAACGGAAAAATCTGCTTGGTTGGTACATATACTTTAGTTGAAGTACTCACCTCGGTTTTTGTCTGATCGTGAACATTGTTCACGGTTACTTGATCTATAATATACTGGATTTGAAGATTAGTAAGTCTCGAAATAATATCGACACTATATAGGTAACTTGAATAATCAATTTCATTAACTTTTTTCTGGTTATGAGATCATAATCCCATCCAAATAGCTTAAGAAATTTTCTAATTTTTCTAAATACCTGTAAGATATGGTCTCATTTCGTTATGAATTTGGCTTCTTGTGGTTTTATCCTTAAGAATTTATAATTTTCGACTTTTTCAGAATTACCCAAAGATGAAATTTCTTCCTGTTTAGATTTGATAGAATTTTTCTTGCTTTACTGGCTTGATATAACGAATGAGCAAGCTCAACAGGTGCGAAATTTGAAGGCTCGCTATTAATAAATTCGATATTATCTCTATAAAGTTTACCAAAATCCTTGTAACAAACCTCGTAAAACTTCAGTCATTAAACCTGAATCCCCGATAGATTTTTCAGATATATTTTGTACGGATTCTTTTGGTGAAGTCTTTTCTCGATCGTGAACATTGTTCACGGTTTTCATATCACATGTAATAAAGGTGACATCAACTCTTCTAATCCTCCTAAAGTATCTTGTTTTCCCGAAGATACCTCTTGAGCCTGAAACTTCTTTTCTCTATTTCTCCTCCCTTATTTCATTACTAATCCTTTCTTTCTACAAATTCAAGAATCTCAGCTGAATCGTCATCGTTAATATCTTGTGGCAAAGAGGTTGCAGATGTTTAGACTCTGCTGAAGATTCAAATTGTGTTGAGCTACGTTTTAGTTCAGGAATGAGATCGGGCGTAATACCTTCCTCACCAGACCGACCCTCGATAAGTGGCATAATGGAAGATGCTTTCTGTTCATTGGTGATAACTTGGACTTGCTTCTGCTCCAATTTCGTGACTCTATCTTTAAGTTCAGCAGACTTGGCGGTATCTGTTTTATTTTTCTTTTTTAGCTCTTCGAATCTGATCATTTTCTTCTATCTTGTGTTCTCGGTCTTGAATTCAGCATTCTCCTTTCCAAGTTCATTAAGCTGAAGAATAAGCTTGAGATTCAACTCTTTCAATGAATCAATCGCGGATTGCACATTTGGCATTGTTTTATATAGAAAACAGATATATTCAAAAGTTTAACTACATGAAAAAAAAATATTGGTGTGAAAATTGCGCTAATGCACCTTTGCTTTATTGATTGTAATAAAAATCGAAATAACCAAATCTATTGTTCTATATTATTGACTACACTATAAGTTTTTCATTTGTCTAAACTATCTAATACATTATCTCATCAATAATTATGATTTGACTTCGTTTGTTATCGATATTCTGGATAGAATAAAAATGGATTTTAGTTAGTTATACCTATACGAAACGTGCAGTGTCAAAAATAAACTAATAATCCCGCCAACTTTTACACTCATTGTATATCAGTTGGCCGTTACCGATTATCCGTTTTCTGGCAGTTAACTAATTTATCTTTTTTAAGCCTGCTTGAAAGTTTGTTATCGACCTTCTGCGATTCTTCGGAATCGTTAGTTTGCAAGCCCAGAAGTTGATTCGTTGGATCCTGCAATCACATGATTTCATGATTTTCTGTTTCATCTGATTATTAAGAATATTATTAGTTGAAGGACGGGCAACAGAAGGCGCATATGAGCATATTTAATCTACTGATAAAAAAATCCTTCTTTACTAGCTCCTACTTTACCACGGACTCTATTGCTTGGAGACCCTCAAAGTCGCCCAAATAGGCGAGAAACCGATTACCACTGGACATCCAGCTCGGATCATCGATAATATTCCTAACCTTTTTGAGTGATCTTCTCATCTATAACCATTTTCAGCTTTTAAAAACAATTTGCGTTACAATCAGTCCACTTGTCATTCTTTGACAAACTATCGTTATATGACCATTTATTTAAGGATGTTGTCTCTAGGTATTCTTTGATTGCTATCAAAAACAAAGACAACAAAGGCACACCTGCATCTGGGCTGGACATCATTTTTATTGTGTGAAAAAAATGGTGATGATGGTTACACGTTACTAACTTGTGATGAATTTGGTCATATGTAATATCAAATGAACGAATGAATTTAATTATCTTATTCTCTTTTATCCATACCCTATTGAACTATCCTTAAAAAGATAAGGTTTAGTTAACCAGTCATGAGATCATTAAAATTCCAGAAATGTTCATCGGGTTAATTGGAATGTCCATATACGACACGAAGAATGTACTCATTAAATTTTTGTTTATTTTTTTCTATTTATTAAAAAATAATTAATTATTAGTCTTTTAATGGTTAAATATTAGATTACAATTTCCATCATGACGACGATCTTTATGACTTATTTAATTATTAATAGTAAAATATTACGTCATATGATATAAAAGAATTTGATTTTTTCCACCATCTTAGATATGATATTATTGTCTCACTCGAAATCCGTTAACTCTTACCATTTTGCAGTAAACAAAATAAAATATAATCACGATGAGATCAAATATTTTTTTATTTTAAGTCACACTGATAATGTTTGTTTTTATGTAAATCACGAGGGTGGACCTAAAGTTTTGAGACGGGAGTGTAATAACCCAATCAAAGAAAGACTTTATATTTCAAGATGTTATATACAACTGTAATGATAAACCATTTTTATTATTAATACAATTTTACACAAAAATACAAAAGTCACACCAGCACGACATCTCATAAAAAACTGGTTACCATTATATTAGAAGTTCCCATTCTTAATCGCAAGCCACGATAAATCAAGAATTAATCAAATTTTCTATAAAGGACACTTAATTTGACCAATTTAGTATTTATAGGTTTTTTAAAAAGAAAAAAGCGGCATAATCTTATTTTAGATAAATTCAATCCGATTTGTACGACAAACATTTCTGCATGCACAAGTAAAAAACATAAATAAATCAATGAACGTTATGTTCAATAATTTATTTGACAATAAAAGCTCAATATAAAAATAGAATATTTAGAACATATAATGGGCGTATATTCTCATTGATGCGAACACGAATCGTGTAATCTTGTAATCTCAACCAAACAAGTAACGTAACAATCCATTCTAAGAAATTTTAGAATTACGTTTTACAAAAGGATCGAAATTATTAATTAAAAGATCAAATAATTTAAATAATTTAATTTTTACCCGTCTAATAAATATAATACAGGCTTACGATTTTTTATTCTCGCTAACATTATGGTAAAGGTTAAAAAAAGTTAGTTTGAATTTACTTAATTCTTGATAATTTACTTGATGTGGCTTTAAATACCTATATGAAAATTATTGACATCTATTTTTTTTTTTTGAAAAAAAAAATTCTAATTATATATTAAAAACCATTTAATTATAAAAACGGGATTTTTTTTTTAGAACGTAGTTATTTTTGGCCGATTTTTATGTGACTCCGTGGCGTTTATTTTGGTTATAACATGATAATCGAAAATTCAGGAGATAAATGTTATTGATATATCGCTTTATAGTTAAATTATAGTCATATCATGTTTATACGATTCAAGCATGATGCACAAGTAATTGAGGAAATTCATTCAATGTAGTGTCGAATTGAGCTCGGTCCGGATGACAATCAAATGTCACTAAAAAAAACTAAAAAGAACAATGCCTTCTCGTGTATATGTTAAAAATAAGTTTATCATTTTTTTTTTGAACAATGTTTACATAAATATAGAATTGATAATTACTTTATTTATATTGCAGAGTACTTATTTGTGAGGAGTTTTATTGTGTGATTATGTGGATAATTTATTAAATATAAAAAGAGTACTTTTTTTTTCTCCATCCATTTTCCACAGCGAAAAACATCTTACTACAAAAAAAAATAATAAATTTGCTTTTCAACTTTTTTTACGAAATATAAAGAATAATTTTTTTCTTATAACGACAACAATAATAAAAATGAACACAAAATTTATTTTCACTTTAAGCATCGTTATTCTCGCTACAATCTTATCGGCAGCTGCTTTTGATTCCGAATGTCATTACTTAAAACGTTCTCCTGAATTATTTAAGCGTCACGAAACAAATGACACTTGTCCTTGTACTGTTGCTACAGCAGTATTTAATTCAACTGTAATTGGTGAGGTTGTCTTTGCACAAGATCCTTGTGGCTCAACACTCGTAACTGGTCTCTTCGGTGACGGCCTTGTCGACCCTGAAACGAATTGTTACGAATATCTTGTTGTCGATCAATGCGGCAAACTTCTCTATAATTTGACATCAGCTTTAAATGTCACATATCGAAAAGACGGAACACTCCCATTCTCAACAGTACTTCATGACCTCAATCTCAATTGTGATCCCGATGGTATACTTCTAGCTGAATCTGACAAGAAACGTTTCCAAAAACGAGCTACAGGATCGAATTTAAAAGTTCAACAGAATCGTCAGAATTATGCTTCGGCTCCAATTCGCTCAGTATAAAGCAAATTAGTTGGCGTTTTCAGTTAAATTTTTTAATTAAATTTTTGAAAAAAGAACAATTTTAGTTATAGTAAATTGTTACAACTTTAAATAATAAAGTAATCCCTTGTATATTATGAATAAACCACAAGTGTTATGCTCCTTCGGGCATTGTTTTATAACATTTAATAAACATCCATTTCTATTCGATTACAATTATCAATGAAAAAATAAATAAAATGAAGCTATCTGTTTTAAATGTTTTATAATGTCTCACTTATTTTTAAAAAATTGATCTTTACAGATATAAAATAATAGCTTCTCTTTGTTTCGGTGGCAGGTCGCGGGTTTATACTTTTTAAAGATTTACCCCGAGTCAGTTTAAATATGGTGTAATTTTCAATATTTTATATTTGGCTTCGATTTTTCTAAAAAGTACATCAGTGAAGTTTTTGGAGGTCAGTATTCTCCAAGCCGTTTATTAATAAGGATCCTTAAGAATCTTCTAACCTTGGGAATATCTTAATGATTTATTTGGGGGTTTTTTTTGAGGTCTTGACTTTGAGTTTATTAATAAATAAATTGAAAGTAAATTTTGTACTCGTAATGGATTTTTTTGTATTTAATACTATATATAGTATGGGACAAGTCATCGTGGACCAAATCATTAATTCACGTGGGCAAAGTTAGGGTATTTATAAATTGATATACATATAAGCAGGGTTGGATTAGTACAGTTAGTACACTATAATAACTAATATAAAATTTAGTACAGTACAACATTAGTACATACAAATTTCCCAACCCTGCATATAAGAATATACTATTTTCTAAGCTATTGAGGGTGCACGAATTCCACATGAGATGTGCACGGGATTTCGAAATGTTGCGAAGGTCACGGGAGATGACATTAAGATGACAGTGTAACCGGATGAGTGTGTTACCATCTAGATGACAGATTATTCATCTTTGTACGAAGTATTTCATCCTTGTGTGTCATCCTTAAAAATAGAAAAGAACGTGTTTAGACGCGACAACACAGGATGAAGGAAAATAAGTTCGAAAGTGTATAAAATAGACTGGTAATTTAGGATGTGAAAAGGATCGGCTCATTTTTTACAATTTTATAATTTTAATTTTCTTTTGGTACATTTCGAATAATTACGAAAATCTTTCACCTAATCTGTAATAAAATAATAAATAATCTTTTGGTTCGCAGTTTATAATAAAAATAAATAATAAAGATAGAAACATATTGTTTTGATTTAGCAGCAGAGATAAGACACGCCAAAGCAGTGATATATTTTTGTTGTTACATCTTTGCAATAAGTTTAAAAGTTTCGATATACACCGTAATAATTTGATACGTTTTTAATATTTTTATTTCGTGATAACGGTAATATTGGTGAGAAACGGTTAACAGCCCGTAATACCTCTATTACTAATTTTGTAATTTCTTGAATAAAGTTACTGAATAAAGTCTGAAGCTAAGATTCGGAAGTTTGCGTAGTGAGCTGTAAAAAGATACTTTTACTCCACTTACTCACGTACCTTCAGATCACGCCTGTGTGTGTAGTTGTTTAAAGAATATCTGTAGTACTTGACCGGCGTAATCAGGTTGTAGCCTGACTGGGATAGTACAAGCCTGCGTAATTAGGTAGAGAAACCTAACAGGAACAGACGAAAAGGGGTGTGACGAGAGTTCGATTTAGTGGGACTGATTGACGTAACTTTACTCTTTGTTCTGGGCAGACCGCCACAGATTTTGGTGCCTCCTGTGAGGTTTGGCATAAAGTATTCTTAAGAAAAGTAGTGTTTCACAGATTTACGAGAATTTTGATAAATATAGTTAGAGTTTATATTGTTTGAGATATCCCCTTTAAAAATCCAAAAGATTATTCCCGCCAAAAGAAAGCGTAACAAT
This sequence comes from Diversispora epigaea, assembly GCA_003547095.1. NCBI lineage: Eukaryota > Fungi > Glomeromycota > Glomeromycetes > Diversisporales > Diversisporaceae > Diversispora > Diversispora epigaea. The sequence goes on along the minus strand of PQFF01000187.1, from coordinate 597,736 downwards.
ACGAAATAGTTCTAAAAACGACAGAAATTTCTGTTCCCAACAAGATTTTTGAGTACAAAGCAGTCGTTAACATAATAAAGTTCTTACAAATCAAACGATCAACGACGAAGACAAACGTCTTGAAATTTGTGTAACAAGACAACAAGAATCCGTATCCCTACGAAACAATAGCCACCGTGACGAATAAAAGAATAACTAGAGGAATGAGTCGCAGCACCGAAGAAAGCGAAACCAACGCTTTAATAAAGGGATTACAAGACGCCTTTCGTATCAGAAATGATGCGAAGATGCCGACGTTTGGAGGAGGAAATCGAGACCCTATGGAATGGTTGGAGGAATTCAACAGATCTGCTAGAATAAATCAGTATACTAGCGAATATAAACTTCAAGTCGTCGCCGGATACTTACAAGGTGCAGCGGGACTATGGTTCAGCGAAACACAAGAGGGACAAAACCCCATTACGCATTGGAGCGACAGAAACCGAGTATCGTTCGAAGCCTCATTTTTAGCTACTTTCAAAACCACTGCGTTGATAAATCAATGGAGGTTCGAACTATCAATGAAAATACAGAAAGTGAACGAAACAGTGGAGCAGTACGCTAACGATGTCAAGAAACTGATCAGACACATTGACGGCGAGAACAGATGGAGCGAGGACGAAAAGGTCTGGCAGTTCCTAAAAGGATTACGAAAGGATATTGCCTACCAGGCGCGACCCCTTATCCTGTCCCAAGAAAATCCCTCTTTAGAAGCAGCAATTAGAATTGCGAAACAATTCGAAGAGAATGCGCAGACATACCCTGAAGCCACGGTCGGGTATGGCGCCACTACATACGTAAACCCCCAGGGATTTATGCCAAGTCGCGACCAGGACAGAAATAGAGAAGACGTAATAGAGCGCACTGTACAAAAGGCACTTGCGCCAATCATCGAAAAGTTACAGAGGATTACGGAAAGGGATGAGAGACCTACACATACATCCTACAGAAGGCCGAACTACAACAACGATATTAGAGGACAGAATACATGGAACTGTAACAATAATGCCAATGACCCGTTTCGCTGCTTTTTCTGCGGGCAAGCGGGACACATAGCGAAAATGTGCCCTACAAGGCAAGGAAACCCAGGAAATCCTGCTACACTTCCGCCTCGAGAACCAGCTAGAGCGGTTCAGCCCCAAGCCAATGTCGCGTCGAATCAATCCGTAAACCAAATACCGTTAGATGGCGCAAATGGCAACACATTCGTGACCCAACAAGAAGAAGTCAAGCAGCCCGCTGCTACCACATGGGAAACAGCACGGCATTTAAACTATTAAGCGCACCTCCGGAGGGTGAGAGTGCGAGTGAAACAAATCCCTTATTAAAGACCAGCACAAATAATGCGAATGTAGCGGAAGGATCTGCAAACAAACAAACAGCCCAGCCTATTGCTAAAAGGTTACGCTCAGGAAAGGGTAAAGAAGTATCCGAAGGATCACGACAAAAGAAGAAAAGGAAAACACCTTCTCCACAACAACCATACATGACGCAAGCTGCCCCACCATATTCCATTGTCTCTGACCTACTGAANGTCGCGACCAGGACAGAAATAGAGAAGACGTAATAGAGCGCACTGTACAAAAGGCACTTGCGCCAATCATCGAAAAGTTACAGAGGATTACGGAAAGGGATGAGAGACCTACACATACATCCTACAGAAGGCCGAACTACAACAACGATATTAGAGGACAGAATACATGGAACTGTAACAATAATGCCAATGACCCGTTTCGCTGCTTTTTCTGCGGGCAAGCGGGACACATAGCGAAAATGTGCCCTACAAGGCAAGGAAACCCAGGAAATCCTGCTACACTTCCGCCTCGAGAACCAGCTAGAGCGGTTCAGCCCCAAGCCAATGTCGCGTCGAATCAATCCGTAAACCAAATACCGTTAGATGGCGCAAATGGCAACACATTCGTGACCCAACAAGAAGAAGTCAAGCAGCCCGCTGCTACCACATGGGAAACAGCACGGCATTTAAACTATTAAGCGCACCTCCGGAGGGTGAGAGTGCGAGTGAAACAAATCCCTTATTAAAGACCAGCACAAATAATGCGAATGTAGCGGAAGGATCTGCAAACAAACAAACAGCCCAGCCTATTGCTAAAAGGTTACGCTCAGGAAAGGGTAAAGAAGTATCCGAAGGATCACGACAAAAGAAGAAAAGGAAAACACCTTCTCCACAACAACCATACATGACGCAAGCTGCCCCACCATATTCCATTGTCTCTGACCTACTGAACACGAGAGCTAACATTACTTTAGGACAGATCATGGCAATGCCACCTTTCCGAAATGATGTACGGAAAGCTTTGGCACCCAAACGTACGAAATTAGCGAAGGTCGCTGTCACCTGCCTTTCGGTAAAGACATAATTCTAAGGGTGACTTTACGGTTCTTTTAGGAGTTTATGGTCCTTCCCCGATAGGTACAAGACTGTTGATTAGAAGGCACCACTGATTCAGTTATTTTAGAAAGGGAATCAGACCTTTCGTTGATTATTCATCGGTTATTCCATAACTTTTATATCTACATCAGGAAATTTTACGAGGCGGAAATTTGCACAAATTTCCGAAGGTGTCGAAAATTTCCGCAAATTTTCGTGCGTTTTTTTTCATTTTTTTAACTTCGCTCGCGATTTTCGAAGCACAGAGCGATTTTATACTAAGATATTTCTAAGATAAATAGAACGGCCTTGTTCTTGGCTACAAAATGATATATATTTCATCCTTGTAGCATCGATATTCGCGAAGTTATTCCAGTTTAAAGAAAAAGCGTCCGTGAAAAAATCGTGCGAAAATTTCCGGAAAACTTGCGCAAATTTTCACAAATTTTCGCTGAAATTTTGCAGAAATTTTCGTGGTGCAAA
>PQFF01000187.1:558996-583014 GCA_003547095.1 Diversispora epigaea | reverse complement strand
TTATTAATACAGGGTTTATTATCTTTAAGATAATAATATTCACCATTTACATTCGACGTAAGATTTCGACTTCTTCTTTATTTCCATGATATTATCCAAGAGTTCCAGGTTATATTATAATCATTAACTCAAGAGTTATAATGTTATACAATTAAGCAATCAAGCAATAAATCCCATAACATCAATAATCTTTTCATTAATTAATTATAATATTAGATTATTTATTCCAGAGTTCCAGGGTTTATTTAATAAAGTATTTTATTAAATAAATGTTTTCAACATTTTATTTACAGGTTAATTTTTACAAGTTATTTCTTGGAGTTTGAATTATTAAAATTTTATTATAAGACAATTTTCATTTCTTACAAAATTCTACAACTCAGAGCTAACTCAAAAACTGTAGGAATCAAGTCGAATACGGCGGGTATATATAGGCAAACATATTACTGTGCCATTACTGTGCCTTACTGTGCCTTACTGTGCACGAATACTATTGGCTAATATATCTACCATATAACTTGCTAAATATAGAATATATGTTATACTAATAATTAATACTAATGAATACTATATAATAGTAATTAATACTAAGTAATACTAATTAATAATAAATGTTAATAATTATATAATATTTGTGTAACCATATCACGTGAACATGTGACTTGTGTTACTATAATTTGTGTAACTAAACCCATTTGACTTGTTCAAATACATGTTGATAAATGTTATTAATTATTGTTAAATGTTACTAATTATTAAATGAGACTATTATATTAATATTACTATTTCCGTTAATATATAATAAATTCTATTAAAGTACAGGGTTGTTCAATATTATGGTCATGTGTTTTAGTATATTTTGACCATGATAATTCTCTCCGGTAACATCGCCAACCATACAAAAATAGAGGGAAATACACCTATGATGTGCAAGGCCCAGGTTGCAGGATGGAAGGTCGAAGTAATACTTGATAGCGGCTCTTCCATCAGTATTGTCTCAAAGAGTTTCATGGAGTCGTTGGGACGAAGAGTAGAGAAGTCTTCCGAAAGAAGGATTACGGGTATACACGGTGAAAAACGCTCTAGTTTGGGAATTGTAACCCAAGTTCCTGTAAGAATAGGAAGCGTAACTGTAGCAGTAGATATGGAAGTTATCGACGCGTCCGGATACACTCTAGTACTTGGCACTGACTGGCTGAGAAGAGCGGGTGCGATTATTGATTATCAACATTGTAAGTTGACGTTAAGAGACGAAAAAGGAGCGATTAGTATCCCTTGCCGGAATACCAATGAAGCGTCGCCAGATAGCGACGATGAAAGTGATAGCGAAAGTGACGAGGAAAATAATGAGAGCAGTGAAGACTCAGGCGAGGAAACCGATGACAACGAGGCAAACTTTGTGGGCCTCTCATACAATCTGCCTCAGCAAGGGACTAGCGTGAAGTATAAGATTACCTCCGAAGGGATACGCACAAATTCAGAGTATACCACGTGGGAGACCTATGATTACCTAACGTACTGTTTCGACATCGTCAGAAAGAAGAAGAAGCGTAAACAAGGACGACGAAGTGTTATGGGACCAAAATCATCCTGCTGGTGTGAAAAATATCTTGAAACCAGGGAGGACAAATGCGAAACATGCGAAGAACAATTACGAGAGTGGGAAGCTATTTCAATACTACCGCAAAATGAAATACAAGACATACGTTGTAACCTGACGCAAGGAGGAGCAGAGATGCTCGAGGAAAACCAGTACAAACCTCTAATTGCGAAGATTATCGGAGAATTCCCGAACTTAGCAGCAAGCGACCTCTCTCAGTTAGGGAAGACCGGCGTCTACCAACATACAATAGATGTAGGAACTGCGAAACTTATCAAGTTGCATCCCTATCGAACTTCACCCCGACACTTGAATTTCTTGAAGGAGGAAATAGAGCGTATGTTGACGAACGGATTGATCAAAAAGTCGTTTAGCCTCTGGTCTGCACCCACAGTAGTGGTTAGCAAGAAGAATGGGAAGTTCAGGCTTTGCATTGATTACAGAAAGCTGAACGCTGTTACGAAACCTGACGCCTACCCAGTCCCTCGAATAGCTGATATGCTAGATGCTTTAGGACATTCCGCTTTCTTTTCTACCTTGGACCTAGCATCAGGGTTTTGGCAAGTGGAAGTAGCAGCGAAGGATCGCGAAAAGACCGCTTTCACTACCCCATTTGGAATATATGAGATCCTAGTGATGCCGTTTGGACTTATCAACGCCCCCGCAACATTCCAGAGAGTGATGGATAGAGTTTTCCATGAAGTTGCGTGGAAATTCGTACTCGTATATATAGACGATATCATCATCTATTCGAAAACTCGCGAAGAACATGAAGAGCACCTAAGAGTTGTTTTTACCCTCTTAAGGAATGCAGGTTTAAAGATAAATCTGGAGAAGTGCGACTTTTTCCGAACAAGACTAGCATTTTTAGGCCACATCATAACAATCAAAGGGATAGCTCCTGATCCGGCAAAGATTGAGATAGTGAAGAGTTATCCTGTCCCAAGAGACAAAACGAATGTCCGAGCCTTCCTGAGACTTGCGTCTTACTATAGAAGATTTGTAAAAGAATTCTCTACTGTCGCGAAACCGTTGCATAACCTTACGAAAAGGGACATCGTGTTCGAATGGAAGCATGAACACCAGTCTGCGTTCGACTTGTTGAAGGGCCGTCTAACTTCGGCACCTATAATGACGTACCCTGATTTCACGAAACAGTTTATACTCGCTACCGATGCATCTGACTGTGGTATTGGAGCTGTGCTCTCATAGAAGGATACGGAGAATCACGAACACCCCGTTGCTTATGCTAGCCGACTGCTGTCCAGTACCGAACAAAACTATACTGTCGTTGAAAGAGAGTGCCGCGCTGCCATTTGGGCTGTACGACATTTCAGGCATTATTTGCATGGTCCCAAGTTTGATTTGTATACTGACAACCTAGCCCTCACATGGTTGAAGAACCGTCCGCAACCGAAAGGAAGGATTGCCCGCTGGATCTTTGAACTATCTGAGTACGATTACGAAATATTTCATAAACAAGGGCGTCTTAACGCCAATGCAGACACTTTATCCCGGATCCAGTACTAAAATTAATAGAGGGAACCCGGAAACTCAGATAAATAGAAGAGGACTTGCGAAACCTTTCGAAAATGGACACGGAAATTTACAATCAAATAACCGAGTACTTAATCAATTACACTTTTCCCCCGAACTGGACAAGCGAGCAACGACGACAATTACGGCAGCAGGCGAATCATTATATCGTACAAGACAATTTATTATTCAAACGTAATAAAGATGATAGCCCATTACAGGTAATATTGAAAAGCAACGTAACAAAATTACTACATAATATGCATAGCGTGCCAAATGCGGGACATTTCGGCATAAAAGCAACAATCGATAAAACGAGAAAGCGATACTTCTGGCCCACCATGGGCATAGACATAAAAAAATACGTAGAATCCTGTGACGCGTGTCAACGACAGGGTAAACCTACGAGAACCGAAGAAATGCGACCCATTAAAGTAAGGCAAGCGTTCGACCGATTAGGGATAGACATCGTGGGACCCTTGAAACTGACGTTCACAAAGAAAAGATACATTATAGTAGCTACGGACTATTTCACAAAATGGCCGGAAGCCAGAGCAATAGAAAAGGCAGATGCGATGACCGTCGCATGGTTCCTGTATGATGAAATAATATGCCGACACGGATGTCCGCGAGAGATACTGTCAGACAGAGGAGCAGTATTCGTCAGCCAAGTAGTAGCGAACCTAGTAGAGATAATGGGATCCCATCATAGACTTACGTCTGCATACCACCCTCAGAGCAATGGCCTGACAGAACGGTACAATCAGACCTTATGTAGGGCTCTGGAAAAGTGCGTACAAGAAACAGCATACGATTGGGATGTGTTAATACCTCCGGCACTTTTCGCATATCGGACCATTAGGAATAGGACGACAAAGTACGAACCCTTTTACCTACTCTATGGTTGTGCGCCTACGTTGCCCATAGAACTTGACATAGTAACATGGCCAGCCACGAAAATTAACGAAAGACAGCATGAGGATCTAATCAATAGAAGAATTAGTGAGATGGTAGGAGTATTTGNGCATGGTTCCTGTATGATGAAATAATATGCCGACACGGATGTCCGCGAGAGATACTGTCAGACAGAGGAGCAGTATTCGTCAGCCAAGTAGTAGCGAACCTAGTAGAGATAATGGGATCCCATCATAGACTTACGTCTGCATACCACCCTCAGAGCAATGGCCTGACAGAGCGGTACAATCAGACCTTATGTAGGGCTTTGGAAAAGTGCGTACAAGAAACAGCGTACGATTGGGATGTGTTAATACCTCCGGCACTTTTCGCATATCGGACCATTAGGAATAGGACGACAAAGTACGAACCCTTTTACCTACTCTATGGTTGTGCGCCTACGTTGCCCATAGAACTTGACATAGTAACATGGCCAGCCACGAAAATTAACGAAAGACAGCATGAGGATCTAATCAATAGAAGAATTAGTGAGATGGTAGGAGTATTTGCAGACAACAAGATCAAAGCGTCCAAGAACATAAAAGATGCCCAAGCACGACAAAAGAGGGCTTATGATAAAAGAACCCGTATTATGACGTACAGAAACAACGATATGGTACTAGAATATCGATCAGATTTACAAAATGTTCATGGCGACAAGTTTCGGAACAAATGGATAGGACCCTATTTTATTCATCAAGTTTTGGGAAATGGGTCATACATATTGAGGACTAGCAACGGAGAAGTATTGAACCACCGACCTGTACACGGAAATTGCCTAAGGTCTTACAAACAAAGGGGGTTTTATCTCACGTGAGATAACAGAGAACAATAGTCGTGCATGAAAGACAAGGATAAAATGCGACATTTCCCGAAACACGACTAAGAACATTTAACATGACCCATCTACAAATCTCCGAAAGCTTTTGTGAACGAGTCAACAGATTACGTGAAGAGTTATTAGAACTATCGAGAGGCGCACAACTTATACTAGATGATACAGGGCATATCTGGTAACGGAAGGTTACGCAATAAACCTGGGAGGACCCACGGGTGATGAAGTGGTGCAGCAAGAGAACGACATGTTACTCCCATATGTCTTGGATACAATAACCGCACCCGAAGAGGTACATGATCTTACGGAAGCAGTGTTTGATCACGACATAGCCGGGCTGCTCTCTGTAGCCACAGATCCAGACAATCCTAACGGACAACGGGTAAACGCTTATAGAAGGCTCGGAGAGTATATTTCTACTTTTCAAGAAATCCGTACGGCTACGTCGATAAAACACGAGTTGCAAGGGTATTCCCATCAGAACGGATCACGGACATACCAGATAGCGCAAAGGTTAAGATCTCTCGCACAAGCAGTCAGAATGCTGCGACCAAAGAATCTCCAACTGGTCACACCTGACTGGATCTACAAGCTTCCGAAACAGGAGTACGAAAGATTACTGAAAATGTGCGGCGAAATGCATCTGCAGTTAATGAGTGATTTATGGGGTATGAGTGTGGGGTCGCAGGAGCTCCCCCTTGAAGGAGGAAATGTTTGAGGGTGCACGAATTCCACATGAGATGTGCACGGGATTTCGAAATGTTGCGAAGGTCACGGGAGATGACATTAAGATGACAGTGTAACCGGATGAGTGTGTTACCATCTAGATGACAGATTATTCATCTTTGTACGAAGTATTTCATCCTTGTGTGTCATCCTTAAAAATAGAAAAGAACGTGTTTAGACGCGACAACACAGGATGAAGGAAAATAAGTTCGAAAGTGTATAAAATAGACTGGTAATTTAGGATGTGAAAAGGATCGGCTCATTTTTTACAATTTTATAATTTTAATTTTCTTTTGGTACATTTCGAATAATTACGAAAATCTTTCACCTAATCTGTAATAAAATAATAAATAATCTTTTGGTTCGCAGTTTATAATAAAAATAAATAATAAAGATAGAAACATATTGTTTTGATTTAGCNCTCTATTACTAATTTTGTAATTTCTTGAATAAAGTTACTGAATAAAGTCTGAAGCTAAGATTCGGAAGTTTGCGTAGTGAGCTGTAAAAAGATACTTTTACTTCACTTACTCACGTACCTTCAGATCACGCCTGTGTGTGTAGTTGTTTAAAGAATATCTGTAGTACTTGACCGGCGTAATCAGGTTGTAGCCTGACTGGGATAGTGCAAGCCTGCGTAATTAGGTAGAGAAACCTAACAGGAACAGACGAAAAGGGGTGTGACGAGAGTTCGATTTAGTGGGACTGATTGACGTAACTTTACTCTTTGTTCTGGGCAGACCGCCACACTATTTATAAATAGTTATTATTAATTATTATTAAGTAATATATTTCTGTTGTTATTCTTCATCCATGGGATATTAGATGAAACCTAACAAGTAATCGTTGATAAACTTTTTGTAAATCACCATGATGTATTTGCTGAAAATATATCAGGAAGGACAAACTATTGAATTAACACAAACACATATTGTTGAACATGAAATAAAAACTGGTGATGCCTAATCCAGAACCAAAGAAGAGATCTCTCACCTGAAAGTTCAACCTTTTTACAAATAAGACCCACATCTCATTCAAATACCCCTGTTAATACAGCATCTGAATCCCTATCCTAATCTTGATCCACAAGTCCTATAAATAATCAACAGCAAATACAAAGAGATTTTCTAACAGAACAAGACGATGTAGAAATCCAGTATCGACCTTTGACAAGATTTTCAAGAAATAGAAATACAGTTACAGAAGTAGACGAAGACGATCAATTACTAATAAACTTTGATACATCAACTGACAATGATCAAGATTTAGTAGAACCAAACGAAGAAGAAGACGTATATATTGATGTAGATGTATATAATGAAGTAAACTTCCGCCAATTTTTTAATCAGATTAATCCATTAAACAAAGTTAATAATAACCCTGAATCAAAAATTAATAACCACTTAGACAATAACAATTCAGAAGACTTAGATGAAAAAATGACAACTTTCCTTGCGAAACCTTCAAAATTTTCTGAAACCTATAGAGAAAATTTATTGGAATGACTTTAAGAATTTATAACTGCCACAAAAATGAATACTTGAAATGATGGCAAAAAAATAACAGTTTTTGGAGCCTATCTAAAAAAAAGATCAAGAGAATAGCATAATGAATGAGTTGAAGCTAATGTAAGCTATAACTGGAATCAACTAAATATTGCATTTGTAGTCAAATACTGTGATAATAGATGGTGTAAACAATAAAAAGATGAGTTCAGAGCATTGAAACAAAGAAAAAGAGAAACTATTGAAGATTATTACTATCAAATAAAACAAATGGTAAAATGAGTTAACTTGGATACTAATACAATACTTTTTTACTTCATAAAAGATTACTTTCTAAAATAAAAGCAATAGTAAAAACTTATGATCCAACTGACCTTGCTACAGCTTTTGGAAAAGCTAGAGCATACAAATAAGAAAAGAGTGAGTCAACTTTAAAAAGGTACAGAAAACAAAGAAGTATGAAAGTTCAAGTGACAAATCCAGTGACTTAAGTAAAGATAAAAAACATTATAAGAAAAAGAGAAAAGAGAAGAAGTTAAAGAAAAAGAAAGAAAAAAAAGTTTTTAATGATCATGAACTTGAAAAATTGACCAAACGCTTTAACAATTTACAAATCAATTTGATACAACAAATTGGGAACCTTAATAAACAATTAAACTAATGTAACGACAGACCACGTAAACGTAAAAACCTTGGATACAGACCAAAATAACAATCTAAAAATGTTATATTTATAGTGAACAAGGACATTTTGTAAAAGATTGTTTGTTTGAAAAAACTTCATATAACCACTCTTGTAATAAAAGAAATATCAGTACCCTAAATCGTCAATCTTGTAGATTCAGGTAGTGACACACTGATGAAATTGGGTGATACGATAGTATCTAAGGAGTGATTGATGAGGTTGAAAATTTTTGTGGTGATACAGTAGTATTAAAGAGTTAACAAGGTAAGAATGTATGATGTGATTATACATGTTCTCAAAATTGATTTTGGATTTTTGAGGTATTTCGACTTTTTGAGATTTATGCGGAATCTATTCTATATATGAAAGTAAAAAAAGTACCCAGTTATATATATCTTTAATCAAAGAATTTATTTGGGTGGTCAAAAAATTTTGGGTTTTAAGTAAAATAATTTCGTCTTCTATGAAAAACTATTTCGACTTTTTTCTCCAAAATTGCAATTTCGGGGCCCCAAAATAATTTTGCGTGCAAGTATAGATGTGATGTTTAGTTTATACATGTCGTCAAAACTATTGAATTGAGTCAGACGCAATTAAAATTGAGAAAAATTAGAGTTGAGTCAAGGCAAATTTTGATTTTTACAAGTGATTGACGCAATTAGTTGAGTCAGACGCAATTAAAAATTGAAATTTTAAGAGTNCCCTAAATCGTCAATCTTGTAGATTCAGGTAGTGACACACTGATGAAATTGGGTGATACGATAGTATCTAAGGAGTGATTGATGAGGTTGAAAATTTTTGTGGTGATACAGTAGTATTAAAGAGTTAACAAGGTAAGAATGTATGATGTGATTATACATGTTCTCAAAATTGATTTTGGATTTTTGAGGTATTTCGACTTTTTGAGATTTATGCGGAATCTATTCTATATATGAAAGTAAAAAAAGTACCCAGTTATATATATCTTTAATCAAAGAATTTATTTGGGTGGTCAAAAAATTTTGGGTTTTAAGTAAAATAATTTCGTCTTCTATGAAAAACTATTTCGACTTTTTTCTCCAAAATTGCAATTTCGGGGCCCCAAAATAATTTTGCGTGCAAGTATAGATGTGATGTTTAGTTTATACATGTCGTCAAAACTATTGAATTGAGTCAGACGCAATTAAAATTGAGAAAAATTAGAGTTGAGTCAAGGCAAATTTTGATTTTTACAAGTGATTGACGCAATTAGTTGAGTCAGACGCAATTAAAAATTGAAATTTTAAGAGTTGAGTCAAAGTCAAATTAGTTTTGACGACATGTATAGTTTAGTTTGTTGGACGGATGTGGGAGTTGTTTTTTAATGGTTGTTGGGTGTGAGTTAGGTGTTAATAGAAGATTAGTTGTTGGGAGTTAGTGACAGTTTTTAAGGAGAGTATTTCCAGCTACTTTATATGAGTGATAAGAGAAGAGGTGAAATATGTGAGCTAATGATCTTACCATTTCTGCCAAAGTTAGAGGATATACCTTACATGAGCGATAAGGGAGCAGTTTTTTGATGGGAGCTGATACGAAAAACATTTGCGACTTGGTATTCTAACTTCCTTTTTTTTTATCAAAGAGTACTTTCGACACCAAACTTTTTTTTTTTAAAACAGGACCTTCTTAGGTGAGAAAGGTTTCTTTGGTTAATTAACAGATACATCAGTCTTAAGATATCCTGTATTCAGTTTAGCTGCAAGGTTTTAGGGATGAGGTTGCTATATAAAATTAATGAAGACTTAGTTTTTATTCCGAAAGGGGTAAATACAGAAAATTTTAAAATAATTTAAAATAGAGGGAAATCTGAAAGTTTTACGTTGGTAGTTAATCAGGCAGTGGTGATGTTTACACTTGACTTAGTCAGTTTTTATTCTCTATATGTTTTTTATTAAACTTTAAAAATAAATAAAGATGAGATCTTACTGGTCTTTTTTGCATTACAAAGTATTCATTAAAAAAAAAAAAAAAACTCTTTTTCCTTTTGATAAATTACTCAAAATCTGCAGTAGTAAAATATAATAGTTTAACTTGCATACTACTTTAGTTGGAGATTAATGGCAAGCTGGATAAGACTATAGAGAGTTAGTTGTTTGTTAAACGTATTGCAGTGTACTTACAGGTAAAGGTGATACCTGTAATTATGAATTAAGAGTTATGATATTACTGCCTGTATCGTAATTATTAAGGATTTCAATGAAAAAAAATCTGTAATTCCGTAATTCGTAATTATCTGTAAGTCCGTAATTGTTCCATAAGTCCGTAATTATTCCGTAAGTAAAAATGATACTTATAATTATTTAATTTTAAAATTTTATTATTAAATTTTTAAACATTTAAGTTTAAATATCTATAGTTATTTTAATTTTAATGTACAGAATTTGAAACTTCTATATAAAATACAATTTATTTTTAACTTTAAGTTTAATTATTAATACTTTTAATGTTTAATTATTAAAATTAAAAGTTTTATATGTAAAAACTATTAGTAATTATTTTTAAAATTAATTTTTAATTAGTAAACTTTATTTTAAAATATTTCAGTTAAAAATTATTCAATTTGAATGAAAAAAGTATCATTTTGAAGCCAGAAACATGAAGATTCCAAATATATACTTTATTGTTACACAAAAGTCTGTAATTAGTTACGGAATTACGGATTTGTATCGTAATTCATTTAAAAAATCCGTAATATTAAGAACTTGTAAAAATAATTAAGGACATCAGCTTTACTTACGGGTTTGGTTCTGGTTCCTCTGGTGAAAGGTATAAACAGCAAACTTTAATTTCTTTTCAGAAACTAGTTTTGGAAAAGCGGAGAAACTCTAAGATGAATTAGTAGTCGGGTTCGAGTTATCTTATTCTGAGCTGAAAATACTATTTTAAATGAATACTGGAAACAGAGGTGTGCTCTGGGCTGTTTAATTCTCGTAAGATTAAGAACAGATCTGCGCTACAAATTTTCCTTATTTCATGTCAATAACTTTTTGGGAGAAATATCAAATTTTGATTTGACCTTAAATTGTCAATCTTGTCAGTTTGGATGTGACGTACTGATGAAAATTTTGGTGGTACAGTGGTACATAGGTGATGAACGACAGGTAATTTGGGGAGTATGGTGATACTTAGGTAACATTTGGTAGTAATGATGTGTGATGTGATAAATTATGGAGGATGGGTGAGTGTAATATATATTAGTTGTAGCCAGTGTTACCAAAGAAAAATATCACGGTCAAAATATACCAAAATACATGACCATAATATTAATTAACCCTGTATTCTAATAGAAATTGTTATTTAGCAAACGAATTATTAATATTAATATAATAGTCTTATTAGAAACAACTAACAATAAGTAATAACAATTAGTAATATTTATTTTAACAAGTCAAATAGTTTAGTTACACAAATTATAGTAACACAAGTTACATGTTCATGTGACATAGTTACACAAATATTTTATAATTATTAATATTTATTATTAATTAGTATTACTTAGTATTAACTATTATTACATAGTATTTATTAGTATTAATTATTAGTATAACATACACTCCCAACCCAAAAGTTTAGGACCACCCGATAAATTACTGAAAATCGTGATTATTTTTTCAGCCAATTGTTTTATCATAATTTATTATTTACAATATTATCCGTAAACACTTTTAAGAACTTTATTTATATTTAAAAAAATATATTTAATAAACTTTTGAAATAGTTTAATATAGACTAGTTTTTTGCCAATTTTTTAATAAAAATTTAATTAATAATTTTAAATTTATTAAAAAAAACTTTTATATGACAATAGTATATAATTTTTTTTTATTGAAAATTCATGTTATATACAATAAAAAAAAAAAAAATTCAATGCTAAATCTTCGAAAATAAATAAATTAAAAATTATTAAAGTTTCTAACGTAAAAATCATTTTTTTTTATAAAAAAATTAATTAAAAAAATAATTTATTATACTTACATTTGTAAAAACTTAATAAAAATCAATCAATATCTAGTGGGATAACCATGAGATTTTATTACCGCTTTTACTCTGTTTTCCATGCTGTTAATTAATTTTTGGTAAACTTCACTTTCAATTTGTGACCAACATTCCTGTAAAAAAAATTCCAATTCTCTCAAATTTTTTGGATTTTCTTTTTTAGCTCAAATACGACGTTCAAGTTCATCCCATAGGTGTTCAATTGGGTTTAAGTCAGGTGACTGTCCCGGCCACTGGAGAAGAGATATTTCCATTTGTTGCATAAAATTTCGTGTTGCTACATTAGTATGAATCGGTGCATTATCTTGTTGAAAAAGATACTCCCCATTTTCTTCTTCAAATTCTTCCAAAAATGGTATCAAATGATAGCCAATAATTTCTTCTATATACCTGTTACTANTTGCATTACAAAGTATTCATTAAAAAAAAAAAAAAAACTCTTTTTCCTTTTGATAAATTACTCAAAATCTGCAGTAGTAAAATATAATAGTTTAACTTGCATACTACTTTAGTTGGAGATTAATGGCAAGCTGGATAAGACTATAGAGAGTTAGTTGTTTGTTAAACGTATTGCAGTGTACTTACAGGTAAAGGTGATACCTGTAATTATGAATTAAGAGTTATGATATTACTGCCTGTATCGTAATTATTAAGGATTTCAATGAAAAAAAATCTGTAATTCCGTAATTCGTAATTATCTGTAAGTCCGTAATTGTTCCATAAGTCCGTAATTATTCCGTAAGTAAAAATGATACTTATAATTATTTAATTTTAAAATTTTATTATTAAATTTTTAAACATTTAAGTTTAAATATCTATAGTTATTTTAATTTTAATGTACAGAATTTGAAACTTCTATATAAAATACAATTTATTTTTAACTTTAAGTTTAATTATTAATACTTTTAATGTTTAATTATTAAAATTAAAAGTTTTATATGTAAAAACTATTAGTAATTATTTTTAAAATTAATTTTTAATTAGTAAACTTTATTTTAAAATATTTCAGTTAAAAATTATTCAATTTGAATGAAAAAAGTATCATTTTGAAGCCAGAAACATGAAGATTCCAAATATATACTTTATTGTTACACAAAAGTCTGTAATTAGTTACGGAATTACGGATTTGTATCGTAATTCATTTAAAAAATCCGTAATATTAAGAACTTGTAAAAATAATTAAGGACATCAGCTTTACTTACGGGTTTGGTTCTGGTTCCTCTGGTGAAAGGTATAAACAGCAAACTTTAATTTCTTTTCAGAAACTAGTTTTGGAAAAGCGGAGAAACTCTAAGATGAATTAGTAGTCGGGTTCGAGTTATCTTATTCTGAGCTGAAAATACTATTTTAAATGAATACTGGAAACAGAGGTGTGCTCTGGGCTGTTTAATTCTCGTAAGATTAAGAACAGATCTGCGCTACAAATTTTCCTTATTTCATGTCAATAACTTTTTGGGAGAAATATCAAATTTTGATTTGACCTTAAATTGTCAATCTTGTCAGTTTGGATGTGACGTACTGATGAAAATTTTGGTGGTACAGTGGTACATAGGTGATGAACGACAGGTAATTTGGGGAGTATGGTGATACTTAGGTAACATTTGGTAGTAATGATGTGTGATGTGATAAATTATGGAGGATGGGTGAGTGTAATATATATTAGTTGTAGCCAGTGTTACCAAAGAAAAATATCACGGTCAAAATATACCAAAATACATGACCATAATATTAATTAACCCTGTATTCTAATAGAAATTGTTATTTAGCAAACGAATTATTAATATTAATATAATAGTCTTATTAGAAACAACTAACAATAAGTAATAACAATTAGTAATATTTATTTTAACAAGTCAAATAGTTTAGTTACACAAATTATAGTAACACAAGTTACATGTTCATGTGACATAGTTACACAAATATTTTATAATTATTAATATTTATTATTAATTAGTATTACTTAGTATTAACTATTATTACATAGTATTTATTAGTATTAATTATTAGTATAACATACACTCCCAACCCAAAAGTTTAGGACCACCCGATAAATTACTGAAAATCGTGATTATTTTTTCAGCCAATTGTTTTATCATAATTTATTATTTACAATATTATCCGTAAACACTTTTAAGAACTTTATTTATATTTAAAAAAATATATTTAATAAACTTTTGAAATAGTTTAATATAGACTAGTTTTTTGCCAATTTTTTAATAAAAATTTAATTAATAATTTTAAATTTATTAAAAAAAACTTTTATATGACAATAGTATATAATTTTTTTTTATTGAAAATTCATGTTATATACAATAAAAAAAAAAAAAATTCAATGCTAAATCTTCGAAAATAAATAAATTAAAAATTATTAAAGTTTCTAACGTAAAAATCATTTTTTTTTATAAAAAAATTAATTAAAAAAATAATTTATTATACTTACATTTGTAAAAACTTAATAAAAATCAATCAATATCTAGTGGGATAACCATGAGATTTTATTACCGCTTTTACTCTGTTTTCCATGCTGTTAATTAATTTTTGGTAAACTTCACTTTCAATTTGTGACCAACATTCCTGTAAAAAAAATTCCAATTCTCTCAAATTTTTTGGATTTTCTTTTTTAGCTCAAATACGACGTTCAAGTTCATCCCATAGGTGTTCAATTGGGTTTAAGTCAGGTGACTGTCCCGGCCACTGGAGAAGAGATATTTCCATTTGTTGCATAAAATTTCGTGTTGCTACATTAGTATGAATCGGTGCATTATCTTGTTGAAAAAGATACTCCCCATTTTCTTCTTCAAATTCTTCCAAAAATGGTATCAAATGATAGCCAATAATTTCTTCTATATACCTGTTACTACATCAGTAAATTTTTTTAAACGTAAGCCTTCGAAGTCCTTCACTTCGATAACCTTCGAATACCTCCAACATAAACGTAATATTTACGAAGGTTATTGGTACCGAAAACCTTCATTTTTATTAATAAAACGTAATACTCCGGAGGTTATTGATATCGATAACCTTCAATAACCTTCACTTTATCATAATAAACGTAATATTTACGAAGGTTATTGGTCCGATAACCTTCAATAACCTTTGAAAACGAAATTATTACAATAACTTCTGACATAAAAAATTTCCTGATGTATTAATCCGCCCATCAATTCTAGTTAAAGGACCTAACCCATACCAAGAAAAACACCCCCACATCATAACACCTCCACCACCATGCTTTACAGTTGGAACAAGGCAATTAATATTATATTTTTCTTTTGGAAGCCACCATACATGAATTTTGCCATCATTTCTAAATAGTGTGAATCGTGATTCATCACTCCAAACCACCTTTTTCCAATTATTGATTGTCCATGATTGCCTTTCACGTGTCCAATTTAAACGGATTTTTCTATTTTTTTCACTAATATTGGGTTTTCTAAGAGCTGTTCAACTATGATACCCCATTTCATATAATGTACGCCTTAGTGTATTCTTGCTTCATTTTCAGTACAGTTATTAAAATTTTCTTGTAATTGTTCAGATGATTTACGACGATTTTTGATGAGGACTGCCTTGAGATGACGCTTATCACGTTCGGTTAATTTTTTTGGTCGGCCATTTCTAGGAGCAACAGAAATAGTGTTGTACTAATTATAATGTTATGAATAGTAGTCTTCCCATATCCCTTTTTTTTGAAATGGTCCTTTCTGAGTTACCAGCAAGATAAAAACCAATAATTTTTCCCCGTTCGAAATCCGTTAACTCTTTTTTTTTAACCATTTTGTGAAAACAAAGAACTACCAAACAAAACACAATTCACAATAATCATTATTGATGATCAGGTAACATAAAAATATTTTTTATTTATTTTATTTTAAGTCACACAATCGTATAATTACATTTTTATGTAAATCATAGGGGTGGTCCTAAACTTTTGGATAGGGAGTGTATATTCTATATTTAGTAAGTTATATGATAGATATATTAGCCAATCAGATTAGTGCACAATAAGGCACAGTAATGGTACAGTAATATAATTTCTTTTAAAAAGGGAGTCTATTCGACTTGGTTCCTACAGATTTGAGTTGTAGAATTTTGTAAGAAATGAAAATTGTCTTATAATAAAATTTTAATAATTCAAACTCCAAGAAATTACTTGTAAAAATTAACTTGTAAATAAAATGTTGAAAATATTTATTTAATAAAATACTTTTATTAAATAAACCCTGAAATGCTAGAATAAATAATCTAATATTATAATTAATTAATGAAAAAATTATGAATGTTATGGGATTTATCGCTTGATTGTTTAATTGTATAACATTATAATTCTTGAGTTAATAATAATAATATAATCTAGAATTCTTGAATAATATCATGAAAATAAAGTAGAAGTCGAAACATTAACGTCTAATGTAAATGGAGAATATTCTTATCTTGAGACCTTGTATTAATAATAACTATATCAAAGGAATGACGAAACATTAGAGAGAAATCAAGATACTGGGCAGAGATCTTATGGATAAAGGAATCTAAGGACAACATGATGAAATAATGGAAGCAATAACCGAATAACAAATAAAAGATACTTGGACATAAATATGAAATAACTGACAGTAAATCAATAAAAGGTCTGATTCCCTTTCTAAAATAACTAAATCAATGGTGCCTTCTAATCAACAGTCTTGTACCTATCGAGGAAGGACTATAAACTCCTAAAAGAACTGTAAAGTCACCCTAAGAATTATGTCTTACTGAAAGGCAGGTGACACCGGGGTATGTGTTGTGAAATTAAGTAGAGGATTAGTAGTTTGAGGAGTGATTGTAGTTAGTTGTTTTATATTTTAAAGGATTATAATGCTTTCTTTAGATATTCACCAACATTTTGCGTCAAAGAATGTCTCTTCACGACTTTATCACACAAGCTAGATATCGTCAGACAGATGAGTTCCTATATAAAACTTGGGAGGATCTTTGGATTTGTTATGATACCAAAGGCTAAAGATACCGTAGAATATCAGTACCCAATAATTGGAAGAACGTTTGTTCTATACATGTCGTCAAAACTAATTTGACCTTGACTCAACTCTTAAAATCTCAATTTTTAATTGCGTCTGACTCAACTAATTACGTCAATCACTAGTAAAAATCAAAATTTACCTTGACTCAACTCCAATTTTTCTCAATTTTAATTGCGTCTAACTCAATTTAATAGTTTTGATGTATAGTTTGTTCGTACACCATGTTAATAGGAGAGAAAAGTTGTGGCCATGAAAAACTGACAAGTTAAATAAACAGGAGGGACTTTTTTCGTTAATACCAATATTGTTCTTGCTGGAAGAGCTTTTTAGTTCGAAACTACTGTCGAGAAATTAGTCTTTTGAAAAAAAACATTTGTTTCGCCTGACCAACAAAACTGGGATAATTTTGGGGCTCCATAGATCAGTAGCAGATATACAGAAATTAAAAAGAGTTACATCAGGAAATTTTTTGGGGGTGTAAATTTACAGAAATTTACGGGACCTACAGAAATTTACGCTGTTACCGGATAGAATTACCATAACAGAAATATATCAAATCATATAACCATTATATTATTTAACCCTGTATTTTATTAGAATAATTATATAACAAATGAAAATATAAATATTAACATAGTAATTTATTTAATAACGATTAACAATAATTAGTAATATTTATTAACATGTAAATAGCAAGTCAAATAGTTTGGTTACACAAAATGTAAGTAACACAAGTCACATGTTCACGTGATATAGTTACACAAATAGTTTATANGGATAGAAAGTATTCTTAGGAAGTATTCTAAAGAAATATTTTTAGGAAGATTCTAAAGGATAATTTAAAGAAGTAAACTTTGAACAATAGGAAAGAACTATTGTCAAAATTTTGGAAGAATCCACAGTAAGAAAGGAAGTTAATTTTACAATTAAGTTGTAGAAGGATGAAGGAAGTTATGTATTTGGGAGGAAGGAATTTTCATTAAATTTTAGAGTAAAGAATGTTAAGGACTGATCACCCTCGTATCATTCAAACTCTTAGGCAATGGCAATAAGACCTGGTAATGCGCGCATATTAAATATAAATGTTCATGAGTAAGGCAGAAATTAAGTCCTGAAAGGAATATGTTATATTTAGGTAAACTTCGTAAGACCTAGGAGGCAATATCAATAAGACCTGGAAGGCAAAAGTTGTAAATCCCGTAAGGTAGAATTTTGTAAGACTTGTAGGCAATACTAATAAGACCTAATGAAGCATCAATTCATAAATCCTGTAGGCAATGACAATAAGGCCTAAAGAAAATATTAAGGCAATGACAATAAGACCTGTGTAATGAAAATTCACCCAAAAAGGAGAAACTTATTGTAAGAGGCTCCATCCTCTATAAAGATTCCAATAAGGAGTATCTTCAATACAAAGATGTGATGAATAGGAAAAGATAAAAAGGGAAAAATACTTATTGTAAGAGGCTCTATCCTCTATAAATATTCCGATAAGAAGTACCTTTGAAGAAAGGATGCGACAAATAAGAAAATAAAAGTATAAGATTGATGAAAACCAATATTGAAAATGTTATAAAAAGGATGGATGAAGACTTTAGTGAAAAAGTAGAATCGAATAAAATATTTTAAGGAAGAAATAAACCTGGAAAACTCAAGAAGACCACGACAGTATAGACCTATAAAAAGAGAATCAAGATCTCCAAGTCCAAACCTTAGAGAACTTTGGGAAGAAGTAAACCTAATACACCAAAACTTAAGAACTCAGTCAAGATTACCATTTTCTATTGTAAGTACGCCCGGCATATCATCAAAGGAAGAATCTCCTGAAGAACATTCACCAAAGGAAGTTAACCAATCCATTGAACTAGATATAAAAGAAATTGAAGTAAAGTTACAAGAATTAAAAAGGGAAAGACTTCAAAGATTTGAAAAGATAAAAGAAAACAAAAGGTCTCGAAGAAACAGTAACAATCCAAAACTAGAAAACATCAAAGAAGAAGACGAACTGGAGAATGAAGAAGAATACCAAGAAGATCAAGATCAACAAGAGTACGAAGTAGAGGAAGAGAGTGAACAAGACGCAGAAAGTGAAACAGAAAGAGATAATAAAAAGAAAATAATGACAGCTCCGATATTGATTAAACCTTCAACTTTCTATGGAGATGGAACTCAAGACCCACTAGAATGGATACAAGAATATGAAAAAGCTACAAGAGCAAATCAATGGAAGAGTGATGAAATGAAAAGAAATTATATGGAAGTTTATCTAAAAGGAGATGCAGAAGAATGGTGGATTGAAGAAATGTTAGAAACAACAACATGGGCAGATATGAAGAAAAACTTTATTGAAAGATTTTATAATAGAAAATGGAAGAACAAAATGTTAAACGAGTTAGAAAGATTGAAGATAAGAAAGGATGAACCTATAAGAAGTTTTGCTAATATATTCTTGAAGAATTGTAAGAAAATAGGAGAGATACCAGAAGATAGAAAAGTAGAATTATTCTTAAGAGGATTAAACCAAGAATTAGCCTCACTAGCTTTAACACATGAAAAGGAAACTGTGAAAGATATAGTAGAACTTATTGAAAGACATGAAGAAGCAAGAGATATTACCAATAGAATTGAACCTAAAAAGAGAAAGAAGGAAAGATATTATGAATCTGAATCTGAATCCGAAAGCGATGACGAATTAAAAAGAAAATTAAGGAAGAAACAAATTAAAGAAAATTTAAAGAAAAAGGAAGAAAAGTCTGAATCAAAGGATAAAATTGAAGAATTGACCAAGAAAATGTCTCAATTAAAAATCCAAATGGCACAAATGAATAATAACGGAAGAAATTACTATTCACAAAACAGAGAATCAAGAGATATAAAATGTTTCAATTGTGGAAAAGAAGGACATATGAGAAAAGATTGTAGATTACCAATTCAATAAAATATCCCTAATAATTTCAATAACAATAATAATAACCGTAATTTTAGAGGATATAATTACGGAAATAATAATAATAATAATAACTTTAAGAGATACAATCAGGAAAATAGTAATGATAACAGTAGTAATCAAAATAGACCCAAATCAAAACAAATAACCTATACCAATTATATTAATACAGAAGAAAATGATAATGATGAATCAGATAAGGAAGTAAACAGAGAATTAATAAAGATCTTATTTGGTAAACATGGAAGAGATAGTGAGAGTGAGAGCGATGATAATGGTAAAACAAAGAAAAACAGGAAGATAAGGAAATAGAAAGAACCTATGAATTGGAAGAAAAGTCAGCACAAAAACTACAAAAAAACAAAAGAGTCTAGTAAGATTTTACAAAAGAAATCACAAGGAAGATAAGGAAGAAAATTAGTTTGAACAACCATTGGAAGAACCAATACATTCTGACAGATTAAAATTATAGAATCATGAGGACCTCACATTATTATACAAACAAATTAAAGGGATAAATTAAATTTTGGAAGAAAAAGATAAAAATTATCAGAAGCATTTAATCAAAATAATAACCTCCTGAAATAAACAAAAGATAGATAAGAAAACAGTTGATCAAAATAAAGTAACAGAAAATAAAGGAGTAAAAACGCCAATGTAAACAAACCAGTACTTATAAAAAGAATGTGAAATTCAACCACTTGAAAAATATTCAGATCAATGAAAAATTTACAAAACAAAAGACCAAAGAACAGAAATCAAATCTTTAAAGAAACAAATATTAAAACCTTTCATCTGAAAAATATTAATAAAAACCTACAAAAAGAATCATCATTCTTAAAGAAACAAAATAATGTCTTACGAAAAGAAATTCAAATCCTCAAACTACAATTACGCATGGCAATCATCGAAACTCTGTAATAGATGTGGAAGAAAACCTGAACAACACCAATTCTCAGCAAATGTAGATAAGAAATGTGACTATCCTAGGTATGTAGAAAACAACACAAGAAGATGTGGATGTAAAAGAACTCCTATATATGAAATGGCCTTAAGACAAAGAGACGAAAGAGATCCAGACTACCGAATGGATACTCATTGTTGTTTCTGTAAAAGAGCAACAAGATTAGTTGACCTTAAACCCCTGAAACTAGAAGAAATATGGTATGAAAGATGTTACGGATGTGNGAAGATAGAAAAGTAGAATTATTCTTAAGAGGATTAAACCAAGAATTAGCCTCACTAGCTTTAACACATGAAAAGGAAACTGTGAAAGATATAGTAGAACTTATTGAAAGACATGAAGAAGCAAGAGATATTACCAATAGAATTGAACCTAAAAAGAGAAAGAAGGAAAGATATTATGAATCTGAATCTGAATCCGAAAGCGATGACGAATTAAAAAGAAAATTAAGGAAGAAACAAATTAAAGAAAATTTAAAGAAAAAGGAAGAAAAGTCTGAATCAAAGGATAAAATTGAAGAATTGACCAAGAAAATGTCTCAATTAAAAATCCAAATGGCACAAATGAATAATAACGGAAGAAATTACTATTCACAAAACAGAGAATCAAGAGATATAAAATGTTTCAATTGTGGAAAAGAAGGACATATGAGAAAAGATTGTAGATTACCAATTCAACAAAATATCCCTAATAATTTCAATAACAATAATAATAACCGTAATTTTAGAGGATATAATTACGGAAATAATAATAATAATAATAACTTTAAGAGATACAATCAGGAAAATAGTAATGATAACAGTAGTAATCAAAATAGANATGAAGTTATTAATAAAAGTAATTATTAATAATGAAGTTATTAATGGAAGAAATGAAGTTGTAATGACTTGGAAGAATAATTAGTTTGTTAGTTCTAACTAAAAACTAACTGGTGCCTTCTAAAGATAAAGGATTAACCAAACTAAAAGTCTTGTACCTAACGGGAAGGACTATAAACTCCTTAAAAGAACCGTAAGTGGGATGTAGGAAAGTACACCCGCGACAGTTTGGTGCATTCTAGCGGAAAGAAAAAAAATGGAATTGGAAAGGAATAGCAGAGAGGAATAAATTTTTAGGAAGTATTCTAGCGGAAAGGAAAAGAAATTGAATTGGAAAAGAAAATGAATTTGGATAGAAAGTATTCTTAGGAAGTATTCTAAAGAAATATTTTTAGGAAGATTCTAAAGGATAATTTAAAGAAGTAAACTTTGAACAATAGGAAAGAACTATTGTCAAAATTTTGGAAGAATCCACAGTAAGAAAGGAAGTTAATTTTACAATTAAGTTGTAGAAGGATGAAGGAAGTTATGTATTTGGGAGGAAGGAATTTTCATTAAATTTTAGAGTAAAGAATGTTAAGGACTGATCACCCTCGTATCATTCAAACTCTTAGGCAATGGCAATAAGACCTGGTAATGCGCGCATATTAAATATAAATGTTCATGAGTAAGGCAGAAATTAAGTCCTGAAAGGAATATGTTATATTTAGGTAAACTTCGTAAGACCTAGGAGGCAATATCAATAAGACCTGGAAGGCAAAAGTTGTAAATCCCGTAAGGTAGAATTTTGTAAGACTTGTAGGCAATACTAATAAGACCTAATGAAGCATCAATTCATAAATCCTGTAGGCAATGACAATAAGGCCTAAAGAAAATATTAAGGCAATGACAATAAGACCTGTGTAATGAAAATTCACCCAAAAAGGAGAAACTTATTGTAAGAGGCTCCATCCTCTATAAAGATTCCAATAAGGAGTATCTTCAATACAAAGATGTGATGAATAGGAAAAGATAAAAAGGGAAAAATACTTATTGTAAGAGGCTCTATCCTCTATAAATATTCCGATAAGAAGTACCTTTGAAGAAAGGATGCGACAAATAAGAAAATAAAAGTATAAGATTGATGAAAACCAATATTGAAAATGTTATAAAAAGGATGGATGAAGACTTTAGTGAAAAAGTAGAATCGAATAAAATATTTTAAGGAAGAAATAAACCTGGAAAACTCAAGAAGACCACGACAGTATAGACCTATAAAAAGAGAATCAAGATCTCCAAGTCCAAACCTTAGAGAACTTTGGGAAGAAGTAAACCTAATACACCAAAACTTAAGAACTCAGTCAAGATTACCATTTTCTATTGTAAGTACGCCCGGCATATCATCAAAGGAAGAATCTCCTGAAGAACATTCACCAAAGGAAGTTAACCAATCCATTGAACTAGATATAAAAGAAATTGAAGTAAAGTTACAAGAATTAAAAAGGGAAAGACTTCAAAGATTTGAAAAGATAAAAGAAAACAAAAGGTCTCGAAGAAACAGTAACAATCCAAAACTAGAAAACATCAAAGAAGAAGACGAACTGGAGAATGAAGAAGAATACCAAGAAGATCAAGATCAACAAGAGTACGAAGTAGAGGAAGAGAGTGAACAAGACGCAGAAAGTGAAACAGAAAGAGATAATAAAAAGAAAATAATGACAGCTCCGATATTGATTAAACCTTCAACTTTCTATGGAGATGGAACTCAAGACCCACTAGAATGGATACAAGAATATGAAAAAGCTACAAGAGCAAATCAATGGAAGAGTGATGAAATGAAAAGAAATTATATGGAAGTTTATCTAAAAGGAGATGCAGAAGAATGGTGGATTGAAGAAATGTTAGAAACAACAACATGGGCAGATATGAAGAAAAACTTTATTGAAAGATTTTATAATAGAAAATGGAAGAACAAAATGTTAAACGAGTTAGAAAGATTGAAGATAAGAAAGGATGAACCTATAAGAAGTTTTGCTAATATATTCTTGAAGAATTGTAAGAAAATAGGAGAGATACCAGAAGATAGAAAAGTAGAATTATTCTTAAGAGGATTAAACCAAGAATTAGCCTCACTAGCTTTAACACATGAAAAGGAAACTGTGAAAGATATAGTAGAACTTATTGAAAGACATGAAGAAGCAAGAGATATTACCAATAGAATTGAACCTAAAAAGAGAAAGAAGGAAAGATATTATGAATCTGAATCTGAATCCGAAAGCGATGACGAATTAAAAAGAAAATTAAGGAAGAAACAAATTAAAGAAAATTTAAAGAAAAAGGAAGAAAAGTCTGAATCAAAGGATGAAATTGAAGAATTGACCAAGAAAATGTCTCAATTAAAAATCCAAATGGCACAAATGAATAATAACGGAAGAAA
>PQFF01000187.1:545820-558558 GCA_003547095.1 Diversispora epigaea | reverse complement strand
AGGAAGTAAACAGAGAATTAATAAAGATCTTATTTGGTAAACATGGAAGAGATAGTGAGAGTGAGAGCGATGATAATGGTAAAACAAAGAAAAACAGGAAGATAAGGAAATAGAAAGAACCTATGAATTGGAAGAAAAGTCAGCACAAAAACTACAAAAAAACAAAAGAGTCTAGTAAGATTTTACAAAAGAAATCACAAGGAAGATAAGGAAGAAAATTAGTTTGAACAACCATTGGAAGAACCAATACATTCTGACAGATTAAAATTATAGAATCATGAGGACCTCACATTATTATACAAACAAATTAAAGGGATAAATTAAATTTTGGAAGAAAAAGATAAAAATTATCAGAAGCATTTAATCAAAATAATAACCTCCTGAAATAAACAAAAGATAGATAAGAAAACAGTTGATCAAAATAAAGTAACAGAAAATAAAGGAGTAAAAACGCCAATGTAAACAAACCAGTACTTATAAAAAGAATGTGAAATTCAACCACTTGAAAAATATTCAGATCAATGAAAAATTTACAAAACAAAAGACCAAAGAACAGAAATCAAATCTTTAAAGAAACAAATATTAAAACCTTTCATCTGAAAAATATTAATAAAAACCTACAAAAAGAATCATCATTCTTAAAGAAACAAAATAATGTCTTACGAAAAGAAATTCAAATCCTCAAACTACAATTACGCATGGCAATCATCGAAACTCTGTAATAGATGTGGAAGAAAACCTGAACAACACCAATTCTCAGCAAATGTAGATAAGAAATGTGACTATCCTAGGTATGTAGAAAACAACACAAGAAGATGTGGATGTAAAAGAACTCCTATATATGAAATGGCCTTAAGACAAAGAGACGAAAGAGATCCAGACTACCGAATGGATACTCATTGTTGTTTCTGTAAAAGAGCAACAAGATTAGTTGACCTTAAACCCCTGAAACTAGAAGAAATATGGTATGAAAGATGTTACGGATGTGAAAATAAAGGAAGAATTGAAGTACCTGAAAGAGAAGAACTGTATGAATATAGAGGAACTCAATTAGAGAAAAGAGGAAGATCCTATAGTTATGAAAGAAACTACGAAGGAGAATCATCCAAGAAAGTAAAAACCACCCCTGCAAGAAACGTATATGCCAATGAATCAACTTACAACCACCAAGAAGAAACAACAAATATCGATTGGGTAAACGATACTAAAGAACAAATATTGAAGAAAGCTGGACTAGACAGTAAAGGAAAAGGAAGAGCTCAAGATTGGAAAGAAGTTGAACAAAGAAAACGAACCGAATATTGTACCCAACAATGCCAATTCTTTGACCATAAGAAATTAAAGGATGGAAATATTCACCTTTTTAATGCGAACATTACCATGATCCATGACAAAAGAAACTGTCCATATGGTGCTTTAGAATATGATGAAGCAGGAATCGAATATGAAATCTGTACTTGCTACAGAAAACAAAGTAAATATTGTTTCGAACATGACCATGAAACAAACCCCTGTAAATGTGCACCTCAAGTATTTTGGGAAATCAGATCTTTTGCTGGAGAAAGATACAAATGGGAACAATGCATGAACTATGATGAATATTTACATTGTGAACACCTGTATTGCTGGAAACATGAAAAATATTGGTTTAATGGATACTCCAAATGTGGAGACTGTAAGAAAGAAAATAAAATTAAGGAAGATGAATATTGGCAAGACCTTGCATTTAGATGTATAATGCAATGGAAAAATACAACTAGAGAAGTAAATATGATAGAAAGAACAGCAACACCCCTGGAAGAACAATTAATAAATGACGAACAAACAGAAAAAGAAATTAAACAAATATTAGGAGTAACAACAACTGGAAAATCAAAAGAAACACAAATCACGGAAGAAACACTTCAGGCTTGGGAACAAGTAACCCATCTAGAAAAAGAAATCGAAGAGTTAAAACAACAATTGGAACAATTACGAGTAATAAACCAAGATCAAGAAAATCAAATAAATGAAATAGAAAATGAAAATCGAACACAACAACAAAAACTAAAAGAAGAACAAGAAAGAATAGAAATACTTACTAAGGAAGTAGAAAAATATCAACCAATAGAACCAATAATCTGGAAGAAGGAAACATCAGTATTTCATTGCGAAAATTGCAAAGAAAATGAAATAAGTTACGAATATTGTGTTCCAAGTACAATATTATGTTACAAAACCCTGTATAATAATGAACGAATCTTAAAAGAAGAAAAAGAAAAAGAATTAAAAGAATACAACGATCTATTTAAAGTATATCAGAAACAAGAAGAAGAAAAACAAGACGAAATCATAATTAAAAATCGAGATACATTCGAAGAAATATTAGCAGAATTTGACAAAGCAGTTAATTTAGAATTTCATGTGTATAATGAAAAGTTTGAAACTATATAAACCCTGAATTAAAACTTAAGTAAGGAAAAATGGATATAAATAAAATAATTAAAGAAAATCTAACAAGAAAGGAAACAGTTAGAATGGAATATCCACCAAACGGACTGAATACTCGAAGAAGACAACACCTTAATTGGAAAGAAAAGAGACGAGAAAGGGCATTAAGATATAAAGCTCTAAGAATTGGATTAACCAAGAAAGAAAGANCACCTTTTTAATGCGAACATTACCATGATCCATGACAAAAGAAACTGTCCATATGGTGCTTTAGAATATGATGAAGCAGGAATCGAATATGAAATCTGTACTTGCTACAGAAAACAAAGTAAATATTGTTTCGAACATGACCATGAAACAAACCCCTGTAAATGTGCACCTCAAGTATTTTGGGAAATCAGATCTTTTGCTGGAGAAAGATACAAATGGGAACAATGCATGAACTATGATGAATATTTACATTGTGAACACCTGTATTGCTGGAAACATGAAAAATATTGGTTTAATGGATACTCCAAATGTGGAGACTGTAAGAAAGAAAATAAAATTAAGGAAGATGAATATTGGCAAGACCTTGCATTTAGATGTATAATGCAATGGAAAAATACAACTAGAGAAGTAAATATGATAGAAAGAACAGCAACACCCCTGGAAGAACAATTAATAAATGACGAACAAACAGAAAAAGAAATTAAACAAATATTAGGAGTAACAACAACTGGAAAATCAAAAGAAACACAAATCACGGAAGAAACACTTCAGGCTTGGGAACAAGTAACCCATCTAGAAAAAGAAATCGAAGAGTTAAAACAACAATTGGAACAATTACGAGTAATAAACCAAGATCAAGAAAATCAAATAAATGAAATAGAAAATGAAAATCGAACACAACAACAAAAACTAAAAGAAGAACAAGAAAGAATAGAAATACTTACTAAGGAAGTAGAAAAATATCAACCAATAGAACCAATAATCTGGAAGAAGGAAACATCAGTATTTCATTGCGAAAATTGCAAAGAAAATGAAATAAGTTACGAATATTGTGTTCCAAGTACAATATTATGTTACAAAACCCTGTATAATAATGAACGAATCTTAAAAGAAGAAAAAGAAAAAGAATTAAAAGAATACAACGATCTATTTAAAGTATATCAGAAACAAGAAGAAGAAAAACAAGACGAAATCATAATTAAAAATCGAGATACATTCGAAGAAATATTAGCAGAATTTGACAAAGCAGTTAATTTAGAATTTCATGTGTATAATGAAAAGTTTGAAACTATATAAACCCTGAATTAAAACTTAAGTAAGGAAAAATGGATATAAATAAAATAATTAAAGAAAATCTAACAAGAAAGGAAACAGTTAGAATGGAATATCCACCAAACGGACTGAATACTCGAAGAAGACAACACCTTAATTGGAAAGAAAAGAGATGAGAAAGAGCATTAAGATATAAAGCTCTAAGAATTGGATTAACCAAGAAAGAAAGAACAGAACTCGAAGACTTAAACTACGTAGAAGTAATCGCCAAAGGAAGAAGTATCCAATAGGAAAGAAAATCACAAGTCAAAATGAGGACATTTTGATTAAGTGAGGGGGAAACTGTTACCGGATAGAATTACCATAACAGAAATATATCAAATCATATAACTATTATATTATTTAACCCTGTATTTTATTAGAATAATTATATAACAAATGAAAATATAAATATTAACATAGTAATTTATTTAATAATGATTAACAATAATTAGTAATATTTATTAACATGTAAATAGCAAGTCAAATAGTTTGGTTACACAAAATGTAAGTAACACAAGTCACATGTTCACGTGACATAGTTACACAAATATTATATAATTATTATTAATTATCATTAATTAGTATTACTTAGTATTAATTATTATTACATAGTATTAATTAACATTAATTATTAGTATAACAAATATTCTATATTTAGTAAGTTATATGGTAAATATATTAACCAATAGTATTAATGCTCAGTAATGGCACAGTAGTCCAAAAAGTTATAAAAAGG
This sequence comes from Diversispora epigaea, assembly GCA_003547095.1. NCBI lineage: Eukaryota > Fungi > Glomeromycota > Glomeromycetes > Diversisporales > Diversisporaceae > Diversispora > Diversispora epigaea. The sequence goes on along the minus strand of PQFF01000187.1, from coordinate 554,087 downwards.
ATAGTTGTTCGACTTAGTTTCCTCAGCTTTTTAGCTCAGAGCTTTTGAAGCTCAAGGAAGTTGGAAGTTAATATTATAATTATAAAAATATAATTGTATTATTAGGAAGTGACCATTAAATAAAATATTAATAAATATTAAATAAAAATAATTAAAGAGATTTCTTATCGTATTTATTTGATATAATGTTTATTAAAATTGTTTAATAAAGGAAGTACTAATGAATTAAAGATGATATCTTTAATAAAAGATGAAAGTATCTGAAGTATGAATTATAAGGAAGTTATCTTTAAAGGAAGTTAGTAATAAAGGAAGTTCTAAGATTAATAATAAAAGGACTTATTATTAAAGGAAGTTATTAATAAATGAAGTTATTAATAAAAGTAATTATTAATAATGAAGTTATTAATGGAAGAAATGAAGTTGTAATGACTTGGAAGAATAATTAGTTTGTTAGTTCTAACTAAAAACTAACTGGTGCCTTCTAAAGATAAAGGATTAACCAAACTAAAAGTCTTGTACCTAACGGGAAGGACTATAAACTCCTTAAAAGAACCGTAAGTGGGATGTAGGAAAGTACACCTGCGACAACGCTTAAAAAAATTGATTTTTTTAGGCGTAAATTTCTGTAGGTCCCGTTATACTTGCTGCCCAAATTCAAAATCCAAATACCAAAATCCCAAATGCCGAAATCCCAAATCCCAAATTATAATTAGTATCTTTTGCCGAAATCCCAAATCCCAAATACTAGTAATTTGTGCATTTTGGTGTCACAAATCTCAAATTATTTGGGATTTGGGCAACACGTATAGGTCCCGTAAATTTCTGTAAATTTATGCTCCAAAAAGTTTCCTGATGTATAATGGTATAGGAATAGTAGGCGCAATTATACATGTTCCCAAAATTGATTTTGGATTTTTGAGATTTATGCAAAATTTATTCTATATATGAAAGTAAAAAAAGTACCTAATTATATGTATCTTTAATCAAGGAATTTATCTGGGTGGTCAAAAAATTTCAGATTTTAAGTAAAATAATTTCGTCTTCTATGAAAAACTATTTCGACTTTTTTCTCCAAAATTGCAATTTCGGGGTTTCAAAATAATTTAGCGTGCAAGTATAGGCGCAATACAAATTGAGCTAGGAATTTAGCCAGATTTAATTTAGCCAATTGAACCTAGAATTTAGTCACAGTTATACATGTTCCCAAAATTGATTTTGGATTTTTGAGGTATTTCGACTTTTTAAGATTTATGCAGAATCCATTCTATATATGGAAGTAAAAAAAGTACCCAGTTATATATATATTCAATCAAAGAATAAATCTGGGTAGTTAAAAAATTTCGGGTTTTAAGTAAAATAATTCCATCTTCTATGAAAAACTATTTCGACTTTTTTCTCCAAAATTGTAATTTCGGGGTCCCAAAATAATTTTGCGTACAAGTATAGTCACAGTGCAATCAGGTGCAATAGTTAAATTCTGACTATACGTGTTGCCCAAATCCCAAATAATTTGGGATTTGGAACGCCAAAATGCACAAATTACTAGTATTTGGGATTTGGGATTTGGGATTTCGGCAAAAAATATTAATTATAATTTGGAATTTGAGATTTGGGATTTCGGCATTTGGAATTTTGACATTTAAATTTTGAATTTGGGTGGCAGGTATAATTCTGGTGCAAAGGCTAAATAATGGTGCAATTCTGATTGGCTGATGCAATTCTGATTGGTTGACGCAATTATAAAATTTATTAAATAATTATTTTTAAATTTTTAAAAATAATTAATTTTAGTTTTAATTTCAAATTAATTTTACATAACTAGGAGGGATTTTCTACTATAATATTCTTATGACAGATCGAAAAATCTGGTTCTTAGCTACAAGATGATATATATTTCATTTCTGTAACATTAAAATTAATTAAATTATAGCTATTTTAAAACAATATATTAAAATTTTTTTTGAATAATCAGTGTGATCTCACCTTTATTCATTTTAAATAACAGTAACTAAAATTACATATTGAAGAATAAAAACTGACTAGGCAAAATTAATCATCACGGTCTAATCATCCACTGACATGGATTAACCATGCGCCCTACCAATACTAACCTGATAGGCATCTTAATAAAAAAAATAAAAAAAAAATTTTACCCTCCAGAACTGATGTTAGTACAGGACCCCGAACAATCTATAGATAGATAACATTGGAGTTTGCTTAGCCATCATAGTAAATTTTTTAAAAAGTTGCTTATTTTTAATCAAAATTTGAAAACTTACTTACAAAAATCATATTTTTCCTCTCTTATTTCTTAATTTAGTATTATCTGACTTTTTTATAGATTGTTTGGGGTCCTGTTAGTACCATCTGAAAGTTCCCAACTTATAAACACAACTCCTTTGAGGAACGACATTCTTCACCACACATGAAAGAAAAAAAATTTTTTTAAAACAACTACTATCCCTTCTCATCTAAGGAAAACAACATTCTACCCCTCAATCCTTTATAGAAACGAATAACCCGTTTGAGTATCATAATACTCTGCCAGAGAATATTACTCCGAATTATTGTATTCTTCCAGCAAACGTGTTGTTGGTAAACGTAAAGTACCAAGAAATTTGTGTCAATTATACATGTCGTTAAAACTATTGAATTGAGTCAGACACAATTAAAATTGAGAAAAATTGGAGTTAAGTCAAGGCAAATTTTGATTTTACTAATAATTGACACAATTAGTTGAGTTAGACGCAATTAAAAATTAAAATTTTAAAAGTTAAATCAAGACCAAATTAGTTTTGACGACATGTATAGTGTCAATAACAGATCCAAAAATCCTTCCAGGTATTCACAATTTATAACTTCAATTTTTCGGATAGTAATTCTTCTCAGCCCAGACTTTCAATCCTACCCTAAGTTTTCAAACTTGAAAGAGCAGACCTATCCATCTTATTACACTGATTTAACGAAACATAAGTTTTTTCCAATCTCTAGCATCCCAACATGATTCGAATCGATTAATTTATCACAATATAGAAAGCTAGTATTACAATTCCAAAAAAATAAATTTAAAACAACTACTAAAACAACCAACAACCTATTAACTAATCCCCTACTCATTAACTACAATTTAACGCCCCGGCAGCAATTAAAAAAAAATATTATACTCCCCCATTTTTCCTCAAATTATTACATTCCGACATTCCTACTGTATATCCCCTTAGGTATTACCATATCACACTTTTCCTCTTTGCTCGATATTATGGTCTTCTAATATCTGTTGTTTAGTTAATCGCCTCTATAACTATCCCGTGACAGTGTATGAGCTCAAAACCAATGACCAAGCATATCTAATTATCATGTCTGTTTGAGCGAAAAAATTAATTTTCATGTGTCAATCCCTTTATAGTTTTCTAACCATATGTCCAATTATCCTTTTTGACCGTAATATCAAAATTGTACATCCGTTTAATGTTGTTTACCTAACACTGTGTAACCTAATCTTCCATGTGATCAAAATTAGGGTCAAACTATTTTTTGCCAATTCTCCAAAAACTTCAAAAGAAATGAAACCCGAAGAATAAAGAAAAATAAAAATTCCTATTAAAGAAAGTAAAATAAAATGAAAGAAATTTTAATGCAGAACTCTTTTTAAAGAAAGAAAAATTTTTTTCTCGAGTTTCCACCTTCCCAAGGTTATACTTTTTCACTACGTTTCAAGTATAGTAGTAGCTACTCAAAGTCTTCCTTGTTCACGTTTTTTCTCAAAAAAAAAAACAAAGAGAAAGAAATACTTTTTTAATTTTTTGTGTCGAATCATTTGTTATATGTTATCCCAGGTTTTTACAGTTCTTAAGAAACACTTTTTTACTATGCTCCGGAGAACAGTCATGATAGTTATCCAAAATCTTCTTTATTAACATTTCTTCCCAGAACGAGAGAACCATTTTAGAAAAAAGTTGCTGTAAAAAATATTAATAGTAGATATTAGGCTCTCGACTTAATCTCGTTCGGCAGAGCCCTTTGCTTTAAACTGAGTGGTATTAATATCTTAAACCTTGATCTTCTTTTCACAATGTAACGCCTTTAACGAGACTGCACCGAATATACATGTTCCCAAAATTGATTTTGAATTTTTGAGATATTTCAACTTTTTGAGATTTATACAAAATCTGTTCTATATATGGAAGTAAAAAAAGTACCCAGTAGTGTTCGAAGCCGAAAGGTCATTAGTCGACTTAGTCGATTTAGCCAGCTTAGCCGGCCGATTTTTTGAAAATCGGCTAAGTCGATACTATATAGGGTAATTTTTTGATTTTTTTAGCTGATTTTTTTTATTAAAAAAATGGCAAAGCAGTATGAAGAATTTTTATTAATTAGCAATGTAGCAGATGTGCGCAAGATATTTTTATTTTTTATTAATTAAATAAAAATAACAATGTAAAAGATGAAGCATTCAAATATTTTTTTGATCGAATATTTTTTTTTTTTATCGAGTTTATTATTGATGAAACGTAGACAGCCCAAGAAAAATCTAGACCAATTTATGTCTTACAATGGCCCTACTGGAACTTTTTTTCGAGAGGTAAATATATTTAATTATCTTGTAAATAATTAAATAATTAAATAATTTAATAATTAAATATTAAATAATTAAATAATTAAATAATTAAAAATTAAATAATTAAATAATTAAATAATTAAAAATTAAATAATTAAATAATTAAATATTAAATAATTAAATAATTAAATAATTAAATATTAAATAATTAAATAATTAATTAAATAATAATTAAATAATTTTTATTATTAGGACAATAAGAAAAAGAAAAAGGCTTAAATCAACAAAATAATTTGTCTTCTAATCTTAATAACTTACATAATGAGAATAATAATAATCTAGAATTAAATAAAAGTAATAATTTTAATGATAAAAATTTAGTATTAGATATAGATAATAATACTTTAGCATTAGGTTATACGTGTTGCCCAAATCCCAAATAATTTGGAATTTGGGACGCCAAAATGCACAAATTACTAGTATTTGGGATTTGGGATTTGGGATTTCGGCAAAAAATACTAATTATAATTTGGGATTTGGGATTTGAAATTTCGGCATTTGGGATTTCGGCATTTGGATTTTGAATTTGGGNTAATTAAATAATAATTAAATAATTTTTATTATTAGGACAATAAGAAAAAGAAAAAGGCTTAAATCAACAAAATAATTTGTCTTCTAATCTTAATAACTTACATAATGAGAATAATAATAATCTAGAATTAAATAAAAGTAATAATTTTAATGATAAAAATTTAGTATTAGATATAGATAATAATACTTTAGCATTAGGTTATACGTGTTGCCCAAATCCCAAATAATTTGGAATTTGGGACGCCAAAATGCACAAATTACTAGTATTTGGGATTTGGGATTTGGGATTTCGGCAAAAAATACTAATTATAATTTGGGATTTGGGATTTGAAATTTCGGCATTTGGGATTTCGGCATTTGGATTTTGAATTTGGGCGGCAGGTATACATTAGGTGGGAGGGATAATAATAATAATGATAATAATGATAGTGAGCTTAATAATAATAATTTAGCATTAGATATCGAAAAAAAATAATAATATTGATAATACTTTAGCATTAGATAGGAGAAATATTAGATGGGAGGAATATTATAAATGTAAATCCCGGTTTATAAAATAATAAAGTTTGATTTATTGATGTTTCTAATTAAACACATGACTTTCACATGATTTTCACAAGACGTGCTCATAAATTTTATTTCTATATTAAGAAATTTTGGCTTTAGCCGACTAAGTTGATTTTAAAATATAGGCTTAGCCGGGCCGATTTTTTTAGACCAGCTTAGAACACTAGTACCCAGTTATATGTATCTTTAATCAAAGAATATATCTAGGTGGTCAAAAAAATTTGGGTTTTAAGTAAAATAATTTTGTCTTCTATGAAAAACTATTTCGACTTTTTTCCTCAAAATTGCAATTTCGGAGTTCTAAAATAATTTTGCGTACAAGTATAGCACCAAACCTTTTAAAATTTTTTTGTCGTTTTCATTTTTGTTTATGACCAGGAAAGAGTACACACAATACAATATACAATATATTAAAATATTAATATTGATAAAATTAATTAATAATTTTATCTGATCAACCTTTTGTCACATGACCAAAATTGCACCTGAATTTAATCAGAAAAAAATTAATTAGCTTTTAAGCCAGAATTTAGCTGGCGCAATTTAATTAACCTTTGAGTCAGAATTTAGTCAGAATTTAGCAGGCGCAAAATTAATTAGCCAAAGGCACAATTATTGAGCCAGCCTTCATATCAATTGAGCCTTCTACCTTTATAATGGTGTTATAGAATCTAGTTTTATAGTATTAGTTCTGGGATTGTCGAGGTATAATTGTTGTTAAGTGTGATTCTTTTTAATATACTTTCAAATATTTTTTTTGTTTAAGACTTTGATAAGGGAAATACTTATCATATAAGATACTCGTGATCTTAGGGTGGTTGGTCAAACTGTTAACTGTAAATTGTTATTGTCAATTTTTATTCTACTTGTATTTTTTATTAAATATTTTAAATGAATAAAGATAAGATCTCATTAGTCTCGTTCCATTATAAAGTATTCATTAGAAAAAAAAAAAAACTCTTTCCCCTTTTGGTAAAATACTTAAAATCTGCAGTAATAAAATGTAATAGTTTACCTTGCGTACTACTTTAGTTAAAGGCTAACAGCAAGCCGGATAAGATTATAGAAAGCCTGGTTATTTGGTAAATGTATTGCAATGTACTTACGAGTTTGGTTCTAGTTTCTCTGGTGAAAAGTGTTAATAGCGAACTTTATTTTTTTCTTAGAAATAGTCTTCGTGTAGATAAGCCCTGAGATGAACTGGTAATCAGCTATGGAAGGTGACCAAGTTACTTTTTTTTAAATTAAAATACTGTTTCAAACGAATACTGGAAACAGAGGTGTTTTCTGGAACTGTTTAAATTTTTGAAAGGTTAAGAGCGGGTCTGCACCACAAAATTCTCCTCTTTTTCATGGAATACTTTTTGGAAAAAATGTCAAATTTTGGTTTAATTCTGAATCGTTGATCTTGTAGATCCAGGTGATAACGCACTGATGAAATTGAGTGACAGATGAGTAATTTAGAGGATGATCGATAGTAATGGTGTATGATGTGATGATTATTAAGAGGACATGGGTGTAAGATATAAGTTGACGGGTGTGAATTGTATTATTATTATTGTGACATCTTGAATTAATATTTATTAATATTTATTACTATTTAGTTATATATTTATTTTTATATGTATTATCTTTGAATTTATAAATAGAGTAGATCAGTAGTACAGATTAGTAAGTGCTACATTTGAAGAATTATCATTATGAAATTACCTAGGTATATACTCAGGTACGATACCTAGAGAAATACTCAGGTAAATACTTGCAAAGATAAAGGAAATTGTATTATTTAGAAAGGAACCAATTTGAAAAAAGGAATGATAAAATTATCTGTGACGCAGAAAGTGTCTGAGAAGATATAAATACAGGTCTTTTTTGATTGAGTTTAAAGGACAGTCCTTAGTAAGAATTCAGTTTAGTTAATACAGTTTACCTTTAGTTTTTACAGTCTCTTTAATTCCTTCAGTTCTTAACTTTCTTATTTTATTTTATTTTCTTAAATTTCTTTATATTATTTATCTTTATTTATTATCTTATATATATATTATCCCACATTATTATTTAATAAAGTTATTATTTTATTGAAACCTTTGTATATTTTATCGCTGTTTAAACCTTTTACATATATGCTTTGCACAAGTAATACAAACTAACTTGGCGTGTAAAAGATTCTGTCATAATAAAGAACTCACTCACCTTTGCCTCTCTTACCTAACTTTGTAATTTGCTGTGGATTGATCAAGAGGATTTCCTGAAGTAGTACGATATTACTTAACTTGTAGGATAGTTTTTGTTAGGAAAGATTTTTTAACCTTCAGAACATTGTCGTAAAGGGCACGTGACAGAATACTTTTCTCTTTTTACGATTTTTAAGATGATCAGAATTATTTAAAATATTATTATTGTTAATATATACCTGCCGCCCAAATTCAAAATCTAAATGCCGAAATCCCAAATGCCGAAATCCCAAATCCCAAATCCCAAATACTAGTAATTTGTGCATTTTGGCGTCCCAAATCCCAAATTATTTGGGATTTGGGCAACACGTATA
>PQFF01000187.1:311077-528746 GCA_003547095.1 Diversispora epigaea | reverse complement strand
TTTTTATTCACGTCTAATTGAAGTCAAAATTTTTATTAGGTACCGAGAAAAATGTTAATAATTAAAGTTGTAGATATCATTTCTGGCTACAATTTCATATAAGATAGTTGGTATCTATCTTTAATACCCATCGAATGCGGTATAGGTATAGATCTAAGAATAAATTTATTATTTTTTGTCAATTTTATTTGAAGCGTAATATCTCCATGTACAGATGTTCAATTTTATCACAAAAGATATTATATGATAGCCTTAGTTTAGGGGAATCTAATAAAAAAAAGTTTGTACGTTTTAGATCACTCATTGTCTCACAATTACCTTTTTAATTTTAGCAATTATTTTCAAATTTTATCATTCCACAAATACTTTTGCTAGGGGAGTGTATCTATAGTATATATAATATAAAAATATCATAATTATAAATTACAAGACTTGTAAATATATAATATGGTACTGTTAATATTATCAGCCGCAAGGAGGTGTTGTGCTCTCAAGGAGTATTATGTGAGAGAGTGATATTTATGAAAAAAGGTATTTGTTTATTTTATGTATAGTAGGATCAGAGATCATCAAGTTTGTGCTACACTATTAATATTATAATAATAATAAGTAATTTATATATAAATAACACGAATTATAATAAGTAATTTATATTGTGATACGAATTATAAAAGCGCATATATATATAATAAACATGAATCTTCTCAAATATTGAGACGCGAATTATAAAAAAACGCGTTAATTTAAAAATTAATAAACATAAATTTCTCAAATTTTGAGACACGAAAACGTAAAGCAAACTTACAAAAAATATGTATTAGCGAAATTATATAAAAAGGGAAATATTATATTTTGTAAAATTTTCAGAACAATTTATAAATCATTTTTTTTAACAAATTTACTAATATATTAATATATTTTAAAAAAATGTCTCAAAAATCAGCACCATTAACTAGCTTAGTTTCTACGAAGACATATAAATATGTATGCAATTGTCTATTGTGTAATGGTAAAGAAGTTGTAGCAAGAACTCAGGAGAAGCATGCTAATAATAAAGAATTGTGGAAATCTAAAAGTTCAAGAAAGAATCAGTTAGCAAGGATTGAATTAAGAAAATATAGTAAGTTTATTAAATTGCAATGCTGTTATTACCAAATCGGGCACCCGATATATCAAATTTTCATTTTTCGGGTGCCCGATATATCAATTTTTATTTTGTGTAACATTTATTACCTTTCTTAGAAAATGAAAATGTATCATTAATCACGAGTAGCAAGAAAAGAAAAAGAAACTCCCGACAGTTCATTCCGGATGAAGAAACTGCTCGTTTACCTAAGTTAAAAAGGGATACATCAATAAGTAATATGCTTTCAGGGATGGATCTTGATGATGAAATCATTGTAGCATCATCATCGCGATCCAGAAATGATCAATTTCATAATCCACTTATAGAAGAGACTCCTGATATATTTGATGATATGCTTTTGTATGATTTAGGTGATAATGAAAACAATGAAAACAATGAATTAATTGATGACCTTGAAGAATATCGTGATGATGATAATGAATTAATTGATGACCTTGAAGAATATTGTGATGATAATAATGAATTGATTGATGACCGAGAGGATGATGAAGAATTAGATGTGAATGTAGAATCAGAAAATGAGCACGAAGAAGTATTTGAAGAAAATAATTTATTTATTATACCTGAGCTAGAAGAAGAGAACGAAAATTATGAAGGAGTAGAACTAGAAGATAAGATAGATATAGAGATACTTATCTGGTTATTTAAGTTTCAACAACGATATCGATTATCTGATAATGCCCTGGAGGCGTTAATTAAATTTTTAAATGTTATGCTCAAATCTATAGATGATTCTAAGTTCTGGGAATTTCCTGCATCTTTGTATTTAGCAAAAAAGAGGTTAGGAATTTTTCAACCAAAATTAAGGATGGCAGTTTGTACAAACTGTCATAAATTATATGATTCTAAGATTATATGCAATTATAAAGAAAACAATAAGTTGACAATTATGAATTGCCATTATGAAGAATATCCTAATAATCTGGTATCTTCCTGTAAGAAGTTATGCAATAATGAACTCTCCTCTCTCAAAAAAAATATGAAAAATATGGTAGCTATCCCCCGAATGCTATACCCTAAGCCCTCAATTAAGTAACAATTAAGTCTCTTGTACCAAAGATCCGGTTTTGAAAAAATGCTAGAACAATCGGGTACAAGAAATTATGATAATAATATTTATGCCGATATATATGATGGAAAAGTATGGAATACATTTCCTTTTGATGGAAGCAAATTTTTTAGTAAAGAAACTGCTACCTCGAATTTAGGTCTATTAATAAATTTGGACTGGTTCCAACCCTTTAAATATACACAACATAGTACTGGTGCTATTTATGTTTCGATATGTAATCTTCCGAGGGCAGAAAGAAATAAACCTGAAAATATTATTTATTTAGGCTTTCTACCTGGACCTAAGGAAGCTGATAAAAACCAAATAAACCATTATCTATCTCCGATAGTTGATGAACTTAAGGAATTATGGGAAGGGTGGAAAGTTCCTGTTACATTTGAAAATAAAGATGGGCTCGATATAAGAGTTGCAATAATAGTAGGTTCTTCCGATATTCCAGCTACACGAAAGTTATTTGGGCATGGATCTGCAGTAATGAAATGTCACAGGTGCCCGAAAAGAGGCCGATATAGTAGAAAGTTCAAAAAAACTCATTATGGTGGCATGTATGATTATGAACAATGGATTACAGAATCTGCAGACCCCCAAAAACATAGACAATATGCTCAAGAATGGCTTAAATGTGACACCAGAGGAACAAGAGAAGCTCATTTTAAAATAAACAGAGTGCGATGGTCTGAATTGCTTCGTCTCCCTTACATGGATCCGATCAGATTTGCAGTAGTGGATCCAATGCATTGCTTGTTCCTTGGAATTGCAAAATGGATTATTCAATCCATATTTATTAAAGAAAATAAGTTAAATTCTGAGCAACTTCGTACAGCACAAAAAAGGATGGATAGCGTTCAACTTCCATCTGATATTGGTCGAATCCCTTCAAAGATTGCTATCGGAGAAGGATTTTCAAAGCTCACTGCTGACCAATGGAAGACCTTTATTATGATATATGCAACAACAATTTTATGGGACATGTTAGATGATAATGATAGAAAGATATTGGGACATTTTGTTCGGGCGTGTAACTTATTGGTTGCTAGATTTGTTACTGAAGATGATCTGCAAGAAGCCCAAGAAAGATTAAGGGATATGTCAATAAATATAGAAAGAACCTATGGGCCTGAATTTATTACAAGTAATATCCATTTATCAATGCATATTCCTGAATGCATACGGGATTATGGCTCTGTTTATAGTTTTTGGTTATTCCCGTACGAGCGATTAAATGGATACATAGGTAAGCCACACATATCGGGTATACGAAATTATAATAATTAAAATTTTAATACAAATCTTTTCATAGGTTCATATCCCAACAGTAATCGACAGATCGAACCTGAACTTATGCGAATTGTTCTTAAAAATTCGCTTGTGGATTATCATCTGACACGTCAATGGACATCTGGTCTCCTAGAGAAGTCCCATCAATTTCTTTCTCCAAAGAAAGCTGCCGGCAGTTTAGTTGTAACTAACGAATTTGATAGAGAAGAGTTACAGTATTTTATCTCAATGAGACTTGATATATCTAATAAGATCTATGACACTGAACTTATACCAGGACGTATGCTGACGCCTTCGCATGAAAAGGTAAGTATTCCTATAGAAGTTCAAAAAATATTATGCGAATGGTATGCAACATTATATAATAGAAAAAAGAAGGATGTAAATGCGTGTATGGAAGTAACTATGAACCAACATGCAAGATTAATAATTGGTAATGAAATATTTGGGTCCATGATCGCTGGACGACATGAAAATAATGCAATTATATTAGCGAAGTGGAAAGCATACAGAGATGGAAGCAGTGATATTTACCCTGGAGAGGTACAATATTATTTCGAACATACTCTAACACTTCCAAAAGGACCCAAAATACATCTTCTAGCATATGTCAAATGGTATAAAAATGCGCCTTCCTCTAATATACGATTTAAACATAAATTTATGGAACCCGAAAAGTCAAATACAGAATTATGGAAAGCAGAATACTGTGAGGAAGGTCAAGATTCAATTATAGCAGTGCATAGAATATATGGTCGAGCAATTAAGATAAATTATCGAGTGGGAAAAAGCGATAATTATGTCTCAATAATTCCGTTGAATAGAAGATTTATTGTTTAATTTATTTTATTTTATTTATATTATATATATTATTTTCATATAAATAATAAAGCATAGTTATATTTTTATTGTTTTAAATAATCTCTTAGCATGTATGAAAACTTGATTTAAACTTGATTTAAGAAGTAAATATTATATTTGAACACGAGAAATTCAATATTGTGTTTCTGATAAGCGTAAATAAAGGTTAAAAACATGATATGCTAAAATGTATATCGGGTGCCCGATATTATTTACACATATCGGTGACCCGATATTATTTATTTACACATATCGGTGACCCGATAGTTGTAAAATAAATATCGTGCACCCGATAGTTGTAAATAAATATCAGGTAGCTGATATTTATTACAAAAATCGGGTACCTTAATAAATATCGGTAATATTTAATACACCTATCAGGGATATAAAATATTTGATTAAAAAAAAATATCGGGTACTTTAATATATCGGGGACCCGATTTTTTATAAATGACCGATATCTCCCCAACTAGTATTTATTTACACCTATTGGGGACCTATCGGGGGGCCCGATAAGTCCCCGATAGGTCCTCGATAAGTGCCCGAAATACAGATTTCGACCTGTGCAGGTTACATATTAATTTTGGGAACAGATTGGTTAAAAAAAGCACGCGTCATAATAGACTACTAAGAATGCAAATTAATCTTAAAAGATGAAAAGCGAACGGCTCAAATTTTTTGTAGAAATATTAGAGCAATTGTCTTGGACAATGATAAAGAAGAGGATGATAGTGAAGAAGAATATGTAGAAAGTAGTGATGATTCGGATACTGACGAAGAAGAAGTAAACTTTGCAGGGTTAACTTATGAACTTCTGTATCAGGAATCCTATATGAAATATAAATTTACTTCTGAAGGAATACGCAAAAATTCGAAGCTTGTCACATGGGAATTATATGATCAGTTATTTTATTGTTTTAATCTGGTTAGAAGAAAGAAAGGTGCTCAAGAGCGATACAAGGCAACAGGACCTAATTCCTATTGCTGATGTGGTATATATTTAGAAACAAGTCAGGATATATGTGAAGTTTGTGAAAAACATCAACAGGATGAGAAGATTATTTCTATTATACCACGAAAGGAAATACAAGACATTCGTTGTAATTTGGTACGAGGCAGAGTAGAAAAGCTCAAAGGAAATCAATATAAGTCGCAAGTTCACGAAATTATTGAAGAATTTTCGAAGCTGGTAACCAAAGATCTTTCAGAATTAGGGAAGACAAACTTTTATCAACATACAATAGATACTGGTGAAGCAAAGCCTATCAAATTAAACCTCTATAAAACCTCGCCCCGATACTTGGAATTTTTGAAGGAGAAAATAAGGACCCCGAGCAATCTATGAATGGGTCAGATAATACTAAATTAGGAAATAAGAAAGGAAAAATATAATTTTTGTAAGTAAATTTTTAAATTTTAATTAAAAATAAGCAACTTTTTAAAAATTTTACTATGATAGCTAAGTAAACTCTAATGTGACCTATTTATAGATTGCTCGGGGTCCTAGGAAATAGCAAATATGCTAAAGAACGGATTAATACGGAAGTCGTTTAGTCCTTGGTCTGCACCCATTGTAGTAGTGAATAAGAAGAATGGGAAATTCAAACTCTGCGTAAATTATAGAAAATTGAATGCAGTCACGAAACCTGACGCATATCCAGTATCACGGATAGCAGACATGCTAGATATTTTGGGACACTCCGCTTTCTTTTCAACTTTAGATCTTGTTTCGAGTTTTTGGCAAGTAGAAGTATNCCTATTGCTGATGTGGTATATATTTAGAAACAAGTCAGGATATATGTGAAGTTTGTGAAAAACATCAACAGGATGAGAAGATTATTTCTATTATACCACGAAAGGAAATACAAGACATTCGTTGTAATTTGGTACGAGGCAGAGTAGAAAAGCTCAAAGGAAATCAATATAAGTCGCAAGTTCACGAAATTATTGAAGAATTTTCGAAGCTGGTAACCAAAGATCTTTCAGAATTAGGGAAGACAAACTTTTATCAACATACAATAGATACTGGTGAAGCAAAGCCTATCAAATTAAACCTCTATAAAACCTCGCCCCGATACTTGGAATTTTTGAAGGAGAAAATAAGGACCCCGAGCAATCTATGAATGGGTCAGATAATACTAAATTAGGAAATAAGAAAGGAAAAATATAATTTTTGTAAGTAAATTTTTAAATTTTAATTAAAAATAAGCAACTTTTTAAAAATTTTACTATGATAGCTAAGTAAACTCTAATGTGACCTATTTATAGATTGCTCGGGGTCCTAGGAAATAGCAAATATGCTAAAGAACGGATTAATACGGAAGTCGTTTAGTCCTTGGTCTGCACCCATTGTAGTAGTGAATAAGAAGAATGGGAAATTCAAACTCTGCGTAAATTATAGAAAATTGAATGCAGTCACGAAACCTGACGCATATCCAGTATCACGGATAGCAGACATGCTAGATATTTTGGGACACTCCGCTTTCTTTTCAACTTTAGATCTTGTTTCGAGTTTTTGGCAAGTAGAAGTATCTGCTAAAGACTAGGAGAAAACTGCTTTCACTACCCTATTTGGTACCTATGAGTTTTTCGTGATGCCTTTTGGACTTATCAATGCTCCTGCAACCTTTTAGCGAGTGATAAATAGAGTCTTTCATGAGGTTACTTGGAAGTTCGTATTAGTATATATCGACGATATTATAATATATTCGAAAACTTACAAAAAGCACTTGAAACATCTGAAAGATGTATTTACACTTTTAGGAAATGCCGGACTAAAGATAAACTTGAAAAAGTACAACTTTTTCAAGACGAGATTAATATTTTTGGAACATATTATAACAATTGACGGAATAACTCTAGACCCTTCGAAGATTGAGAAGGTGTAGTATTATCCAATTCCACAAAACAAGACAAACGTAAGAGCCTTTTTGGGATTAGCCTCATATTATCGAAGATTTGTAAAAAGTTTTGTCACAATTGTAAAACCACTACACAATTTTACAATGAGAAGTGTTATATTCGAATGGAAGTTCGAACACCAGCTCGCGTTCGATACATTAAAAGGACAATTAACTTCGGCTCCCATAATGACCTACCTTAACTATACGTGTTGCCCAAATCCCAAATAATTTGGGATTTGGGATGCTAAAATGTACAAATTACTAGTATTTGGGATTTGGGATTTGGGATTTCGGCAAAAAATACTAATCATAATTTGGAATTTGGGATTTGGAATTTCGGCATTTGGGATTTCGGCATTTGGATTTTGAATTTGGGCGGCAGGTATAACCTTAACTTTACGAAATGATTTATATTAGCTACTGACGCATCTGACTGGGGAATTGGAGCTGTGCTCTTCCAGAAGGATACGAAAAATCTTGAATACCCTATCGCTTACGCCAGTCGCCTGTTGTCATCTCCCGAATAAAATTATACTGTGCTAGAAAAAGAGTGCCTTGCCGCAATATGGGCTGTACGACATTTTAAACATTACTTATATGGCCCTAAGTTTGATTTATATACAGATAATTTCGCTTTAGCATGGTTAAAGAACCGCCCACAACCTAAAGGAAGAGTTGCTAGATGGATTTTTGAATTATTTAAGTATAACTATGAACTTATTCATAAGCAAGGAAGGCTTAACGTCAATGCTGACGCATTATCAAGAATAACTAATTAAAACAACAAATATAATAGAACTCAGATATTAATTAAAGATACAAAATCTCGAAATTTTTCAGAAATGAATATAGACACTTATAATCAGTTAACGAAATACCTAATAAATTATACTTTTCTCCCAAACGGCACCAACGAATAACGATGAAAGTTACGACAAGTGAATTATTACATAGTTTAAGACAATATATTATACAAGCGAAATAAAGAGGGCGATCCTCTAAGGATAATTACAAGAGAAAATTTAACTAAAATATTATATAACATGTATAATGTACCAAATGCTAAATATTTTGGTATAAAGGCTACCATAGATAAAACAAGACAACGATACTTTTGGCTTATGATGGGCAAAGATATTCAAAATTACATAGTGACATGTGATATATGTCAAAGACAGGGTAAACCTAAACAAACCGAAATATTACGACCTATTGGAGTAGGACAAGCTTTTGACCAATTAGGGATAGACATTGTAGAACCTTTGAAGCCAACTACAATGGGAAAAAGATATATAGTAGTGGCTATGGATTATTTTACAAAGTGGCCAGAAGCCGGGGCTATTGAAAAAGCAGATGCGAAAACTATCGTTTGGTTTTTGTACAATGAAATTATATGTAGACATAGTTGTCCAAGAGAAATATTATCTGATAGAGGAGCAGTATTTGTTAGTTAAATAGTAACTAACCTAATAGAGATAATGGGAACCCACTGAAGACTTATGTCTGTTTATTACCGTCAAAGTAATGGATTGACAGAACAGTATAATCAAACACTCTGTTAAACTTTAAAGAAATGTGTAAAGGAAACAACGCAAGAATGGGATACACTGATAGCTTTGGCACTTTTCGCATACCGAACAATTAAAAATAGAACAACGAAATATAAGCCATTTTATTTACTATATGGACGAGCCCCTACACTACCTATAGAATTTGATATTATTACTTGGCCAGTTGAAGAAATTGATGAAAAACAATTTAAAGAAATGATCCACAAAAGAACTAGTGAAGTTGCAGAAATATTTAAAGATAATCGAACCCAAGCATCTAAGGATATTAAAAATGCACAAAAATGGCAAAAGATAACCCAAAATAGGAAAATTAGAATGATGACATACAAGTATACTTGCACGCAAAATTATTTTGGGGCTCCGAAATTGGTATTTTGGAGAAAAAAGTCGAAATAGTTTTTTATAGAAGACGAAATTATTTTACTTAAAACCTGAAATTTTTTGACCACCCAGATTTATTCTTTGATTAAAGATATATACAACTGGATATTTTTTTTACTTCCATATATAGAATAGATTCTGTATAAATTTCAAAAAGTCGAAATACTTCAAAAATCCAAAATCAATTTTGGGAACATGTATATATACAAGACAGGAGATATGGTATTAGAATACAGATCTGATTTACAGAATCATCAGTAAATTTTTTTAAACGTAAGCCTTCGAAGTCCTTCACTCTGATAACCTTCGAATACCTCCAACATAAACGTAATATTTACGAAGGTTATTGGTACCGAAAACCTTCATTTTTATTAATAAAACGTAATACTCCGGAGGTTATTGATATCGATAACCTTCAATAACCTTCACTTTATCATAATAAACGTAATATTTGCGAAGGTTATTGGTCCGATAACCTTCAATAACCTTTGAAAACGAAATTATTACAATAACTTCTGACATAAAAAATTTCCTGATGNTTTTTTTACTTCCATATATAGAATAGATTCTGTATAAATTTCAAAAAGTCGAAATACTTCAAAAATCCAAAATCAATTTTGGGAACATGTATATATACAAGACAGGAGATATGGTATTAGAATACAGATCTGATTTACAGAATCATCAGTAAATTTTTTTAAACGTAAGCCTTCGAAGTCCTTCACTCTGATAACCTTCGAATACCTCCAACATAAACGTAATATTTACGAAGGTTATTGGTACCGAAAACCTTCATTTTTATTAATAAAACGTAATACTCCGGAGGTTATTGATATCGATAACCTTCAATAACCTTCACTTTATCATAATAAACGTAATATTTGCGAAGGTTATTGGTCCGATAACCTTCAATAACCTTTGAAAACGAAATTATTACAATAACTTCTGACATAAAAAATTTCCTGATGATGTTTATGGCGATAAGTTTCGAGACAAATGGTCTAGTCCTTTCTTTATTCATAGAGTTCTTGGTAATGGCTACTACATATTAAGAACCAATAATGAAGAAGTTCTTAATAGTCAACCTGTACATGGCAATTGATTGAAATCATATAAACAAAGGGGTTATCATCTCACGTAAGATAACGAGTAAACAATAGACTTGTTTAAAAGAATTCGTAAGGTTACGAAAAGTTCTGAAAAATTTTGCTAAAAATTTTTTTTTACTATGAATAATATTTTAATTTCAAACAATTTACGAAGGAAAGTTCACAAATTACGAAGAGAATTTCGCAAATTTTAGGAGAAACCCAAGTTATCATAGACAATACTGGTGCATATTTGGTAACAGAAAGTATTGTAATAGAAATTGATCAATCTGTGAATAATGAAATTACTATGCAATGTGACGATATGTTAACGATGTATGCGATAGATATTTTTACAGCTCTAGAAGAACAGGATCGGGTTATTAACCTTGATTTAGACGAACTCCTACGAATAGTGATGGACATGCACGGAACAAATGGTTAAAGAATGAATGCATATAAGAAGTTTGGTGATTATTTACAAGATACTCAATTAGGAAGTACTGTGACAGTACTAAAAAAATAATTACATGAACGATCCCACCAAAATGGAGCACAAATCTACCAAATAGCGACACGAATACGATCATTATTTCAAGTAATAGGAACGCCGTACGCCAGAAATTTTCAAAATGTTATGTCAGACTGGATCTATAAACTGCCAAAATCAGAGTTCGAAAAATTTCTACAACTTTGTAAAACAATAGGTACATAATTAATGGAAAATCTTTTGAAAATAGGTGTAGGATATACGTGTTGCCCAAATCCCAAATAATTTGGGATTTGGGATATCAAAATGCACAAATTACTAGTATTTGGAATTTGGGATTTCGGCAAAAAATACTAATTATAATTTGGAATTTGGGATTTGGAATTTCGGCATTTGGGATTTCAGCATTTGGATTTTGAATTTGGGCGGCAGGTATAGTATAGAGTCGCAGGAGCTTCCCTTTGAAGGAGGAAATGTTTGTGGTGAAGTAAATTGGTAATCAGGTGAAATGTCACAGGGAATGATATTTTTGTGATACTAGATGAACTTTTAGATGATTGTCATCCTTGTATGAAGATGAAGGATGAAGAATGCTGTGCGAGGATGAAGGATACTGTATGAAGATGAAAGATATTGTACGAGGATGAAGGATGACGCACAAAGGATGAAATATGAAGTACAAAGATGAAGTGTAAACAAAAGAGAAAGTATAAATACGACTGTTGTCGGAAGTAAGTTCCAGTAGTGAAAAACTCAGTTAGTGAATAAATAAACAATTAATTAATTAGAAATAATTTAGAATAATTTGTAATACTTTAATAAATATTATATAGAAAGTAAACTTCATTCAGGAACAGGAAAGATATGTCACGCTGTAATATTTCTGTTGTTAAATGATATTTTGCTTTTAAAAACTTTATATTTTATATTTTAATAAACTTTTATTTTGTGTTGTAATTATACTTGCACGCAAAATTATTTTGGGGCCCCGAAATTGCAATTTTGGGGAAAAAAGTCGAAATAGTTTTTTATAGAAGACGAAATTATTTTACTTAAAACCTGAAATTTTTTGACTACCCAGATATATTCTTTGATTAAAGATACATATAACTGGGTACTTTTTTTACTTCCATATATAGAATAGATTCTGTATAAATCTCAAAAAGTCGAAATACCTCAAAAATCCAAAATCAATTTTGGAAACATGTATAGTCGTAATATTGTGAAATATTATTAAATATTGTTTGATACTGCGTTACTACTTTTACTTTATACATGTTGTCAAAACTAATTTGACCTTGACTTAACTCTTAAAATTTCAATTTTTAATTGCGTCTGATTCAACTAATTGTGTCAATTATTAGTAAAAATCAAAATTTGTCTTGACTATACATATTCCCAAAATTGATTTTGGATTTTTGAGGTATTTCGACTTTTTGAGATTTATACAGAATCTATTCTATATATGGAAATAAAAAAATACCCAGTTATGTGTATCTTTAATCAAAGAATAAATCTGGGTAATCAAAAAATTTCGGGTTTTAAGTAAAATAATTTCGTCTTCTATGAAAAACTATTTCGACTTTTTTCCCCGAAATTGCAATTTCGGGGCCCCAAAATAATTTTGCATGCAAGTATAGTCTTGACTATATATGTTCCCAAAATTGATTTTGGATTTTTAAGGTATTTCGACTTTTTGAGATTTATGCAGAATCTATTCTATATATGGAAGTAAAAAAAGTATCCAGTTATATGTATCTTCAATCAAAGAATAAATCTGGGTGGTCAAAAAATTTCAGGTTTTAAGTAAAATAATTTCGTCTTCTATGAAAAACTATTTCGACTTTTTTCTCCGAAATTGCAATTTCGGGGCCCCAAAATAATTTTGCATGCAAGTATAGTCTTGACTATATATGTTCCCAAAATTGATTTTGGATTTTTGAGGTATTTCGACTTTTTGAGATTTATACAGAATCTATTCTATATATGGAAGTAAAAAAAGTACCCAGTTATCTGTATCTTTAATCAAAGAATATATCTGGGTAGTCAAAAAATTTCAGGTTTTAAGTAAAATAATTTCCTCTTCTATGAAAAACTATTTCGACTTTTTTCTCCGAAATTGCAATTTCGGGGCCCCAAAATAATTTTGCATGCAAGTATAGTCTTGACTATATATGTTCCCAAAATTGATTTTGGATTTTTGAGGTATTTCGACTTTTTGAGATTTATACAGAATCTATTCTATATATGGAAGTAAAAAAAGTACCCAGTTATCTGTATCTTTAATCAAAGAATATATCTGGGTAGTCAAAAAATTTCAGGTTTTAAGTAAAATAATTTCCTCTTCTATGAAAAACTATTTCGACTTTTTTCTCCGAAATTGCAATTTCGGGGCCCCAAAATAATTTTGCATGCAAGTATAGTCTTGACTATATATGTTCCCAAAATTGATTTTGGATTTTTGAGGTATTTCGACTTTTTGAGATTTATACAGAATCTATTCTATATATGGAAGTAAAAAAAGTATCCAGTTATATGTATCTTCAATCAAAGAATAAATCTGGGTGGTCAAAAAATTTCAGGTTTTAAGTAAAATAATTTCGTCTTCTATGAAAAACTATTTCGACTTTTTTCTCCAAAATTGCAATTTCAGGACCTCAAAATAATTTTGCGTGCAAGTATAGTCTTGACTCAACTCCAATTTTTCTCAATTTTAATTGCGTCTGACTCAATTCAATAGTTTTGACGACATGTATATTTTACTCCACCTTACTCACTATGCCTTCATGATTAATTTAATTATTATTTGATTATTATTATTATTTATTATATATTTATTATTTGTTTCGAGATTGGCAAGTTTAGATCGATTGATTGCTTGACCTACTGGCAGATAGAGTGTATTATTATTTATTTGGGTGATGCAAACTGTGAGACTGATTTGAGAAATTGTTCGAAATACTCTATACTCCTGTGACAATATTTTTAATTAAATAAATCTTTGAAATCATATTATTTATTACATGTATGATTTTATTGATTTTTTTTTTATAAAACACTGCAATCATGCAGTTTAGTTTATTAATCTAAATTAAAGAATTAAATTATAATATTAATTTTAACTAGCTACTCACTTGTCTACAATAGTAAAACTATTTTTAAGTATAATATTAGGAAATAGTTTAGTGCTATTTAAGTGCCAGGTAAATACCTTTATGCCTTAGTCTACAAGGATTTGGAGTGGTTATTTGTACCCAATGCAATTTTATTGATTTTATTTTACTATAATAATTATAATAAATATATTTTTGGCAAGTAGAAACAACTGTTTAATAAATATATTTTATTATTTATAAGTATTTGATGCAAAAGGTTTATTTTTAATAGACTTATGGTTATTTTTTTTGATATATCAAGATATGCGTGAAAAAAGTGGTTATTTTTTTGATATGCCTATAATTGTTATTTATAGATGCATCAAAAAGATAACTATTTTGTCACATGAAAATTTAATATATCAAAAAAATAATCCCTGATCTATCAAAAATGAAACTTTTGTGTATTTGATTTTCATTGAGTGAAAGTCACATGATTTACAAATCACATTACAAATTTTTATTGGCTAAAAAGCAAAAGTATGGTTTTTGATATACCTACGGTTATTTTTTTGATATATCAAAATTTCATGTGACCAAATAGTTATTTTTTTGATGCATCTTTAAATAAACAATTATAGGCATATCAAAAAAATAACCACTTTTTTCACGCATATCTTGATATATCAAAAAAATAACTGTAGGTATATCAAAAACCATAGTTTTGCTTTTTAGCCAATAAAAATTTGTAATGTGATATGTAAATCATGTGACTTGCACTCAATGAAAATCAAATACACAAAAGTTTCATTTTTGAAAGATCAGGGATTATTTTTTTGATATATCAAAATTTCATGTGACCAAATAGTTATTTTTTGATGCATCTTTAAATAAACAATTATAGGCATATCAAAAAAATAACCATTTTTTTCAGAAATTTTTGATATATCAAAAAAATAACCATAGGTGTCTCAAAAACGATACCTTTGCGGCTAAAAATGATCATCGATCACATGAGATCAGTTGTTTTGTCACATTACAAATTTTCATTGGCTGAAATTTGAGGATCGGGCACGTGATATTTTCAATTATATAACTAAATTTTTTACATTATCGCACTAATTTGAAAAGAGCGATAATTGTTTTGTTTATTAATTGTATCATGATGCTTTATTTTTGATTTGAAAAAGGGCGAGAGGTAAAAAAAAAATCACATCTTTTATAGGGAATACATTGATGTGTTTCCACTATTACAAGTAACAATTTAGCATTTTGTAATAGCTCCGCTAATTTGATCGTAATCATAATCATGCCAGACCCTCGATGAGTCATAAAACGTATATAAACTTTTCGGGGGGGGGGCATTTTCGTTTTATTAATAAAGGTATGTTTTTATAGCTCGAATCTCTGTAAATTGTAACTTTGTTTGTAATGTGAATTCGTCACCATCATGAATTTATGATCAATTATACCCGAAATGAAGTTCATTCTTAGTCCGATTAAACTTTGACGGTAGTGCAATCGTAACGTTATAGGCGCAAAAAAAAATCGAAACGAAGGGTTTATACATAATATTTCCGAACTTACTCTCACCTTAACCTACCATAAAAATATAATGCGAAGTATCTCATATCACGGGTAAGAGTACGGGCATTACAGCGAGATCGAGATCTACAAGTATTTGATTAATTATAGGGGGAATCGAAAGATGAGTCGAGGACTTAATAGATTGCGATTTATAAATTTGACATTTTGACTTACCTCCAATCGTCCCGAACCTTAATTTCACTGCAGGAATAATAAACAGAACACGGATCGCGGGAAGTTCTGGAATGGCAAATTAAAGATTAGTTATTTCTTGTATATTCCAATAAACATGGAAACTCATTTATATTATGGATATTGTAAATCTTGTTGTATTAATAACCCGTCTTTTGAAAATCTTACCTGTCCTAGAAACGGATTATGGTGAAATGTGGGAGTAATCATTATATTAATTTGGTATGCACAATGCTTAGAATGTGGACGTGTTTATTTATATAAAGGATATTTGGAGTGGATGTTAACCCGAACAAGTTCTGCCAAAACTATTAAAGACAGATTATACTTATACACGTATGTTTATAGACAGGTTCTACTGTAATTATTAATTATTACCTTCAAGATCAATCTTAAAGATATAATTCATTATATCCAATTTTTTTTAGAAAAATTTTTCATATTTAAATTGCTTATCTCGTACACTATCTGAAAATTGATCGTTTAAAAGAACAGAATTTTCTAATACGTCTAGTATGAGATAATTGATATACAGCAAAGAATCTGAGATGAGAAACCGATAATTGTTTTGCAACCTTGAAAATTAAAAGCATCAAAATATCATATAATTAATAAAATTGATCGAAAGTTTAATTCGTAATGAAAAACTTTACTTAAAAATCATAGTTTTGATTCAAATCTTTTTCTTTATAAATTCATTAATCGTATCATTGTTCCCTAATCACAATTGAATGATAGTTGAATAATTATTAGTTATCAATGAAATAGTATAGAAATATCTGATAATTACCATTTTGATCTACAGGGTAGGACATTGTGTAAGTTGTATTTTCTCTCTCACTCTTTCTCTCAATACATAGATCTTAAAATGAGAAAGTAATAGAAAATTAATATTTAGTCTTTAGTAATAGTAATAGTAAATCTGAAGTTAAAATCGTAAAAAAAATAAATTAGATCTTAAGATCATTAAATAGATTTTAAAATAGAACAAACACAACACGAAGAAGCAACAGAATACAAAGACACATCAAATTACAAAGATAAAATATAAGAGTTTATTAATAGAATATAGTAGTAGTAAAATCAATATAGCAAAATATATACAGTGAATAATAAAGAAATAACTTTGCAATAAGGAAAACAAGAACAAGATACAAAGTTAATAGGAATATTACGAACATATAAAAGCCCACCACCCACCACTCACCACCCATACTTGTCATAGGACCAAGAGGACCAAGTCATCTAAATATAAATAATTAAAAAAAGTTAATAAATATTTATTAGTTTAACACTTTTTTATAAAAAAAAAAGCATTACATACCATTTAGATTATCCTTTTCTTCTAACATAATTAACACGGGCATATTTTCGAACAACAAGGCATGAAAATGAATAACTTCATTAATATTTTCATCTTCGGAACTACTTCCCTCATTAGAACTATTTTCATCAGAATTACTTTCATTACCAGAAACGTTTTTTGGCTTGCTGATAACAGGTACTTTTTTGTTCTCTCTTGATAATAATTTTATAGAAGATAAGGGCGAGTAATGGAGTAATAATATAAGAATAATTAGACATAATGTAAAGAAGTAGTAAAGTGGAACAAGAGCGCAAGTAAAATTGTGAGAAAATACATTTTTGTTTAAAAATAGAGTTGTGAAATGTTGATAACAAATAGATATGGGCCAATCATACGTAATATAGTTTTATGATTTTTTTTTCACACTGTGAATAATTATAAATACTGGAATAAAAATATATATATAACCTATAATATTATAATATGCAGTAATAGTAATTACAATAGAGTAATAATGAAGTATATGACCCAGAACACAGCACAGAATTCTAGTACTTCCAATTATTCAATTCAGTCAGTTATATTTTTTTTCATTAGTTAAAGAAAGAATTTCTGTACAATTTAAAATGTAAAATTTATTTTAAGAATTCGAAATTTATTAAATAAATTATATAGCAATAAATATATTTTAAAACATTTATTTTTGTATTCCGAGATAGAAGAGATATATATTTGATTGTATTTTAAAAGTCTATTTCATTAGTGATATGATAAATGCATTGCTAAAGATTACATTTTTTAAATAAACTATCTAAGACAAGATTGAAATCACAATGTAGAATAAAAGAAATGAAATTAATAAAAGTAACAAAAGTAGAATAAAGGTAAAATAGAAATTATATCTTGTCTGGAATTTCTTTGCTCTCATAAATAATGCCATAAGATACAATTTAAAAAATTAACAATAAGGTGTTCAATAATTTAATTTTAACAACAGTTATTCTTTTTTAATTCTTTTTTATAAAAATGTTTACATATGTGTTATAATTAAAATTAATGAATTTCATAGTATGATAAGTATCTTGTAGTGTCAAAATCAAGAGTTTTTCGATCTTTTTGTAGTAAGATTTCTTTTCAAATTAGTTCTTTAATTGTACACATATAATTCTTTAATATTGTAATTGTATTGTATTCAAATGCAAAATATAAAATCATATAATGGAAACAAGAGATTGATCTGCTACTACAAGTATAATCGAATTGAGTTTGTTTTGTCCTCGGATTACACAATTCATATATAGAATAATTGTTAGAAACGTGATGAAAGTTTTCCAACATAGTTCAAAAAATAATGTATAAACTAGAAATAAATAAAGTCGCAGAATTTTGATATTCAATAAAAGAACTTAGATCTTAATTATTCATTCATTTTCACACCACATCATTAGAACACATCATTATAATAAATAATAAATGAATATTAATTATTAAGATGCTATTGTTAAGTGTGATTATGTATCCACTTGGAATTATTATACCCAGGCTTTAATCAAATCTCCAAAAGATCTCACATTATGGTGTAATTCTCGATTTCCTGAACTTTCTTTGATGGATTTAAAGAGAGTTTTCTTTCTTATATTAGAGAAAAGAAAGGGATAGGTTATGATATGATATTAATTTACAAAAGGGCATTTCACTTGTAAGATGATCAAGATTCTTTAAATGAACATAATACTTTAATTAGTAAATGATTATAAATATCATCATCATAATAGAATACTATTTGCATTAATTTTAAATCAAATTTTAGGAATCTAGATCTAATTACCTTTTAATTTAATATCCACTTCAATAGTAGTTAGTACAATTCGTTGTCATTTAAATTCAAAGATCTCTTGATGATCATTAAATAGAAATAGATTTCAAAATAGAACAAACAGAGAAATAACAGAATACAAAGGCGCAACAAATTATAAGGATAAAATATAGTTTATTAATATAGCAAAGTTATAATTTATATACAGCAAATAATAAAGAAATAATGCAATAAGAAGAATATAAGATATAAAATAATAGTAAAATTACGAACATTTAAAAGCCCACCACCCACCGCAAATAGAACCAAGAGGACATTTTTTATGTTGAGCGTCTAAATATAAATAATTAAAAAGATAATAAAATATTATAGTTTGCCACTTTTTTTTAAAAACAAAAAAAGCATTACATACCTGACATAATTCACACGGACATATTTTCGAACCACATAGGCACGAAAATAGAGAACTTCTTCATCTTCATATTCACCTTCATAACCTTCACCTTCAACTCCACCTTCATCTTCGTCTTCATCTTCACATCCACTTTCATCTTCACCTTCAGTACTACTTTCTTCATTTCGAGAGTGAGTGGTAGAGACATTTTTCATTAAAAATTTATAAAAGAAAAAGATAGCCAAAGGGGTAATAATATAGGAGTAGTTAAAAATTATGTATACAATATAGTAAATTGGACAGAAAAACGCGAGTGAAATAGTGAAAAAATCCATTTTTTCTGAGATTTTTGAGTTGAGAAAAATCAACTTATTTATAAATAAAAATAGAGGGAGGGCTGAATCAGTTGTGAAACGTCAAAAACACATAATGTAATGCATACAGGTTTCACAGGTTTACATGATTATCCCTTAAACGGAAGTGCAAGTTGCTAATAAATGCAGGCAAACTAGTCAGCAATTCACATGATTTGCCGTTTAAGGGATAATATATCTTTAATAAATAACAATAATTCACTATATAAATAATAAACAATATTGATTATTATCAAGAAGTAAAGAATTCCATCGATAAGCATGATTATGTATCCACTTGGAATCATTAACTCAAGCTTTAATCGAATCTTCTAAAGATGGTGTAATCGTGCTTTGGTCAGTCTAAATGCCAGATTTCCTGAACTTACTTTGATGGATTCAAAGAGAGTTGTCTTTCTTAGCTTAAAGAATGAAAGAGCATGGGTAATGATATTATTTGAAGAATCTTGTCATCAAAAAAGAATGATATGACTGAAACTTATTTGAGACAACAAATTATAAATATGAGAAAGAAATACTAAAATTCAAATTCTCAAAAGATTCAGGATTTAGCCAATGATAACAAATTGAAAGCAATGACCTAACAATGATATTCATTAGAATACATAGAATTCTGTGTATCTCATTCTTATTCAAATAAATGTTTGGATAGAAGGAAAGGAACATCTACTACTGGTCTTTAAAATCGAGCAATTCCAGCCTGTTATAATTGATTTATACTATTTAGAAACTTGATTATTTGACAATATTTAAATTATAAGTAACATTTTGTACAGTTCATACAAAATCAAGTATAACAACATCAGAAGCTCACTCCATATCTTGTCTTTGAACCTGGGGGAAGGAGATCGTGCTTGAACTCATATGTAAGCTTTAGCTTTTCTGGTACTTTTTTGCGAAAGAACTCTTGATCAGAAAGTACATAACAATTTTTTTTGAATGTATGTTTAACCATAACCATGGTACGAAGATTCATTTTATTTTCTGAGCATGAAGCATCCCAAAATATGAAATCCCAAATCCCAAATCCCAAATCCCAAATCCCAAATCCCAAATCCCAAATCCCAAAAAACCAATGGTGCGACCTCAGTAACACTAGAGACCAATATTTTTGGTTTGTTTTGCGCTAATTCCATGAGCTCTTGTTTATATATAAAATATTATCATACTCATTTTAATACCACTGCATGTTTGCCTCTTCTTTTCCATTGTTAATTTTCAAAGTCACATATTATAATATAAGAAATGGTACCATAACCACCTTTTACTATTTGTTTAATATCTTGAAATCTATCTGAGGTATATATTCTATTACTTATATATAACCATCAACATTTATTTGAGCATGAATAAATTGTCATTTCCACTTGTCCATTTATTAAAATTATTTTTGAAAAGTTTTGAATTGCACGGTTTGCACCACCTACACTGATTATCACTTTCTTGATTTTCTGTTTGTTTATAGTAAGGTAGAAGTTTTATTTTTTTTTTTAATTAAAAAAAAAAACAATAAATAAATTTGTATCAGAACTAATGTTTCGTTATAATTGAATGAGTTAAAAAATATCAATAAATTTTTCATCACAAAATTCTATTCTATACCATTGATCAATGTAACAGTAAACGGTAATNCTTGTTTATATATAAAATATTATCATACTCATTTTAATACCACTGCATGTTTGCCTCTTCTTTTCCATTGTTAATTTTCAAAGTCACATATTATAATATAAGAAATGGTACCATAACCACCTTTTACTATTTGTTTAATATCTTGAAATCTATCTGAGGTATATATTCTATTACTTATATATAACCATCAACATTTATTTGAGCATGAATAAATTGTCATTTCCACTTGTCCATTTATTAAAATTATTTTTGAAAAGTTTTGAATTGCACGGTTTGCACCACCTACACTGATTATCACTTTCTTGATTTTCTGTTTGTTTATAGTAAGGTAGAAGTTTTATTTTTTTTTTTAATTAAAAAAAAAAACAATAAATAAATTTGTATCAGAACTAATGTTTCGTTATAATTGAATGAGTTAAAAAATATCAATAAATTTTTCATCACAAAATTCTATTCTATACCATTGATCAATGTAACAGTAAACGGTAATTCCAGATCCCTCATTAGAGTTTTGGTATTATGGAAGCAATTCCAAAGCTCCTTACTTGGGATACGAGTGAATTTGTTTCGTTTTTGTTTTAAATTTTTGATTTTTTAACGTAACTAAATTCCTACATTTATAAAACAAAATATGGTTAATAAACAATCGAGAATACCCATCACGATCATGTTGTGATTCCTCGTGGGCGGCGAACATTCTCCCAAATCGACCTTTCTATCTTTCAATTTTCCTGCATCAACTAAAAAAGATACATATATATGAAAATGTATTATAGACTGAATGTCTTGAATAAGAAAAAAGAGAATTGCAATGTCATAAATTAATAAACTTGAGTTTCCAATTCATACTTTTTCGTTGTTATCTCGGAATATTTCGCCTCCAATTTTTCCTTGTCAGCTACCAACCTAGCATTCAAATCTTCAACTTTTTTAATTTGAGAGTCCAACTGTGCATTGCAAACATTCAAATCCTTCTTGTAGGCTGATAACTCAGAATCAGAGGTCTTTATTTTCTTCATCTGGACTCTAATTCAACATCGAAAGCCTTTAACTTTAACGTTTGCGCATCTAATTCGACAGTTGAATCTGCATACACTTTCTTTTGTGTAACTAACTGGGCATTATCAGCCTCGGATTCATCATTTTGTGAAGTTAGCTTGACATTTTAAGCTTCAAATTCTTTAGTTTGTGCAGCTGACTTGTAATTTGAAGTCTCTATTTCTTTCTTCTGATCATCTAATTTGGTGTTAGAAACCTCCAATTCTTTGGTTCGAGCATTAACTCAGCATTTGACGATTCTAGATCTTTAATTCATGCAGTTAATTCTTTATTTAAAGTTTCCAATTCTTGGTTGCAAATATTTAACTCTGCATTTGAAGTCTCAATTTCTTTATTCTGATCATCTTAGAAGCCTCCAATTATTTAATTCGAGCAACTAACTCAGAATTCATAGCCATCAATTCTTGAATACATACGTCTAGTTCGGCATTTTTAACCTCTATTTTTATTTTGTGCGTTGAATTTAGCAATGGTGACACTTGATTTATTTTTCTTTGAGTCTAATTCAGCGTTTGGAGTTTCCAATTCATTTTTCTTTGAGTCTAATTCAGCGTTTGGAGTTTCCAATTCTTTCTTTCGTGCATCTAGCTCATCCTCTAACACTTTCATCCGGGTTACTAACGCCGAATGTTTAAATTTCCATTCAGATTTTAAATTCTCTCTTTCTTTGATAAAATTTATAGAATTATTTTTAAATTTTTCTTTTTGAAGCTTGTGATGATTCACGTCAGAACTTGAAAGTTCAGAAGCTTTCGACGCTTTAAAATTTGGTTTCAAGTAAATTTTCGAGACTCATAATCCTGTAAAAAAAGTGTAAGAATAATAATTGTGAAATAGTTAGAAAAATTATAAAATGGTATCAAAAGAAAGTTAAATATATTAATTGTAATTTTTCGTTGATTGTTTTGTTTTTATCAGAAATTAATGACTTAGATAAAGTCGCAAAAATGATGAGTTGCTTGAAGGGTTCATACCTAATAATCGTGAAAGAAAACAAAAGTTTATTAAAAGTATTTAAAAATTTTTGAAAGAAAAAACACTGTATGCTAATTATTAGATAATCTGTCAAAGTAATCAAGTAAAATTTGAAAAATTGAAATTATTGACATCGTAAAAAATAAACAATTTATTATTTGTGAATCTGATAAAAAAATATTTTTAAATTAATAAAATTATTTATTTATTAATTGGAACGAAATTCTAGCAATAACATTATTATTATAAACAAAAGTATTTTGCAGTTTATAAATAATAATTGATTAAGGATTTAAATTATTTTGGAGTTGAAACCTAAAGTATTTATTTTTGAAAATAGTAAATCACATGTTATTCTTTTTTAAATTGCATGTGTAACCATCCATTACCAATTTTATTATGAAGATCGGGTTAACATGTGCACCTTTATAATTCCAATTTTAGAAATGATTAGCTGAATGACCACAAAATCGTAATCGTAAAAAATGGATGCAAATTGTTATCATACAATGGAAATTGAAATTTAAATTATTCAATTAAAGTTTGTTCTTTAACCTTTTGTTTTCTCTTAGAACCATTTTTATATAATTAATTCTTCACTTTTAAAATATATATTCCACTTCAAACTTTTAAATTCAATAAAATTTTATTATAACTTTAATCTACTGAACAAATCATTATGCAAATGGAAACTCTATATTCTAATGAAAATGAAACTATAAATATTGAAGAGGAAGAATTCCGTCAGTGCTTAAAATTAGCTGAAGGGGAGACAGTGATACACAATTTACTCTTGGACTTTATTACTCTAATAGAATTGGAATCAAGAAAGATGAAGAAAAAGCATTCGTTTGATACTTAAAATCAGCTGAAGGGGGGAAACCACATGAGACAAAATAATCTTGGATATTATTATCAGAATGGAATTGGAACGATAAAAGATGAAGGGAAGGTATTTCGGTGGTATCTGAAATCAACTGAAGGAGGAAGCAGTAATGGACAAGTAAATCTTGGAAATTGTTATCTTTATGGGATTGGAACTATAAAGATGAAGGGAAAGCATTCCAGTGGTACCTGAAATCAGCTGAAGGAGGAAACCACAAGGGACAAATTAATCTTGGAATAATGCTATCACTATGGAATTGGAACCATAAAAGATTTAGAGAAAGCATTTCAGTAGTACCTGAAATCAGCTGAAGGAGGAGAAAAATTTGGACAAAGCTCAGTTGAATATTTTTATCGAAATGAAATTTCATATGTTAAAAAAAATCAGAATAAATTAGAACATCGATGCATTAATTGTGAAATTTGAATAAACTAAATAAGATATGTTCAGATTGTAAACTTATAGAAATGCCAAAATGGACTAGTGGTAATTATGATGTTGACAATATCATTCAGATGACTCAATGCAAATGAATGGGAAATTTGGAGATGGATAGATTATAGTAAATTGAAAAACATAGAATATTTAGCTGAAGAAGGGTTTGGAAAGCAGAATGGATAGATATGCCTGAAGAGGTATTTGAATTTTATAAAACAAATAAAATTGCTTTGAAGAAACTTAAAAATTCACAAGAAATTAGTTCAGAATTTTTAAAAGAGGTGAATAATAAATATATCGATATGTTTTTATATAATATATAATATTATTTATACTAATTTTAATTTTTGTAGCTACAGTTAACCCAAATTTTCAATGCCGTGATAAATATATTTTACCAATTTTGGGTATAACCCAAAATTCAATGACAAAAGAATATGTAATAGTTTTACGACATATGAAAAACGGAAATTTAAGAGATTTCTTGATCAAAATAAATCATTACCTTGGATTGAACGATTATAGTTATTGAATTCTTTTATTAGAGGATTAAAAGTTATTCATAGTAAAGGATTTATCCATCATGGTATTCATACTGGGAATCTTATAATAACTGAAATACCTAATAAGTCAAAATATAAATTTATAAGATTAGGAGATTTAGGATTATGTAGATTAACAAATGAAACATCATCCGAAACATATGGCATTGCCATATATTGCACCTTAGGTATTGAATAAATATGAATATTCACAAGCTTCAGATATTCATAGTGTTGGAATTATTATGTGGGTCATTTCAACAGGAAAAAGACCATTTGCTAACAGAGCATATAATTCAGAATTAGCTTGCTGATATTTTTAATGGACTTGACTAAAAATCAATAAACGCACACCTCAATGTTATATAGAATTAATGGAATTGTGTTGGCATAAAGACCCATCCAAACGTCCAAGTGCTGAACCAATTTATTATATATCAGAAAAATGGATTTTTTATTTGCTGTATGATGGGAAATCAGTAGATTCACTTATGTTTTTAAATGCAGAAAAAAAAAGTATCAATTAAGTGAAGATGAAGATTTATCTTCTGCTGAAACTACCCGTTCTGAAGCATACATTACAAGTAAACTTTTACCTTCTGATTTTAATAAATTTCATATAGATAATCTCAATTTTGATGGGCATTAAATTTAATTTGTTTGGATTGCAATATATCAAGTTTTATAATTAATTGCGAAGATCAAGTAGAGCAGTAAAGTGATTGTTTTAATTTTATTTGGATGGTAAAATTATATTTAGAATTATTAAATTATTATGGAATAAAGGTTAGAAAAGTTGCTCTTACGTCAGAATATTATATTTTTTTAATTTTTTTTTCGATTGTAAATATTAGATGTGCATGGAAACATTTCGACGAAGATAACAAGATTGCTGATGAGTTACAATTTATGTGAAGTGCCTAAAGATCTTACGGGGAATCGGGAATTAGACGTTTCAGCAACAGCGAGCTTAGAATTCCCTTATATATATATTGGTTATTTTTGGAATATATTTGTATTCATTCTCTTTATGTTCTTGGTATAATCATTAAAAAAAATCTTTAGTATAAATTCGTTATATTTTATATTTTCTCTCGATTTATTTCTTTATTTTTTTCTATATTTTCTTATTAATAAATCAATATATGCATGTAAAATTGAATTAAGTATCATTTTTATTTAAATTTTGCGTTTGAAAATCATTTATGCAATTTCGTTTTCACTTTGCTGATGCTAGCAGTCAAATATAATTACACTTTGTAAAATTGGCTTTGAAGTTCGTTTTTACAATAATTAGAACTATTGTAACATATATATTGATAGTAACAGAACAAAGGGTCAAAAATAATTTTGCATTGAAAAAAATTTATTTTTTTTAATTGTTGGAAGACTAAAAATTATAATTTTTCATTTGATTCAAAGAAGAATAACTAGCTAATTACAAAGATTGTTTCTGTTGTTTGTGTTTACTTACAAAAATTGTTTCTTTTCTTTTCTTAAAATCTAAATATTTTATGTAAATATTTATTAAAATTATTATCAATTATATATTAAGATGATAAAGTAAAAAAAAAAAGCAAGTAAAAATTATAATAGAAGTTAAGTTTAGATGGTTAGAATTCATTTATTGTTTACGAAAAATAATGCAACACGGATTATTTAACTTATATCGCGTGAAAGTAGCAGCATAATGATTATCATGAGTAAAAATTATTCGCAATTAAAATCAATAAAATGTATGCAATATTGCATTACAAAATTACGGTAAAAGTATTGAATAAAAACAAAATTTGTTTAATTAAGGAAATAATTATTTGCTTAATATGCTTGCTTCACTCATATATTAATTCACATTCGTTTACATATTGACTGTTCTTAACCAGAGTAAAGAGAGAAGATCCAAATTAAAAAGAATTAAATGAAACCTAAGATGCACTAAAGATATATAAGAATATTACACCATTATTTATAACTTCTTACCGCGGTTGTCTCAGTATTTCATTATCCATTTTGATTATTATTTAATTTTTACTATTTTTTTTAATATTAAATTTATGATTAAATTTATTATTAATTTTCATTTTTTAATATTTCTCTGGCTTACATGCATAAATATATACAGAATAAATAATAAAGGATCATACAATTAAATTAAATTAAAATCAAATTAAAAAAAAAAAAATTAAATTTACGTGCAAAACAAATAAATAAGAGTTAACGAATTTTTTAATTTTTTTTTTTACATGATATTCGACGATGCGTAAAAAAAATTGGATTTAGAAAATATTTAAATTATATTTCTTTTAAAACAATTATTTATTATTATTTTATTTTTATTGGACGTTTTCTCCAATAATCTTTTTTTTTTTATAATANGAAGATCCAAATTAAAAAGAATTAAATGAAACCTAAGATGCACTAAAGATATATAAGAATATTACACCATTATTTATAACTTCTTACCGCGGTTGTCTCAGTATTTCATTATCCATTTTGATTATTATTTAATTTTTACTATTTTTTTTAATATTAAATTTATGATTAAATTTATTATTAATTTTCATTTTTTAATATTTCTCTGGCTTACATGCATAAATATATACAGAATAAATAATAAAGGATCATACAATTAAATTAAATTAAAATCAAATTAAAAAAAAAAAAATTAAATTTACGTGCAAAACAAATAAATAAGAGTTAACGAATTTTTTAATTTTTTTTTTTACATGATATTCGACGATGCGTAAAAAAAATTGGATTTAGAAAATATTTAAATTATATTTCTTTTAAAACAATTATTTATTATTATTTTATTTTTATTGGACGTTTTCTCCAATAATCTTTTTTTTTTTATAATATTGTATTAATTTTATAATTAAAACATGAGAAATTAATGGACTGGACAGATATTAACTGGTTTGAATAAACAATTTTTAATCTAAAATTTCATCGCAAACAAGTTTGAATAAAAAAAATTCAAAATATGACATGACACTATTCATTTATGGTTTAGAATTTTAATGATCTTATGACTGATTATCCTTATTTTTACTTTTTTAAAAATTTATTTATAGTTTTGGATAAATGGGGATAATTAAACTCATTTGTATTCATTTATTTATTATTACATAAGCATAATAAATAATGTGCCGTGTAACCATCCCCAATATAACGACTACCATTTTTTTATCTTCGTTTTATCTATAATTTTTTTTGCACAATAAAATAAAAAAAAAATGCCTTTCAAATTTTTTGATAAATTATCCCGAAATTTTATTGAACTCCTTAATGATAAAGATGATTATAATGTAATAATTGTAGTTGAAAATGAGAAATCCTTTATTGCGCACTCTAATGTTTTAAAGTGTCGTTCACCTTACTTTTATAAAATGTTGAAAAATATTATCCCAAATGAAAACAATATCAAGACGATTACTTTGCCAAATATTTCGAATGAAATTTTTGATATTATTCTCAAGTAAGTTTTTAATATTATTGGTAACGATAATAAGTTACGCAAATTAATAAATAATATTTATTTATCTTAATAAAGATATATTTATGGTGGAATTGTTGATTTAGAGAATGTTGAAACAAAGTTTATTTTTGATTTAATGATTGTAGCCAATGAATTTGAAATCGAAGAATTAACAAAAAAACTAGAAAATCTTCTGCTTGAAACTAAAAGTTCTTGGTTAAAGTCTCATTTTTCTCTAGCTTATCGTTCAATTTTTAGTGGAAATAATCTCAAAGATTTAGAAAAATTTTGCAATGATATTGTTACAAAGTATCCATCTCTCATTTTTAATGCTGAAGATTTTATTTCTCTTCAAGAATCTGCATTGGTATCTCTTCTTAAACGAGATGATTTACAGCTAGAAGAAGTGATAATTTGGGAATATATTATTAAGTGGGGAATTGCTCAGAATTTTACTATACCTGCAGACCTTAAAGAATGGACCAATGAAAACTTTACAACTTTAAAAACTACTCTTCAACAATGCCTACCTTTAATACGATATTTCCATATTCCTGGTACTGATCTTTTGGACAAAGTAAAACCTTACAAGAAAATTCTTGATAAACAACTTTGGGAAGACTTGAAACAGTATTATATAGCTCCTGAAAAACCATTGAAATCAATAATTTTACCACCAAGAACAATTTTAGTTCAAGAATTACCTACCCGTACAACAACAGAACAAGCAAAATCACCTTCTACCATTATTACTTATGAACATGTATTCGAAATTTCCTCTTGGATTGATCGTAAATCAAGTACTTATTCTTTAACAAACATTCCATATGAGTTTCAATTAATTTTAAGAGGAAGTATAAATGGATTTGCTCCTCAAACGTTTTGGGATAAATGTCATGGTCATGCGAGGACTGTAGTGATTATGAAGGTTAAAGGAACAGACGAAATTCTTGGGGGATACAATCCTTTAGCCTGGGATGCCAATACTAGTGGTAGGTGGGAAAACACTAATGATAGTTTTATTTTTTCATTGAAAACTGGCAATACACAAAATTCAATTCTTAGTAGAGTAAAAAGTCGTGATAAAGCAATTTACTGTCAACTTAAATCAAATCAAAAGAATTGTGGTCCAAATTTTGGGAATAATCTTTATTTGTATAGTCCTAGCTCTAATTTCACTTTAGATAATGTCAGTGCGTGCAAATTTATTGGTGATTATGAAATACCCATAAGAACCAAAACAGATAATTTCTCAATTGTTGATTATGAAGTATTTAATGTTATTAAGAAAACTAGTTAGAAATTCAATACTTAGAAAATAATTAGTGATATGATAGTATTTTTTTTATTTATTATATTATTAGATAATTCACATTTTTACTGTTTTGTAAATTGAGCATATCATTAAATAAATTTAAAGTAAATACTTTATCCCATATATATATTTTATCAAAAATATATCTTTTTAAAATTTTAAGCTAATTGGTATAAACTTAATTAATCGGGAATTTTCAAATAATTAATAGAATAAAAAATTGATTCGAGATACCAGTATGTGACCCGCCGCTTCAAAGAAAACAAACAAGCATAAACAATGGTACATTAATAGTATAATAAATCATTGGTGAGAGTATAGTACATGCATATGCTTATTAATCACGTAATATCTCTGATGTTAAATAATAGAAAATATGGCAAATGTGTTAAAGTTTCGCTCACCTTACCTTTCTAAAGAATTGAAAAATATTATCCCGAATGAAACCAATATCAAAACAATTACTAAGCCAAATATTTCGGTTTGTATTATTCGCAAGTTATTACTATTCTTTAATAAAAATGATTTTTTTTATACCAACGAAACTCACTCCAAGATGTCTATTAAAATTTGAAGAATAAGTTTACAAATATAAAACAAATAAATATATAAAAGAGCTTGCTAAAACTAGATGAAATCTAATCTACGGAATGGCCTATCGTTGCTCAGTAAACCCGAGAAACTCATTAGTCAAGTCCATGTTAATTAGTTTTAAAAATAAAGCAATCCCGTGATTTCTATTATCACTTCTAAATTTTGCCAACAACTGTTTCTCCACATAATGAATTGCTGTATTGAGAGAATTACGATGATCACAGTCAATATAATACCTGCTAACTGCAGACAAGCTTGCATATTGTTGTTGATTTTCTCTACTACTATCATCATATACTGTTAAATTTGGCACTTCCTCAGTTATTATCATTGTAGTTTCCTACCCACTTTTTTTCCCTTGTTCTTCTTTCCTAAATTATAATTTTTTTATAATGGTATTTCCATATCTTGAAGAGATACAACTTGTATTTGTGAACACTTCTTATTACCACCAGTTTACTGTCTTGTGTGTTGCCCATTATTTCATTACATAATGTAATATGTGAATTGGGTATTAACCCCGCTATTATGTCAAAGAAGCACACTTTAATGTATTTAATCAGTTGTTGATTACGAATGTCAAAATCACTTGTAAAGGTTTCGAATTTCTTTTTAATTCAGTTCAAATTTATATTCTTTTGGAGAATATTGTAGCTTCATGAAAAATGGGTTTAGTGAATGTTTCTTTGTACTTCTTTAGAGCGTAATGCATTAAAACCAAAAAAATGAGGTCATCGTCAAAAAATTAAATTAAAATAATATATAATTAGTCTTTTTGAACACTTTCCATATTCAATTTGTTGCGTTGTGTTGCAACAACAGAATATCATTTTCATTTAAAAAAAAATAATCAAAATTAATAATAAAAAAATAAAGTCACGAAGACCTCACAAGAAGGAAGGAAATATTTAAAATAAATCCATAACAATACCAAGAAATAATATTTTAGAGATCGATATCTGCGAATCACGCTATCTCAAGAAGGAAAGTAATATTCAATGAACCCGAGAAGAGCATGTATAATTGATATGTATATATTAAAAATAAGATTTACTTTCCAAAGTGAAATTAAAGTTTAAAAAAAATAAAAAATAAATAAAATAAATAAGACAAATTTATGTTAAAGTATAAAATACATGAAGATATATACATATATATAAGGAAATATTGAATTTAGAATTGCCTCTTAGCAATGCATAAAACTTTAAGAATGAAGCTCATTTAATAATTATTGTGATCTATTTATTTAACCTTGCACAAACTATTTATAAACATAAAATTAAAATGCATAAATTTTATTTTTTTACGTAGCCCAAAATAAAATAAAATGTACATATACAGGTAATGTAAGTTTTATAAAGAATGTAAATTAAAATAAAAAAAAAGTATTCTATGAAAGAACAGTTTTTATAAGAGATTGGCTCTACTCAAGATTTATTGTTCACTCATGCGAACACATTCACTCACATTTGCTGTTCACTTAGAAATTTCCAGTGGAGAATTGACAGAATAAGAGAGAAAAGAATTTAATTAAAATTCAATTTATAAATAAATGAGTCATAAAATTTAATAACATATGTATATATAAAGGATTGACAAGTCAACGTCGAAGAAATTAAAATTTGGGATTACGTTATCAAATGGGGATCGCACAAAATTCTACTCTACCTGCCGATTCGAAAGAATGGTCTAAAGAAAATTTTGAGGCCTTGAAAATAACTCTACAGCAATGTTTACCACTTATTCGTCATTATTTATAACTCGTAATCAACGCGCATTTTTATTATTAATTATTATTTATTCTTTCTTTATTTCTCTGAAATACATAAATAAATATAGAAAAAATAATAAACAATCAAACAACAACTTAAAACTAAAATAAATTAAAAGAAAAATTTTTTAAAAAAAATAAAACGAAGAAAAATTTATCAAATCAAGTTTTTTTTAACATTTTTTTGTCTCAATACCATTTTTTCATAGCATTACATTTAGTATGAAATTTAAAATTAATAGGTGAAATCAATGAGAATTTGATTTATCACACGTTTTTAAGCTTTTTTTTTTCAAGTAATAAATTAAATTAAGTATCAAATCAAGTGGTAGTCCTATATCAATAGAAGGAGTAAACTAAAGAATAATTGGTGATGTTTACTATGATAAAAATAAATACACACGAGAAAAACGAATATCACAGTTCTTTTTCTTGTCATTGACTTTCTAATAAACTAGATAAGTTGAATTAAAAAAAATACCTTTTAAAACAAAAACGGAATTTTAAAGATTTCGTGACTGATTGATTATCTTTTTCTGTTTTTTTTAAAAAATTTATGCATGCATGTGTGGTCATTCATTCAATTTGTGTTCATTCATTTGTACAACAAATTTAATTGTGTAACTATCACAGCAATTGTTTTTGCCTGATTTTTTTCATACAATAAAAACAATGATTTTGATAATTTATCACGGAATTTTATTGAACTTCGTAATGATAAAGATGAATACAATGTAATAATTAAAGTTAAAAATGAGAAATCCTTTATAGCGCACTCTAATGTATTAAAGTGTCGTTCACCTTACTTTCGTAAAGAATTGAAAAATATTACCCCAAATGAAAACAATATCAAGATAATTACTGGGCCAAATATTTCGGATGAAATTCTTGATATTATTCTCGAGTAAGTTATTACTATTCTTTGATAAAAATGTTATTAGTGATTACAATAATAAAACATAAATTAATATCTAATATTTATTTAATTTTCAAGATATATATATGGTGGAATTGTTGATTTAAAGAATGCAGAAGCAAAGTTCATGTTTGATTTAATGCTTGCGGCTAATGAATTTGAAATCGAAGAATTAACAAAGAAACTAGAAAATCTTCTGATCGAAACTAAGAGCTCTTGGCTTAAATCTCATTTTTCTCTAGTTTATCGTTCGATTTTTAGTGGAAATGACTTCAAAGATTTGGAAAAATTTTGCAATGATATTGTTACAAAGTATCCAAATCTCGTTTTTGATGCTGAAGATTTCAATTCTCTTCACGAATCTGCTCTGGTATCCCTCCTCGAACGAGATGATTTACAACTAGAAGAGGTGGTAATTTGGAAATATATTATCAAGTGGGGAATTGCTCAGAATTTTACTTTACCTGTCGACCTTAAAGAATGGACTAATGAAAACTTTACAACTTTAAAAACTACTCTTCAACAATGCTTACCTCTAATCCGATATTTTCATATTTCCAGTGTTGATGTTTTGAAAAAAATAAAGCCTTACAAGAAAATTCTTGATAAACAACTTTGGGATGATTTGAAACAGCATCTTATGGCTCCTGATGAACCGGTGGAATCAATAATTTTACCACCAAGAACAATTTTAGTTCCAGAATTGCCTACCCGTACAGCACTTTCCACCATTATTACTTATGAACATGTGGCCGAAATTTCCTCTTGGATTGATTGTAAATCAAGTACTTATTCTTTAACAAACATTCCATATGAGTTCCAATTAATTTTAAGAGGAAGTGTAAATGGATTTGCACCTCAGACGTTTTGGGATAAATGTCATGGTCATGCGAGTACTGTAGTGATTATGAAGATTAAAGGAACAGACGAAATCCTTGGAGGATACAATCCTTTAGCCTGGGATGCCAATACTAGTGCTGATGGTAGGTGGGGTAAAACTGATGATAGTTTTATTTTTTCATTGAAAAATGGCAATATACAAAATTCAATTCTTAGCAGAGGAGTAAAAATTCGTGATCATGCAATTTACAATTATCCTAAAGCATATAATACGCATGGACCAAATTTTGGGAATGATCTTTATATGTATAGTCCTAGCTCTAATTTTACGGTAGAAAATAATAGTGTGCGTAGTAATACTAGTTATTATGAAAGAATCACAGCAGGTAATTGCTCAATTGTTGATTATGAAGTATTTAAGGTTATTAAGAAAACTAGTTAGAAATTTCAATCCTCAGATAACAATTAATGAAATCTATATATGTTTATTTTTTTTTATATTTTAATTTTATATATATATATTTTTTATATTTATCGAGTATAATTAAATAAATTTAAGTATTACTTATCTATCTTTTTTGATCATGGAATTACCAGCCTGCCTAAACTTAATTGAAGTACATCGTTGGATCTTCA
Source organism: Diversispora epigaea (assembly GCA_003547095.1). Taxonomy (NCBI): domain Eukaryota; kingdom Fungi; phylum Glomeromycota; class Glomeromycetes; order Diversisporales; family Diversisporaceae; genus Diversispora; species Diversispora epigaea. The sequence goes on along the minus strand of PQFF01000187.1, from coordinate 494,109 downwards.
TAACCATTTGTAATAACTGCTATAAAACTATTGCAATTTTCTCGGGACCTTTTTCTACTTTTTTTTGCCTAGTTATACCTGTTTAAAACTATTTCATCATTAACATCTTTAAAAATGAAGTTGACTAGAGAGGAGAAGATCTTCATGACTAATAAAATTACAAGTCTTAAATATTAATTTGGATATGCAAATTATGGGATATGCAAATTATGGAATGGAAAAGATTCTCTTCAAAGATTCTCAAGTCTAACAATCGGCATTAACAACACCAGAATATAATCAGAATCAATTCAAACGCCATCCAGATTCAATCAACTGTGCAAAATAGTTTGAAAAAGATCAAGTAGTACAATATCTTGATAATTTTCCCTTTAGCTTAACACCGTGTACGATAAAGAAGAGCGTAATTTAAAAAATATGAAGCAATTAATGATTTAGGTTCTATTATTGTACAAGACTACAAAGAATGATAGCATGGGTAGATTAGAAAAATCCTATAATGATTTAAGTAAGGCAATAACAATTGACTCAACCGATTGTTTGGCTTTAAATGGCGATTGAAAGTTATAGTCTTATGAAAAAGCTCTTTTAGATCTTAATAAGATCATCGTTTTGAGTTGTAGCGATGCATCGGAATTAATAGAGGTGACATGTATAGAAAGTAAAAAATCTTTAGAAAGCACAAGTTATTGAACCCCGAGATCGCAGCAATACCAAAGAAGGTAAGTAATCTTTAATATTAATAAAATTGGATCGTTCCGTGAATCCACACTATCTCAAGGTAAATAATATTACAAAGTAGGTTAGTAAGATTAGGTTACAGTATGTAAACATAATTAAAATAAATATTTATAAGAATGTAATGCCAGTTTCAATCTTTTATACTTTAACGTATATAAATCTTATTTATTTTATTTTTTAAAGATATAAAAATCTATGAAGAAATAAAGAATTTAGAATCGATATTTCAGCTTCTTAGCGATGCACAAGACTCTAAAAATAAAAATAAAGTTGAAAAAATAAAATAAAGCATATTTATGTTGCTCTATTTATTTAAACTATCTAATTTCTTAACTAACAAGAAATATCTAAACTATTATTTCCGCTAATCTTCTAAAAAAGAAACTTGTGAGCAACACAGTAGTGCGACAATCAGGCTCCTAAAATTTCAAAAGGAAAAGAAATAATTTTAATTAATCTAAATTTTAAAAGATTCATGCATGTGCATGTTTGCTCATTTATTATTACACAAGCATCGTACCAAAGCGTAACCTCTGCCTCGTAATTTTTTTTACACAATAAAAATGTCATTCAAATTTTTTGATAAATTATCCCAAAATTTTATTGACTTCTTAGTAAGAAGAGAAATCCTTTACAGCACACTCTATTGTTTAAGTGTCACTAACCTTATTTTCGTAAAGAGTTAAAAAATATTGTCCCAAATGAAAACAATGAATGCAATTACTAAGCTAAATATTTCTGATGAAACTTTTGATAATATTCTCAAGTTATTACGATTCTTTATAAAATGATATTTTGATAACGATAATAAGCATAAATTAATAATTTTTATTTATACATGATATATTCATGGTGGAATGGTTGAGGTTGATTTAGAAATTGTAGAAACGAAGTTTATTTTTGATTTAATGATGACAGATAATGAATTTGAAATAGTCAAATTAACCAAAAAACTAGAAAGTCATCTCATTGAAACTAAAAGTTCTGAGAAAATCTCATTTTTCTCTAGTTTATCGCTCAATTTTCAATAGAAATAACTTCAAAGCTTTAGAAAATTTTTTGCGATGATATTGTTGCAAAATATCCATCTCTTATTTTTGATGCTGAAGATTTCACTTCCCTTCGAGAACTGCATTGGCATCTCTTCTCAAACGAGGTGATTTACAACTAAGAGGTGGTAATTTGGGAATATATAATTAAATGAGGAGTTACCCAGAATTCCACTTTACCTGTGGATCTTAAAGAATGGACTTTACAACTTTTAAAACTAATCTTCAACAATGCCTACCTTTAATACGATATTTCCATATTCCTGGTACTGAGGTTTTGGACAAAGTAAAACCTTACAGGAAAATTCTTGATAAACAACTTTGGGAAGATTTGAATCAACATTTTATGGCTCAAAAACTAGTGAAATCAATTATTTTACACTCAAGAACAATTTTGGTTAAAATTTTCAAAAAATGAAGGTCCATGTTTTGGGTATGATCTTTATACATATGTATAGTCCATATAGCTTTAATTTTACATTAGATAATGCTTACAAATGTAATAATAATAATGGTCATTATGAAAAACCAATTAGAGCAATAACAGATGATTTCTCAATTGTTGATTGTGAAGTATTTAAGGTTATATGGAAATTTTGATCTTTGGATAATAATCAAATTAAGTGCGATAATGCAAAATAGACAACATATTTCACGTCATTTTTAACCAATAAAAATGATAATTAGTCACATGAAATTAGTTGTTTTGTCGTCGCAAAGGTAACGTTTTTGATACATCTATGGTTATTTTTTTGATACCACCCTAAAATTAATTATATATTTATTAATATAAAAATGGAGTATATCAAAAAATAAACACAAGTGTATCGAAAATGATACTTTTGCTGTTTTGTCACATTCCAAATTTTTATTAGTTGAAAATGAAATTTTTGAAATTGATTACGATTATATTTACCGATTTTTTACATTATCACACTAATTTGAAAAGAGCAATAAATTCAAAATTGTGTTGAAACGCAATGAACAAATGGACAACAAAAGTATCAACAATAACAAAATTAATATCGATTACAATCAATAATTCAATTATAGTAGTGATACCCGTCGTAATTCAAAAAAGTGTAATTAATTACGACATATGCGCAATTAAATTTTTTTTATGGCATAATTAGTTGTGACAGGTATCTTTAGTTTAAAGTCAGTTCTAAAAATATGTTTACTGCATTTATTTAAGTGGACAATAATTAATTCTATCATATTAATCATGTCATATTATCTAATCTTTTTAATTGCAAATTATTTATTAATTGTCCATTTTTTTTTTTGATTTTTTTACTTTTTTTATTATTAATAGTGATTTTCTTTTAATTCTGTGCTGGCTTATATGCACGAAATGCAATTATAACTACTTTTAAAATTTATCTAAGTATTTTTTTTTGGGTCAAATAATGTGCTGATGTATAGAATTCAAAAATTGAAGGTGAGATTGTCAAAAAATCAAATTAAAATAATACTTTTCATATTAGATTTGTTTCGTTACAACAACGGAATATCATTCTTAAATTATAATAATATTTTATTTAAAGTAATATTTTAAAAAAATTATTTACGTAATCTCTTAATCTTACAAGAAGGAAGAAAATATTTAAAATAAATCCAAGAAATAATATTTTAGAGATAGATATCTGCGAATTCAATATTACCAAGTCTTCATGAATGAAATTAAAGCTTTAAAAAAAAATAAATAAATAAAATAAAAATCAAAAAAATCAAAAATAAAAAAATATCAAAATAAAAAATAAAAAAAATAAAAAATAAAAAAAAATAAAAAAAAATAAAAAATAAAAATAAAAAAAAAATAAAAAGTAAAAATAAAAAATTAAAAAAAAAAATAATAAAAAATAAAAAAAAAATAAAAATAAAAAAAAAATAAATAAGACATATACGATAAGGTATACATGAAAATAAATATATAAAAAAATATTGAATTGTATAAAACTTCAAAAAAGATGAATAAAGTTCATTTAATAATCATTTTGCTCAATTTATTTAAACTTGTGCAAACTATTTTCTAACTTTTAACTATCTACACTATTATTTTTCTCTAATCTTCTAAAAAAGAAACTTGTATGCATATTTTATGCAATGTTAAAATAATATATTTTATAAACATGAAAATATAATGTGCAAATTTTGTTTTTTTTTCTATAGCTCAAAATAAAATAAAATGTATACATACAGATAATATAAATAATGTAAATTAAAATAAAAGTATATTCAATTCTCAGATATTTTATGAAAAAACAGTTTTTATAGGAGATTGGCTCAAACCCATTCACTTACATTTGCTATTCACACTTGGAATTTTTCGGTGGAATAAGGGAGAAAAGAACTTAATTAAAATATAATTCATAAATAAATGAGTCATAAAATTTAATAAAAATATGTATATATAAAGGATTGACGCTTCATTATTTATTACTTCGTAATCAACATCGCATTTTTATTATTATTAATTATTATTTATTCTTTCTTTATTTCTCTGACATACGTAAATAAATATAGAATAAATAATAAACAATCAAACAACAACATAAAACTAAAATAAATTAAAAGAGAATTTTTCAAGAAAAAAAATAAAACAAAGAAAAATTTTATCAAATCAAGATTTTTTTTGTCTCGATAACATTTTTTCATAACACTACATTTAGTATAAAATTTAAAATTAGTAGGTGAAATCAATGAAAATTTGATTTATTACACGTTTTTAAGCTTTTTTTTTCAAGTAGTAAATTAAGTATCAATAGGAGGAGTGAACTAAAGAATAATTAGTGATGTTTACTATGATAAAAATAAGTACACACGAGCAAAACGAATATCACAGTTCTTTTTCTTGTCATTGACTTTCTAATAAACTAGATAAGTTGAATTAAAAAAAAATTCCTTTTAATATTTGACATTTCTAAACAAAAACACGTTTTTTTTTTGGAATTTTAAAGATCTCGTGACTGATTGATTATCTTTTTCTTTCTATTTTTAAAAAATTTATGCATGCATGGGGTGTTCATTCATTCAATTTGTATTCATTCATTTAAATGTGTAACTATCACCGCAATTATTTTAATTTTTTTTATACAATAAAAATGACTTTGAAATTTTTTGATAATTTATCACGGAATTTTATTGAACTTCGTAATGATAAAGATGAATACAATGTAATAATTAAAGTTAAAAATGAGAAATCCTTTATAGCACACTCTAATGTTTTAAAGTGTCGCTCACCTTACTTTCGTAAAGAATTGAAAAATATTACCCCAAATGAAAACAATATCAAGATAATTACTAGGCCAAATATTTCGGATGAAATTCTTGATATTATTCTCAAGTAAGTTATTACTATTCTTTGATAAAAATGTTATTATGGATTACAATAATAAAACATAAATTAATATCTAATATTTTTCAAGATATATATATGGTGGAATTATTGATTTAAAGAATGTAGAAGCAAAGTTCATGTTTGATTTAATGATTGCGGCTAATGAATTTGAAATCGAAGAATTAACAAAGAAACTAGAAAATCTTCTGATCGAAATTAAGAGCTCTTGGCTAAAATCTCATTTTTCTTTAGTTTATCGTTCGATTTTTAGTGAAAATAACTTCAAAGATTTGGAAAAATTTTGCAATGATATTGTTACAAAGTATCCAAATCTCGTTTTTGATACTGAAGATTTCAATTCTCTTCACGAATCTGCCCTGGTATCCCTCCTCGAACGAGATGATTTACAACTAGAAGAGATAGTAATTTGGGAATATATTATCAAGTGGGGAATTGCTCAGAATTTTACTTTACCTGTCGACCTTAAAGAATGGACTAATGAAAACTTTACAACTTTAAAAACTACTCTTCAACAATGCTTACCTCTGATTCGATATTTTCATATTTCTGGTATTGATGTTTTGAAAAAAATAAAGCCTTACAAGAAAATTCTTGATAAACAACTTTGGAATGATTTGAAACAACATCTTATGGCTCCTGATGAACCAGTGGAATCAATAATTTTATCACCAAGAACAATTTTAGTTCCAGAATTGCCTACCCGTACAGCATTTTCCACCATTATTACTTATGAACATGTAGCCGAAATTTCCTCTTGGATTGATCGTAAATCAAGCACTTATTCTTTAACAAGCATTCCATATGAGTTCCAATTAATTTTAAGAGGAAGTGTAAATGGATTTGCACCTCAAACGTTTTGGGATACCTGCCATGGCCTTCCGAGGACTGTTGTGATTATGAAGGTTAAAGGAACAGACGAAATCCTTGGAGGATATAATCCTTTAGTTTGGGATGCCAATACTAGTGGTAGGTGGAATAAAACTGATGATAGTTTTATTTTCTCATTGAAAAATGGCAATATACAAAATTCAATTCTTAGCAGAGTAAAATTTCGTGATTATGCAATTTACAATAATGTCAAGACAAATCATAAGACGTATGGACTAAATTTTGGGAGTTCTCTTTATATGTATAGTCCTAGCTCTAATTTTACGGTAGAAAATTATAGTGTGCGTAATGGTAATACTGGCTATTATGAAAGAATCACAGCAGGTGATTGCTCAATTGTTGATTATGAAGTATTTAAGGTTATTAAGAAAACTAGTTAGAAATTTCAATCCTCAGATAACAATTAATGAAATCTATATATGTTTATTTTTTTTATATTTGAATTTTTTATATATATATTTTTTATATTTATTGAGTATAATTAAATAAATTTAAGTATTACTTATCTTATTCAGAGCCTCATTTCAAATAGACTCTATCTTTTTTAATTGAAGTATATCGTTGGATCTTCATAATCATCTGTTATCATTTGTAATAACTGCGATCTATAAAACTATTGCAATTTTCTCGGGACCTTTTTCTACTTTTTTTTTGCCTAGTTATACTTGTTTAAAACTATCTCATCATTAACATCTTTAAAAATGAAGTTGACTAGAGAAAAGAAAATCTTCAGGACTAATAAAATTACAAGTCTTAAATATTAATTTGGATATGCAAATTATGGAATGGAAAAGATTCTCTTCAAAGATTCTCAGTCTCACAATCGGCATTAACAACATCAGAATAGAACCAATTCAAACGCCACCTAAATATCAACTGTGCAAAATATTTTGAAAAAGATCAAGTAGTACAATATCTTGATGATTTTCCCTTTAGCTACAACACCATGTACAATAAAGAAGAGCGTAATTTAAAAAATATGAAGCAATTAATGATTTAGGTTCCAAAATTACAAAGAATGACAGCATGGGAAGATTAAAAATCCTATAATAATTTAAGTAAGGCAATAGCAATTGACCCAACCGATTATTTGGCTTTAAATGGCGATTGAAAGTTAAATCTTATGAAAAAGCTCTTTTAGATCTTAATAAGATCATCGTTTTGGGTTGTAGCGATGTACCGGAATTAATAGAGCCGACATGTACAGAAAATTAAAAATCTTGAGAAAGCATAAGTCATTGAATCCCGAGATCGTAGCAATCCCAAAGGAGGTAAGTAATTTTTAATATTAAAAAAATTGGATCGATCCGTGAATCCTCACTATCTCAAGAAGGTAAATAATATTCAATGAATCCGGAGTTACAGAAGTAGGTTAGTAAGATTAGGTTACAGTATGTAAACATAAATATTTATAAGAATGTAATGCCAGTTTCAATAAAATAAATAAGAAATATATACGTTAAAGTATAAAAGATATGAAGAAATAAAGAATTTAGAATCGATATTTCAGCTTCTTAGCGATGCACATGACTTTAAAAATAAAAATAAAGTTGAAAAAATAAAATAAAGCATATTTATGTTGCTCTGTTTATTTAAACTAACAATAAATATCTAAATTATTCTTTTTCTAAAAAAGAAACTTGTGAGCAGCACAGTAGTGCGACAATCAGGCTCCTAAAATTTCAAAAGGAAAAGAAATAATTTTAATTAATCTAAATTTTAAAAGATTCATGCATGCACGTTTGCTCATTTATTAACCTCCACCTCGTAATTTTTTTTACACAATAAAAATAACATTCAAAGTTTTTGATAAATTATCTCAAATTTTATTGGACTTTTTAGTAAAAAGAGAAATCCTTTACAGCACACTCTATGTTTTAAAGTATCACTAACATTATTTTCGTTAAGAATTAAAAAATATTGGCCCAAACGAAAACAATCTGAATGCAATTACAAAGCTAGATATTTCTGATGAAACTTTTGATAATATTCTCAAGTAAGTTATTACGATTCTTTATAAAATGGTATTTTGTAATAAGTTACAAAGATTAATAATTTTTGTTTCTGCATGATATATTTATGGTAAAAAATGTAGAAACAAAGTTTATTTTTGATTTAATGATGACAGCTAATGAATTTGAAGTCGATGAATTAACCAAAAAACTAGAAAATCATCTCATTTAAACTAAAAGTTCTTGGTTAAAGTCTCATTTTTCTCTAGTTTATCGCTCAATTTTTAATGGAAATAACTTCAAAGCTTTAGAAAATGTTTGTGATGTAAAACTTTTTGGGATACCTGCCATGGTCACCCGAGGACTGTTGTGATTATAAAAGTTAAAGGAACAGACGAAATTCTCGGAGGATTCAATCCTTTAACTTGGGATGCCAATACTAGTGGTCTGTTGAAAACAGCTGATGATATTTTTATTTTTTCATTGAAAATGGGCAATATACAAAATTACATTCTTTGCAGAGTAAAAAAGCGTGATTATGCAGTTTTTTATGCTAGCAATCGTGATCAAAAGACTTATGGTCTACATTTCGGGGTTGATCTTTATATGTATAGTCCTAGATCTAATTTTACGTTAGATGGCTGCAGTGGGTGTAATAATGTTTTTGATCATCATGAAAACCTATAAGAACTACATTAGATACATTCTCAATTGTTGTTATTAAGTATTTAAGGTTATTAAAAAAAAACTAGTTAGAAATTTCGATCTCAGATAATAATTAATGAATTTTTAATTATAAAAAAAAATAAAAATAAAGTATTGCTTATCTTATTCAGAGCCCATTTGTATTTTTATTCAAATAGAAATTATATCTTCTTTTTTTGAAATTTCAAGTTAACATGGAATCATACTTATACTATTATTAGATAATATAAATTTTATAAAAATTGTGAAATATTTATATCAGATGTGTGTAACTTCGATGGAAATATCATTATGATTAAGATAACTAAACTTATATTGTCACAGGAGTGCAGAGTATTTCGAACAATTTCTCAAATCAGTCTCACAGTTTGCATCACACAAACAAATAATAATACGCTCTATCTGCCAGTAGGTCAAGCAATCAATCGATCTAAACTTGCCTATCTCGAAACAGATAATAAATATATAATAAATAATAATAATAATCAAATAATAATCAAATTAATCATGAAGGCACAGTGAGTAAGGTGGAGTAAAAGTAGTAACGCAGTATCAAACAATATTTAATAATATTTCGCAATATTACGACACAAAATATAAGTTTATTAAAATATAAAATATAAGGTTTTAAAAGCAAAGTATCATTTAACAACAGAAATATTACAGCGTGACGTATCTTTCCTGTTCCTGAATGAAGTTTACTTTTCTATATAATATTTATTAAAGTATTTCGAATTATTCTGAATTATTTCTAATTAGTGATCAATTATTNATGGAATCATACTTATACTATTATTAGATAATATAAATTTTATAAAAATTGTGAAATATTTATATCAGATGTGTGTAACTTCGATGGAAATATCATTATGATTAAGATAACTAAACTTATATTGTCACAGGAGTGCAGAGTATTTCGAACAATTTCTCAAATCAGTCTCACAGTTTGCATCACACAAACAAATAATAATACGCTCTATCTGCCAGTAGGTCAAGCAATCAATCGATCTAAACTTGCCTATCTCGAAACAGATAATAAATATATAATAAATAATAATAATAATCAAATAATAATCAAATTAATCATGAAGGCACAGTGAGTAAGGTGGAGTAAAAGTAGTAACGCAGTATCAAACAATATTTAATAATATTTCGCAATATTACGACACAAAATATAAGTTTATTAAAATATAAAATATAAGGTTTTAAAAGCAAAGTATCATTTAACAACAGAAATATTACAGCGTGACGTATCTTTCCTGTTCCTGAATGAAGTTTACTTTTCTATATAATATTTATTAAAGTATTTCGAATTATTCTGAATTATTTCTAATTAGTGATCAATTATTCTAACTATCTTGTAACTGACTGTGTGTGTACTAACTACTGAAACTTACTTCTGACAACAGTCGTATTTATACTTTCTCTTTTGTTTATACTTCATCTTTGTACTTCATACTTCATCCTTTGCGCGTCATCCTTCATCCTCGCACGATATCCTTCATCCTCGTACGATATCCTTCATCCTTGTACAGCATTTCTCTCGTACAAGGATGACAATCACCTGAAAGTTCATCTAGTGTTACAAAATGTTATCCCCCGTGACATTTCACCTGATTACCAATTTACTTCGCCACAATATATCAGGTCGCTACTCAGGTAACGATCATAATGGAAAAAATTAAGATTATAAAAATTCCTTTAAACGTCTTAAATATAAGAAAATGTTGTTTACAATCATACGCAAAAAATTTTTAATAATAAGAATTAATTTTTTATTATCATCCTCATAAAAATAAATGTCCATTAAATTTCATTGTCTTTTTATCTATTAATGTACAGAAATTTGTACATAATATATCATAATACGTTCATTTAAAATGTATAATTTACGAAATTCATTAATCAATGAGGATTAATGCATAAATAATGTAAATGTATAAATTATTATTTATGTTGAAGTATCTTTTTGGAAAGAACTATGGAACAGATCGCAAGGAAGAAAGGAAAGCATTAAAAAGTTATTAAAAAAACAAAAAAAAAATATAAAATCTATGGATCCATCACTTTTTTTTTTTGAATGACCTGTTGTAATTAAGCAGATTGAAAAAATCTTTCAGAGTCCTTTAGAAAATATTGCCTTAATCAGATAAAATTAATTTTTTTTATATCAAAAAGATAATTTCTCCGTTATTGATGGAATTATTAACTACACTTTCCTTGAATGGCTTGCTAAAATTACAATATGCCGATATAATCAAGTATCTAAAAGTTCCTTTCGACCATGTGTTCTTTTATTGGTAATTTTATGTTCAGATGTATATCTCAGTAGGGAATTACATGGACTAAGTGGACTATATGGATAATATGAACTATACAGATTACAAGGATTGAAAAATCAAATCCATGAGAGAAAAAAAGAATCAATAATTGATGTTCATGTTCATTAGAGTCATTAGAATTATTCACTCTCTTCTTTTCATTTATATTTAGCAATGATGATCTTACCAGAATTATTTTGATGGATTATATATTATTTATTACTAATAAATTAATAAACAATAATAATAGTAAAGTCCAATTCCCATTCCCCATTCCCACTTTAAAATAGAAAAAAAATATCCCTCAGCCAACAATCTAGGTGCTCTGGTTCCAATGTATAGTTAACTATCATAGAAAATAGTGTACAGCCAACCATACATTAGAAGTGTGCCAGAGCATTGACCTTTTGCTCATTAAGAAACCATAATCCCGTCCAACCAAGAAAGGGGGAAATCTTCACTTGTCTAAGTAAAGACTTCCCACTTTCTAAGAGAACAGTAAAATCATTCCTTAATAAGAAAGACCAACAATAATTCCTTGAATCTTCTCATCAGAAACCGCAATCCCATCACTCACTAAGAAAATATATATTTGTTTCGTTGCCAAAACAAATCCATAAATTCTTAGCAAGAGATAGTAAAACCATTTCTTGATAAGAAGAGAACTATGAAAGTTCTTAACAAGAAATAGAACAATTAAGTTCCAAAAGTTTGAGGAAAAAAAATTTAGGTGGAAAAAGGGGTATTAATAGCTTTTTCAATTTTTTTGAGATTATGGGACGCATCGGTCATGCTAGTTATCTGTGACTTATGGTATCATCATAATCATATGCCTCGCTAATCACCATAAACTTTGCGTATGTCAATCTCATGTGCAAACGACTATCGTAAAAGTATAAAACTATGATAATCTTATTTTAATAATATTTTATATTATAATTGTTTTTCATTGGGTCTAGAATTTTTTTCTCAATAATTAAGTTTTTGATATATTATGATTTTTTAATAGCGAACAATAATTCTTATTGTTCACATATTGAATGATTAATGCATCAATATACAATATATAGTTTATAAATTTTCAATAGAAAAATATATAATGCCTTTGCTCATTATTAAAATGTATAATTAATGTGAATAATAAGAATTATTGTTCACTATTAATTTATCATGATCTTAAAATTTGAAAATTGTATTTTGATTTATAAAAAAAAGGTAGCAAAATTTCTCAAGATTTTTTTCTTTTTTTTTTTTACACACTTGTTATTTTTTTAAAAAAAAAGCTGAAATCAGAAATAGATTTATAATTATTATTTATTCTTTATTGAGATAAATGAGATAAGCGATAATTTTGTTATAGTGCTATAAACCATTACATAATAATAATGAAGCATTAAAATAAGATCGCCATCAATTCAGGAATATTTAATCACAGTGTAAGATTTCTTTTACTTCTCTTNTCATTGGGTCTAGAATTTTTTTCTCAATAATTAAGTTTTTGATATATTATGATTTTTTAATAGCGAACAATAATTCTTATTGTTCACATATTGAATGATTAATGCATCAATATACAATATATAGTTTATAAATTTTCAATAGAAAAATATATAATGCCTTTGCTCATTATTAAAATGTATAATTAATGTGAATAATAAGAATTATTGTTCACTATTAATTTATCATGATCTTAAAATTTGAAAATTGTATTTTGATTTATAAAAAAAAGGTAGCAAAATTTCTCAAGATTTTTTTCTTTTTTTTTTTTACACACTTGTTATTTTTTTAAAAAAAAAGCTGAAATCAGAAATAGATTTATAATTATTATTTATTCTTTATTGAGATAAATGAGATAAGCGATAATTTTGTTATAGTGCTATAAACCATTACATAATAATAATGAAGCATTAAAATAAGATCGCCATCAATTCAGGAATATTTAATCACAGTGTAAGATTTCTTTTACTTCTCTTTCTTGTTTCTTTTTTTAATAATAAAAATAATGAATGATCTAAATTTATACTCTATTTTTTATTTATTTATTTATAAAAATAGTGAATGAATGGATATGATCTAATTTATTTAAATATTCTTTGCAATTTAGGTCGAAATAGAAGATTATCGTAATTTATTTGGCTGAAATATTAATACAATAATACCACAGTTGCTTCGATGAGTTATGAATTAGGTTATAATACTCATGGTAAACATTTGCCAATTCGTAATTCATTAATTCATTACAAGAGGTATTTTAATTTTTATTATAATTATTAATTTATTAAAAATTATTATTATTTAATTATTTTATTATTAAAATATCCAACTTGTTGTTCTTTATAGGAAGCTACTATGAAAAAATAATGTTAAAACATGGGTGAAACATTTATCAGTGAATATCAATCGAGGTAATTTAATTTAATTTTAATTTAATTTATTTATTTTATTTTATTTTATTTATTTTAATTAATTTATTTTTATTTATTTTAATTTAATTTATTTAATTTATTTATTTTCACCGATTTATTTATTTCATTTAATTTATTTTTTAATTTATTTTAATTTAATTTATCTAATTTATTTATTTTTATTTATATTTATATATAAATAGGTCCCACTACGTGAATCATCGGAAGAATGTGCAATTCAACTTCACCATTACTCCACAAGAGGAGATAGGTAAAGGAATGTTTTGTTTATTCGCTAATAAGAAGTGTAATCCCCCAAAGAACTTTTTGAAGCATTACAAGAGATCATCAAAAATCGAGAGAACAACTTGAATAATAATGATGAGATGGTGAGATGATTTGTTGATCCCAACTAACTCGACAAATTCAAGAATTTCAATGGATCTATCTACGGGATAAATATTAAGTTTCGATCAATTGGAAATTTTGAGGATAAGTGAAATCATTTGAAAATGATTATCAAGTTATTTGAGATGTAAAACATTTATAAAGGGAATTGAAAATTCCCACGGAAGAAAGGATTTAAACTTTGTGATGATAATTTGGACAAAGAGTGTTTAGAGAAGTATGTTCTATTGTTAATTTATTTTGTTTTTTTGTTATGTATTTATTGAATTATTTATTTATTTATTGCCATTATTTTTTTTTTTATATTTTAGTTAAATTTTGAGTTTGAATGTTTAAGAGAAATCATGAGAGCTATTATTCAATATCCATTGAAGAGGTATTACTTACTATTATTTATTATTATTATTATTCATTTATTTATTGTATATTTATCATTTTTTATTTTTTATTTATTTATTATTTATCACTATTTATTATTTTTTTATAGTACAATTGGTTGACCTTTGGATAAATGTTTGATTCACCAATATGAACGTGATGAATTCGAGTTTACAAAAAAGTAAGTAAAATAACATCTAATAGTAACGATAATAATTATTATTATTACTATATAATATTACATTTTATAATATAGAATATTTTAATTTATTATTTATTATTGGTTTATAGTTGAATCTGCTGACGAAGTATATGAATTACTTTCACAAGAAGTATCTCGCCTACAAGAATTATATGTTAAATGTGCTGCCAATGGATGTTGGAAAGACGTACCTTAATCGAGGTAAAATTATTATTCATTCGTTTCTTTATTGATTTCCACGTTACATTAAATTTATTCTTTATATTAACATCCATTATTCACAGAAAATGATCGAATTCGAAAAGAAAGGAATCCGACCCACGTCCTTCTTTCAAAGTTCATTCCAACTATTGGAAGAAGAAAATGAAGAAAATCTTGTTATTAATAATAATAGTTTTTTTTTAAAGTAATATTTTAAAAAAAATTATTTACACAAATCCCTTGATCACGCAGACCTCACAAGAAGGCAGGAAATAATATTTTAGAGATTGATATCCGCGAATTCACACTATCTAAAGAAGAAAAGCAATATTCAATGAACCCGAGATTACAGAACCAGTTCCAAAAAGGGTAAAATCAAAGCATGTATAATTAATATATATCTATGAAAAATATGATTTACTTTCCCAAGTCTTCAATAATGAAATTAAAACTTTAAAAAATAAAATAAAATAAATAATAAATAAAATAAATAAGAGATTTATACGTTAAAGTATAAAAAACATGAAAATATATAAATACAAAGAAATATTGAATTTAGAATCGCATAAAACTTTAAGAATAAATAAAAAAGATGAATGAAGTTCATTTAATAATTATTTTGATCTATTTATTTAAACTTGCACAAACTATTTTCTTAAACTAACTTTTAAATATCTAAACTATTATTTTCTTCTGATCTTCTAAAAAAAAGAAACTTGTATACAGTATATTAAAATAATATAAACATGAAAATTAAAATGCGCAAATTTTTTTTTTATATAGCTCAAAATAAAATGTAAGTTTTATTAATAGTGTAAATTAAAATAAAATAAAAAAAGTATATTCCATTCTCGGATATTTTATGAAAAAAACAGTTTTTATAGGGGACTCACTCGAAATTCAGTGTTCACTCATTCAATTATATTTGCTGTTCACTCTTGGAAATTTTCAGTGGAAAATTGACAGAATAAGAGAGAAAGGAACTTAATTAAAATACAATTAATAAACAATGGAACCTAAAATTTAATAAACATATATATATAAGGGATAGGCACTTCATTATTTATTACTTCGTAATCACCATCGCTATCTCAGCATTTTAATTCATTTATTTTTAGCATTGTTTGTTTTTTTATTATTAGTTATTATTTATTTTTTCATTATTTCTCTGACATACACAAATTAATACAGAATATTTAATAAATAATAAACAACAAAATAAAATTAAAATAAATTAAAAGAAAAATTTTTTTAAAAAAAAACCAAATTTGCGGAAAAATTTTTATCAAATCAAAATTCTTTTTAACATTTTTGTCTCGATAACATTTTTTTCATATAGTATAAAATTTATAATTAATAGGTAATCAAATTGACCAACTGTTTGAACCACGTGTCAAACTTCCATAATTTGATTAAATTACATATTTTAAAACTTTTTTTTTCAAGTAGTAAATTAAGTATCAAATCAAGTAGAAATAGGCGTGAACTTGTTATGATAAAAATAAGTACACATGAACAAAACGAATGTCTCAGTTCTTTTTCTTGTCATTGGATTCTAATAAACTAGATAAGTTTTAAAAACAAAACGCGCTTTTTTGGGAATTTTAAGGATTTCACGACTGATTGATTATCTTTTTTTTATTTTTTAAAAAATTTATGCATGCATAGGTATGGCAAGCCCATCATTCACTTAATTTTTTTTCATTCATTTACTTAATTTGCTGTGTGCATTACATTAATATCTGATACGGTTCGACAAATTAAGTTGTGTAACCATCACCGCAACAACTATTAATTATTTTCGTTGTTTTGTCTAATTTTTTTTTACTTCAAAAATGACTTTGAAATTTTTTGACAGTTTATCACGGAATTTTATTGAACTTCGTAATGATAAAGACGATTATGATGTAATAATTAAAGTTAAAAATGAGAAATCCTTTATAGCGCACTCTAGTGTGTTAAAGTGTCGCTCACCTTACTTTCATAAAGAATTGAAAAATATTACCCCAAATGAAAACAATATCATGATAATTACTAGGCCAAATATTTCGGATGAAATGCTTGATATTATACTCAAGTAAGTTATTACAATTCTTTAATAAAAATTTTATTAATAATAGCAATAATAAACATAAATTAATATCTAATATTTATTTATTTATTTTTCAAGATATATATACGGTGGAATTGTTGATTTAAAGAATGTAGAAACAAAGTTTATTTTTGATTTAATGATTGCAGCCAATGAATTTGAAATCGAAGAATTAACCAATGAACTAGAAAATCTTCTGATCGAAACTAAAAGTTCTTGGCTAAAATCTCATTTTTCTTTAGTTTATCGTTCGATTTTTAGTGAAAATAACTTAAAAGATTTGGAAAAATTTTGCAATGATATTGTTGCAAAGTATCCGAATCTCATTTTTGATGCTGAAGATTTCACTTCCCTTCATGAATCTGCATTGGTATCCCTCCTCGAACGAGATGATTTACAACTAGAAGAGGTGGTAATTTGGGAATACGTTGTAAAGTGGGGAATTTCTCAGAATTCCGCTTTACCTATGGACCTTAAAGAATGGACTGAAGAAAACTTTACAACTTTGAAAACTACTCTTCAACAATGCCTACCTCTAATTCGATATTTCCATATTTCTGGCACTGATGTTTCAAAAAAAATAAAGCCTTACAAGAAAATCCTTGACGAAAAACTTTGGGAAGATTTGAATCAGTATTTCATGGCTCCAGACCAGCCAGTGGAATCAATTATTTTATCACCAAGAACAATTTTTGTTCAAGGATTACCTACCCGCACAACAGAACAAGCAAAAACATTTTCCAATATTATTACTTATGAACATGTAGCCGAAATTTCCTCTTGGATTGATCGTAAATCATGTACTTATTCTTTAACAAACATTCCATATGAGTTTCAATTAATCTTAAGAGGAAGTATAGATGGATTTGAGCCTCAAACGTTTTGGGATACATGTCATGGTAATGCTAGTACTGTAGTGATCATGAAAGTTAAAGGAACAGACGATATCCTCGGGGGATACAATCCTTTAGCTTGGGATGCCAATACTGGTGGTAGGTGGGAAAAAACTAATGATAGTTTTATTTTTTCATTGAAAAATGGCAATACACAAAATTCAATTCTTAGTAGAGTAAAAAGTCGTGATAATGCAATTAGGAATGTAAATAAAAATTATCAAAAGACTTGTGGTCCATGTTTTGGGAATACACTTTATATGTATAGTCCTTGCTCTAATTTTACGTTAGATAATGTCAGTGGGTGTAATAATAATTCTGGTTATTATGAAAATTCTTTAAGAACAGCAGATCGTTTCTCAATTGTTGATTATGAAGTATTTAAGGTTATCAAGAAAACTAGTTAGGAATTTCAATCCACAGATAACAATTAATCAAATTTATTTTTCATATATTTTTATATTTATATTTTTTTTTCATATTTATCAAGTATAATTAAATAAATTTAAGTATTACTTATTTTGTTCAGAGTTACATTTTTCATATCTTTTTTGATCGTGGAATCATTTACTATTATTACTGCCTATACCTAATTGAAATATATTATAGGATCTTCATTTGTAATAGCTTCGATGCACTTTTTACTTTTTTTTTTTAGCTAATTATCCTTGGTTGAAACTAGTTCATTATTAACATCTTTAAAAACGATGTTGACTAGAGAAAAAGAGGTCTTCGTGACTCGTAAAATCGCAAGTCTTAAATATTAATTTGAATGGTGTTAGAAGTTTTTTTATTTATTTCATTTTTCTTATTATTTTATTATTTCTTGTTATAATTCTTTCTTTCAAGTCTTATTTTATTATTTATTATTGTTTGCTCATTATTATTATTTATTATTGCTTAGTAGTTATTGACATACATATGTATTCAGTTATTTCTATTTTTGTATTATTAGTTAACTAAATAATATGTAAAGGCACAATTTTAAAATGTTTCAAACATAAAATAGGCTTCGCAGAAACAGCAAAAAATAGAACTTTCTTTTGACAAGTGGTTACAAAATCTTTGATATACATAATAACAGCAACAATTACGTGGGTCCGACTGGATATCAAGGGTTTATCGACACGTATCAGACAACAACAATGGCGTGGCATCATGTTTTATAAATATGAAAATTATAATGAGTAAATTTTTTTTTTTCACGTAGCATAAAATAAAATGAAATGTACATATACAGATAATGTAATTCTTATAAATAATGTAAGATAAAATAAAAAAAATAATACATCCAATTCTCAGATATTTTATGAAAGAACAGTTTTTATACGAGATTGGCTCTCATTTGACTCACTCAAAATTTATTGTTCACTCATTAAAACGCATTCACTCCCATTTACTTCTGTTCACACTTGGAAATTTCCAGCGGAGAATTGGCAAAAAAGAGAGAAAAGAACTTGATTAAAATTCAATTAATAAATAAATGAGACCTAAAATTTAATAAATATATTTACATATAAAGAATGGACACTTCATTATTTATTACTTCGTAATCAACGTCACATTTTAAATTTATTTTTATCATTATTTGTTTTTTTTTATTAATTCTTTCATTATTTCTTTGACACACATAAATAAATACAGAACAAATAATAAATAATCAAACAACAACATAAAATTAAAATAAAATCAAAACTTTTTTTAAAATTTTTTGTCTCGATACCATTTTTTTCATAACGTTTCATTTAGTATAAAATTTATAATTAACAGGTGAAATCAATGAAATTGACCAACTTGTTGAACCACGTGTCCAAACTTCCGTAATTTGATTGAATTTGATTTAGCACAGTTTTTAAACTTTTTCGAGTAGTGGTAGTCCTGTAGCATTACAATAGGAGTGAACTAAAGAATAAATGGTGATGCTTACTATGATAAAAATAAGTACACGCGAACAAAACGAATATCACAGTTCTAATGCCTTTTAATATTTAATTGGACATTTCTAGAATTTAAAAGATCTCATGACTGATTGATTATCTTTTTTTTTTTACTTTTTTAAAAAATTCATGCATGCATGTAGCCATTCTTCATTCATCCCATTTTGTACGACAAATTTAGTTGCATGTAACCATCGCCGCAACAACTGTTGATTATTTTCGTTGTTTGTCTGATTTTTTTCACACATAAAAAATGACTTTGAAATTTTTTGATAATTTATCACGGAATTTAATAGAACTTCGTAATGATAAAGACGATTACGATGTAATCATCATAGTTAAAAATGAGAAATCCTTTATAGCGCACTCTAATGTGTTAAAGTGTCGCTCACCTTACTTTCGTAAAGAATTGAAAAATATTATCCCAAATGAAAACAGTATCAAGACAATTAATAAGCCAAATATTTCAGATGAAATTCTCGAAATTATACTCAAGTAAGTTATTACTATTCTTTAATAAAAATGTTATTATTGATAGTAATAATAAAACATAAATTATTTATTTATTTTTCAAGATATATATATGGTGGAATTGTTGATTTAAAGAATGTAGAAGCAAAGTTCATGTTTGATTTAATGATTGCGGCTAATGAATTTGAAATCGAAGAATTAACAAAAAAACTAGAAAATCTTCTGATTGAAACTAAAAGCTCTTGGCTGAAATCTCATTTTTCTTTAGTTTATCGTTCGATTTTTAGTGAAAATAACTTCAAAGATTTGGAAAAATTTTGCAATGATATTGTTGCAAAGTATCCGAATCTCATTTTTGATGCTGAAGATTTCACTTCCCTTCAAGAATCTGCATTGGTATCTCTCCTCGAACGAGATGATTTACAACTAGAAGAGGTGGTGATTTGGGAATACATTGTAAAGTGGGGAATTTCTCAGAATTCCACTTTACCTATGGACCTTAAAGAATGGACTAAAGAAAACTTTACAACTTTAAAAACCACTCTTCAAAAATGCCTACCTTTAATTCGATATTTTCATATTCCTGGTACTGATGTTTTGGACAAAATAAAACCTTACAAGAAAATCCTTGATAAACAACTTTGGGAAGATTTGAATCAACATTTTATGGCTCCCGAAAAACCTGTGAAATCAATAATTTTACCACCAAGGACAACTTTAGTTCAAGAATTACCTACCCGAACAACAACAGAACAAGCAAAATTACCTTCTACCATTATTACTTATGAACATGTAGCCGAAATTTCCTGTTGGATTGATCGTAAATCAAGTACTTATTCTTTAACAAACATTCCATATGAGTTTCAATTGATTTTAAGAGGAAGTATAAATGGATTTGCTCCTCAAACGTTTTGGGATACCTGCCATGGTCATGTTAGTACTGTAGTAATCATGAAAGTTAAAGGAACGGAAGAAATCCTTGGAGGTTATAATCCTTTAGTTTGGGATGCCAATACTGGTAGTAGGTGGGATAGAGCTGATGATAGTTTTATTTTCTCATTGAAAAATGGCAATATACAAAATTCAATTCTTAGCAGAGTAAAAAGTCGCGTTTATGCAATTTACAATTATCCCAAAGCAAATCAAACGACGCATGGACCAAATTTTGGGAATACTCTTTTTATGTATAGTCCTAGCTCTAATTTTACGGTAGAAAATGACAGTGTGCGTTGTGGTAATCCTGGTTGTTATGAAAATTCTGTAAGAACCACAGGTCATTGCTCAATTGTTGATTATGAAGTATTTAAGGTTATTGCGAAAACTAGTTAGAAATTTCAATCCTATAATAATTAATGAAATCTATATATGTTTATTTTTTTTATATTTGAATTTTTTATATTTTTTTTTTATATTTATCGAGTATAATTAAATAAATTTAAGTATTACTTATCTTGTTCAGAGCCTCATTTCAAATAGACTTTATATCTTTTTTGATCATAGAATTATCCGCCTGCCTAAATTTAATTGAAGCATATCGTTAGATCTTCATAATCATCTGTTATCATTTGTAATAACTACTGTGGCGAAGTAAATTGGTAATCAGGTGAAATGTCATGGGGGATAACATTTTGTAACACTAGATGAACTTTCAGGTGATAGTCATCCTTGTACGAGGATGAAGGATGAAAAATGCTGTACAAGGATGAAGGATATCGTATGAGGATGAAGGATATCGTGCGAGGATGAAGGATGACACACAAAAGATGAAGTATGAAGTACAAAGATGAAGTGTAAACAAAAGAGAAAGTATAAATATGACTGTTGTCACGAGTAAGTTTCAGTAGTCAGTTAGGCAGTTACAAGTTAGAAAATAAATAAACAGTTAATTATTTTAATAAATATTATATAGAAAAGTAAACTTCATTCAGGAACAGGAAAGATACGTCACGCTGTAATATTTCTGTTGTTAAATGATACTTTGCTTTTAAAAACTTTATATTTTATATTTTAATAAACTTATACTTTGTGTTGTAATATTACGAAATATTATTAAATATTGTTTGATACTGCATTACTACTTTTACTCCACCTTACTCACTGTGCCTTCATGATTAATTGATTATTATTTGATTATTATTATTATTTATTATATATTTATTATCTGTTTCGAGATAGGCAAGTTTAGATCGACTGATTGCTTGACCTACTGGCAGATAGAGCGTATTATTATTTGTTTGTGTGATGCAAACTGAGAGACTGATTTGAGAAATTGTTCGAAATACTCTGCACTCCTGTGACTCTACGATCTAAAAAACTATTGCAATTTTCTCGGGACCTTTTCTCTTGCTCAAATTCACTTTGTAAATTCCTGTGACTTTCTACTTTTGTTTGCCTAGTTATACTTGTTTAAAACCATTTCATTATTAACATTTGAAAAAAATGAAGCTGCTTAGAGAAAAGTGACTAATAAATTAAGTCTTAAATATTAATTTTGATATGCAAATTATGGAATGGAAAAGATTCTCTTCAAAGATCCTTAAGTATTACAACCGGCATCAACAACAGCGGAATATAATCAGAATAAATTCAAACGCCATCTAAATTCCATCAACTGTAAAAATATTTCGAAAGAGAAGATCAAATAAGACAACATATTGATAATTTTCCCTTTAGCTACAACACCATGTACAATAGAGAAGAGTGTAATTAAAGAAATAGATGATTTAGGCTCTATTATTGTACTAAGACTACAAAGAATGACAGCATGGACAGATTAGAAAAATCATTGCTTGGCTTTGAAATGGCGAGCTTTCTGTGATTAGAAGTTAAAATCTTATTAACAAGCTCTTTAGATCTTAATAAGGTCATCGTTTCGGGCTGTAGCGATGGGTGCACCTGAGCTAACAGAGCTGACACTGATATAGAATTAAAAATCTTGAGAAAGCACAAGTTATTGAATCCCGAGATCACAGATCCAATCCCAAAGGTAAATACATAAATAATTTCTTAGAACAGGAAATTAAAAATATATTTAGCATCTTTTGTGCGTAAGAATTCTTTCATAATCCACAATTAATGATTAATAATTATTATTAGTTATTAATTTGTTCTTTCTGCGTTCCGCCAACAAAATAACAAATCTTTACCTTTGAGCATCCATACTAGTTCCACGAGCTTTTATTATGGGATTTTTCTTTCCAATGTCCTTCCAATACTGAATTAACAGTGGCATTAAACAAAGATTCATCTTCTTCTTTAGTCCAAATCCAATGAGGTCTTCTGAGGTCTTCTACCAGTTGATGATGATGAAGTGGTGGTGGATGGGGATAATGGAGATTGAGAAGACGATTTAAATTCAATATTAATTATGTCAAAACTAGAAAAATTTATTTCACATCTTCTCAGGAGAGAAGACAACAATGGCGATGATGATAAATCGGAGACCTTTTTCTGATATTAAAAATGTTTCAAATGTTATTTATTAAAACTAAAGAATTATTTGAGTTTTTTTTTAAAAAAACTGGGTGAATAATTAGTAATAGTTTAAAAATGATATTTGTAGCAAAATATTTAAAAATGTTTTAAGTTAGATTTACTGAAGATTCATGTTAAAGAAAGTAAAAATATTTCATTTAAAAAAGCAGATAAATACATAAATACAGAAAGGAAAATAAATAAATATTTATTGTTAATTTATTTTTACATTTATATTTTAACTTAAATTAAATTATGGACAATTCACTCAAAGCTCAAAAAATTAAATAAATTAATTTGTGATCCATTTACTAAAATTTTTTAACATAGTAAATTAATTAAGCTTATATGTAATATCAGCAATTTTTAGTAAATATTGATAGCATATTTAGGCTGGAAGGTAAGTAAAATATTTAAAAATAAGATAAAAAATAAAAGCAGATTTATGGAATATTTATGCATGGATAATTTGATAATAAAGTGTACTGTAAATTTTATAATAATAATAATAATAGTGATAGTGATGACAATAATAATTAATGCTTTGAATTATTAAATTTCGCATGGATTTTACATATTCAACAAAGATAATAAACTAAATATTAATGACACTCTACAAATTCAAAAAAAAAGATGATATCCCTCATTACGTAGAGTCATGTCGGAAAGTATCATCCAATTTTCCAACAATATGCAATATTTTCTTTGTTTTTTCTCATCTATCCATTTTTTATGACTGTATGATTTTCGTGGTTTGGTGTTTCAACAGGATAATGCTCCAATCCATATCACAAAAAAAAAAAAGAACAGTAAAATGAGTTGAGACTAAAAAAATTAAAATGTTGACTGGACAGAAATTCTTCCGACCTTAACTCCATAGAAAACATCTAGAAATTGTTAAAGGACAATATTTAGAAACAAAAAAGTTACCAAAAACTGTAGATGAGCAGACTGCTTTGAATGAGGAGTGATCAAAATTTAATGTATAAATTCTCAGGGAGGTTATGAACTCAATTCCACAGAGAATTGAAACAGAATTGTATACAAAGGGATGGCCAACAAAGTATTAGATATGTAATTATTAAAAAAAAAAACTTTATGTACATAATATAAAAACAGAATAAATGTGAATTTTTATTTTTATAAAAAATTGGGTGTGACTTTCTGACATACAGTACACGTTATTTTTATAATAATATTTTAGGATGATGCATTAATAAAATGGAATAACTTACAGAATAATGATAAGTGAGTTTAAAAATTTCTTTGACTCCAGCATGACAGAATTTCTCTTTAATTGGTTGTTGATCTTTATGATCAACGTGACATAGTATAAATTGTGATTGGTCAAAAATATATAAACATTTTGTTTGGATCAAAAAATGAGTTTATTTTATTTTAAACATATACATTATATATGTAAAATTTTCACAATGCATTTCAAAAACACTGGTCTCTGCTCTATTAATAATTGTATAAAATCAATTAACCATTTTCGTATAATATCAAAAAAAAATATATTTGAATTGTATTTGTCTTTACATATTGAATAATAATTACATTGGTGCAAACTTCCATTTATTAATAAAGATAATATAATATTTATTTATAGTTATAGCTATTACACAAATTATTATGATAAAAAATATATTTGTTGTAAAGAATTTTACAAGTGAGAACTTTTTGAAAATGTCAAAACNAGGGATGGCCAACAAAGTATTAGATATGTAATTATTAAAAAAAAAAACTTTATGTACATAATATAAAAACAGAATAAATGTGAATTTTTATTTTTATAAAAAATTGGGTGTGACTTTCTGACATACAGTACACGTTATTTTTATAATAATATTTTAGGATGATGCATTAATAAAATGGAATAACTTACAGAATAATGATAAGTGAGTTTAAAAATTTCTTTGACTCCAGCATGACAGAATTTCTCTTTAATTGGTTGTTGATCTTTATGATCAACGTGACATAGTATAAATTGTGATTGGTCAAAAATATATAAACATTTTGTTTGGATCAAAAAATGAGTTTATTTTATTTTAAACATATACATTATATATGTAAAATTTTCACAATGCATTTCAAAAACACTGGTCTCTGCTCTATTAATAATTGTATAAAATCAATTAACCATTTTCGTATAATATCAAAAAAAAATATATTTGAATTGTATTTGTCTTTACATATTGAATAATAATTACATTGGTGCAAACTTCCATTTATTAATAAAGATAATATAATATTTATTTATAGTTATAGCTATTACACAAATTATTATGATAAAAAATATATTTGTTGTAAAGAATTTTACAAGTGAGAACTTTTTGAAAATGTCAAAACAAATTGAAAAAGAGATAGATATACTTACATAAGAGAGTTTTGATGATGATGAAAATAATATAGAAGAGGGAAAGAACAATCTGAAGAAGTAGAAATATAAGAAATTTCAAATAGATTAGAAATAAAAATTCATCAAATAGAAAATTGATAATGTAATAAATAAATATTCCTTAATTTGTAGATACAAGTATATTTATTTGCTTAATATAATAAGGTACAGCTACAGTTTAAGGGATAACATAATAGTATAATATAATAAATTTATTAAAAATAAATTTTTTCTTTATAATTATAAATATTAAAAATATTATTAAATATCTGAAATTTTTAATAAAAAAAGTAAAAAGTTTGAACGTATATACTTCCATTTCAATTGCTAATCTCTAAACTTTTTTTTATAATAACTCAAAAACTGTCCCAATCAGCACTATATCAGCATCGGATTTCATTAAAACAACTCTTGAACAGTGGGAAGATAAAGTTTCATTACAAATAAACAGGTGCTTCACTGTGCACCCGTATGATATATTTTTTTGTATATGCATTTCATATGAAAAATTTGTGTAACAAGATCATCAAAAGGGAACTTCTGTCATGCTTTTGACTCCTGAATTATTTATATGTATTTATTTCATTTAAGAAATTAATTTGACATTTGACGTTATTTTATTATTTATTTAACAAAATGCCTCACCCGTCTTCGAATTTGATTGGTTTATAATTTGACAGGCGATTAAAATAATTCACGTGCGATAACTGTCCCCAGGGTATTTAAATACGGGGAAATTTAACCTGTGCTTGGGGTATTAGATCTTATCCTGCATCGCAGAGGTTAGGGTTTCACACCTTTCGAATATCGATTTTTATTAAATATGAAAACCATATTTGTCACCAAATATTCGTCACATATCATATCATTTGTCACATGAGATAATTCTGATCACCTGCAAAATTATAGACACCTGAACCCCGGGGTCTAGGTTAAGATTCCTTAATAAGAAATAATGGTATAGTTACACAGTTTATTATAATACTCTGAACATCGCATCATGTGACCGTGAGATTTTAAAACAGATATGTTTTCCCATTTATAATTTTCTTTTGCATGCAATTAAAACTTTAAAATAATGCATGCATTATTACATTACAAAAATCATATTGAAAATATTAAGTATAAAAGTAAATGTTGTTTGCATTCATACAAAGAAATTTTATATAATAAATTTAATAAGGAAAATGATAAATAAAATTTAATAATGACATATGAATATGTAAAGGACATTGCATTATATCAAGCACTACATATTTATTACTTCTTATTGTACTTACCACGGCTATCTCGGCATTTTATATTTATTTTGATTTTTTTATTTAATTTAATTTATTCTTTCTTTATTGATTAATAAAAATTATCGAATTTTTAAACTTTTTTACATGATCCGGTGGCGCATAAAAATTTGAATTTGAAAGTAATTTCATTTAATCATTTATTTATTTTCGCATTATTTTTATTATTGAATATTTTCTCTCAATAACCTTTTCATAATATTGTTCTTAATGCATTCTTTTATTTCATTTAGTATTAATTTTATAATTAATGAAATTAACTGAACTGAACGGTCATCAACCGGTTTGAACAAAAAACACACAGAAATCTAAATTTCGTTTTAAAACTTAAAAAAAACAAGTACTAAATCAAGTAGCGGTAGTCCGGAATTTTTATGTTATTTTATGTAACGATAGAAAGAAATAATAATTCATGTCTCGGAATTTTGTTATAGAAAAATAAGAGGTTGATAGTGATTTACATAATTAAAGTATTAAATATAGAAAAATACATTTATACACTATATATACTATACTATACATATACATATTAATATTTAATTCATTTATTCCTAAATGTTCTCATGACTAACTTTTTTAAAAAATTCATGCATGATTGTGGATAAAAATGGAATAATTAAATTCATTCTTTCATTCAAATTTGGATTCATTCGTTCATTTGTTATCACATAAGAAGCTAATGTACCAAATTCTTAATCACCACCACCACATCTATTTCGTTGTCTTTATTTATAATTTTTTTTTTTTTACAGCATAAAAAATGGCATTTAAATTTTTTGATAAATTATCCCAAAATTTTACCGAACTTCTTAACGATTTTGATGATTATAATGTAATCGTTGAAGTTAAAAATAAGAAATCCTTTACCGCCCATTCAAATGTGTTAAAGTGTCGTTCATCTTACTTTCGTAATGAATTGNAGGTTGATAGTGATTTACATAATTAAAGTATTAAATATAGAAAAATACATTTATACACTATATATACTATACTATACATATACATATTAATATTTAATTCATTTATTCCTAAATGTTCTCATGACTAACTTTTTTAAAAAATTCATGCATGATTGTGGATAAAAATGGAATAATTAAATTCATTCTTTCATTCAAATTTGGATTCATTCGTTCATTTGTTATCACATAAGAAGCTAATGTACCAAATTCTTAATCACCACCACCACATCTATTTCGTTGTCTTTATTTATAATTTTTTTTTTTTTACAGCATAAAAAATGGCATTTAAATTTTTTGATAAATTATCCCAAAATTTTACCGAACTTCTTAACGATTTTGATGATTATAATGTAATCGTTGAAGTTAAAAATAAGAAATCCTTTACCGCCCATTCAAATGTGTTAAAGTGTCGTTCATCTTACTTTCGTAATGAATTGAAAAATATTATTCCGAATGAAAACAACATCAAGACAATTACTGTGCCAAATATTTCGGATGAAATTTTTAATATTATTCTTAAGTGAGTTATTACTTCTTTAATAAAAATGACATTATTGATAACACCAATAAATTACACAATTTAATGCTAATATTTGTTTATTTCAATAAAGATATATTTATGGTGGAATTGTTGATTTAAAGAATGTAGCAACAAAGTTTATTTTTGATTTAATGGTGACTTCTAATGAACTTGAAATCGAAGAATTAACAAAAAAACTAGAAAATCATCTTATTAATACTAAAAGCTCTTGGCTGAGATCTCATTTTTCTCTGGTTTATCGTACGATTTTTAGTCGAAATGACTTCAAAGATCTGGAAAAATTTTGCAACGATATTGTTACGAAACACCCATCTCTCATTTTTGGTGCTGAAGATTTCACTTCTCTTCAAGAATCTGCATTGGTATCTCTCCTCGGACGAGATGATTTACAACTTGAAGAAACGATAATTTGGGAATATGTGATCGAGTGGGGAATTGCTCAGAATTACACTTTACCTGCAGACCTTAAAGAATGGACCGATGAAGACTTTACAACTTTAAAAACTACTCTTCAAAAATGCTTACCTCTTATTCGATATTTCCATGTTTCTGGTACTGATGCTTTGAAAAAAATAAGGCCTTATAAGAAAATTCTTGAT
Source organism: Diversispora epigaea (assembly GCA_003547095.1). Lineage (NCBI taxonomy): Eukaryota > Fungi > Glomeromycota > Glomeromycetes > Diversisporales > Diversisporaceae > Diversispora > Diversispora epigaea. Next base: position 464,833 of record PQFF01000187.1, on the reverse strand, counting down.
GAACAACTTTGGGAAGATTTGACTCAACATTTCATAGCTCCAGGCCAGCCAGTGGAATCAATTATTCTACCACCAAGAAAAATTTTAGTTAAAGAATTACCAGCCCGTGCACCAAAACCAGCAAAACTACTTTCCACAATTATTACTTCCGAACATGCGGCCGAAATTTCCTCTTGGATTGATCGTAAATCAATTACTTATTCTTTAACAAACATTCCATATGAGTTTCAATTAATTTTAAGAGGAAGTAGAAATGGATTTGCCCCTCAAACGTTTTGGAATATCTGCCATGGACATGCTAGAACTGTAGTGGTCATGAAAGTTAAAGATACAGAAGAAATCCTTGGAGGTTATAACCCTTTATTTTGGGATGCTAATGCTCCCGCTAGTACTTTTTATCCTGGTAGTTGGGGTAAAACTAATGATAGTTTTATTTTCTCATTGAAAAATCGCATTAGACAAAATTCAATTCTTAGTAGAGTAAAAACTCAGGATAAAGCGATTTGGTATGCACGCACATCTTATCAAAATACGCATGGTCCATATTTTGGAAATGATTTTGGTCTGAATAGCCCTAGCTCTGATTTTACGTTAGATAATAACAGTGTGTGTAATAATGATTCTAATTGTTATGAAAAACCCATTAGAACATCAACAGATAGTTTCTCAATTATTGAATATGAAGTATTTACGATTATTAAGAAAAACTAATTAGAAATTTCAATCTTTAGGTAATAATTAATGATAACTATATTATTTTTATATATTCAAACTTTATTTTCTTTTTGTATTTATTAAATATAATTAAATAAATTTAAAGTGTTACTCACCTTGTTCGGAGCCCATTTGAATAGACTTTATTTAGAAATTTATGAATTTTAGGTTACTATTCTATTATTAGCTATTATTGGCCTGACCTTTATTGATCTAGAATTTTAATCGTTAATATGAATTATATTAATTGTAAAACATTTTTATGTGTGAATCAGATGTTTGTAACTTCTGCAATTTGATTTATAATGAGATTTTTTTTAATTCTATTCAGAATTATTTCTTTCATAATCTTTCTTATCCTTGAATAGCTAACGACGATTTATGCTTGAAATTTACGAACGCCTGTATTTGTGTTGATAAGTGGAAGATTTATCAGATGTGATAATGGATTCGAAATAGATATTATTATTAAAAAACTTAAAATTTAAATTTCATTCATTTATTCATTTCCTCTCTCCCATCAAAAATAATTGTGATTTATAATAATAATTATAATGACAGCATTAGTTATAATAATAACTATCGTACATCAATAGTAATGCAATTATTATTTATTAAATTTCGCACAGATTTTACACATTCCACTTAATGCACACGGATTATTTATTCATAACACGTGAAAGTAATAGCAGACAGATAATAATGATAAGGAATAATGATAGTAATAAATAATAATGAATAATAATATAATAATAAAATAAATTAATTGCGCAATTAAAATCTACGCATTATTATTACACTACAAAAATTATATCGAGTATAAAGAAAATGGTGTCTACATTCACACAGTTACAAAGAAAATAATTCATCATTATTATTCGCTTAGTAATCTCACTTTACTTACATTACCTCACATTCGTTCACATATTTACTGTTCGCTCATGGAAATTTCCGAATAGAATAAAGAGAGAAAAAAATGAGAGGAAGGGAAGACTAAATTAAAATATAATTAATAAATAAATGAAACTTGAAATATATAAATATGTATGAATGTACAAAGGATATTACACTTCACTATTAATTACTTCTTACTGCCTCTATTTTATGGGTTTCAATGGGTTACCCAGTCGTCTAGTGCATCCAACAATAATGAACGTTGAGGAAGATAAGTGACAAATTCTTGAATGTCTTGAAGGAAATTAATTACATTTCCATGATATCCAAATTTTCCTCTATAAATTCTATAAACTATATTATTGGAAAAACTCGCGCAATTAACATTTCCTCAGTTTCTGTAAGTCACCGGGATCCATGTTATTTTCTGTTGAAAAAGTCTTTTCAGCAAAATGGCGACCTTCTCCGTTCATAAGTGTCATAGATGGAAAACATTTATTACAAACAGGACAAAGAGAATGTTTGAAGTTGTCTACTTTTTTTTCGAAATTTCCAATCTGCTAAGTTTTGATGGATTGTCCCGGTTTTGTAACTTAGTAGTTCGACTCTGCCGTGGCTCTACGGTAACAATGACTTGACTCTGTAGCTCCACTTCGGCTTAATACTACAGTTCCTTAGATTGACACTACTTGACAGTGCTGCAATAGCTGCTATGGTAAATTTTGTTGTAGCCGCAAGACACATTTTCGTTCATCATATTTCTTCCGCTGCTTGGAAAGACGTGCCTCACGATATTCAGGCGTCTCATTCTCTTTAGGATTACGTTTTCAAATAGTGTTAGGATTAATTTTATTTTCTATTTTGACACGTTCTAAAAAGTTTAATATTATCTTCTGACGCGTTCTAAAAAATGTTGATAATATGCTACATTCAATTGTCATAACAATAGAATCGTCATCAGTTTTTTTCATTTAGATAATTTATTATATATATTGCTTTTTTTAATTACATTTATGAAAGTACATATTATTTTGTCTGATAAATATAATAAAAAATATATTCGCTAGAAGAGAAAGAACTATATTCCGAATGGTGCTTAAAATTTGATCTTGCAAGGCACAGCATGCTTTCCATAGTTCGACATGAAGGGTGTCAAGAAGTAAAACTATGGGAAGCGCCATCGATAAAGAAATATCACTAAATACATATCTTAAATTTTGTGAAAGCGAGCCTCATGTTATTGCTAAATACTGTTTAATTGACGGAAAGATAGTAGCTGACGAATCTTACGCATCGGTGCATGGAAAGTTAATTTGTATAATAGGAGGCTGGAATAATCAATTAACAGTCTCGGTCGAAAGAGATGTCATTGTGGATGCAAGGAGTGTCTATTGTAGTGATATTTATGTTAGACCAAACTATTTTCAACCTCTTCAACTTCAACAACCTCAACCCCTACGGGCAGGACGGCACTATTCAAATTTAGCAGTGGAAATAGGAAATACGGAGAGTTTACGAAGTTTACATGAAACGTTTTGGGTTGTTTTTAAATACGAACCACAATTCAATTATATTTGGTCATCAAATTATATCCTCCTCATCAGGATGGTACTTTTTGCGTTGCTTGCGCTACTATATTCACGCAATAATCCAATTCCAGCAATACCTATCATCGTAAAGTCATACCTAAGCATTCCTGCACAAAATTATCTTCAAAATAATTACTAGAGTCGGATTTAGAGCAGTTCCATGTAATATGGCCAATATGAATATCAAATAACTATTTTCTCTAACACACTTTTCAATGGTGCCCGTGATGGTGTTTCTATTGGTATGCCTCAAAACTTTTATATAGATTTATTTATTTTGCAAGATGAATATCAGAGTGCACTGGAAATTTAATGTGTTGAATCAGGAAAATTTAATTTCTTTTATTTTACAATTAGAACGGACTAATTTACAATGGTATTTTACCTTTTGTTTTTATAATAGTTATATTTCCTTTAATCTTAAAAAAAATGAAAATCGCATAAATATGAAAATCTTATTATTATACTATGCACTATATGATTTAAACAATTGATCTAACTGAATTGGTGAACTTTCTGTTATAAGGTTGTTGTTTTGCGTTTCACTTGCACTGATGCATTTTGCCTATCTTAACGAGCAAAATTAAATAATATTTATGGATATGAATAAATATTTAAAGTACACCCTCAATGTTTTTGTATTCATTCATTTGTTATTACATAAGCAACTATCGAACCCAAGTTGTAATGTGTAACCGCTAACCAAAACTATTCGTTATTACGTAAGTATTGTGCCGATTCTTTGCAAATTAGTAAAGAACCACTACAATAATTAACTTTTCTTTCTATAATTTTTTTTTTACACAACAAAAAATGACTTTGAAATTTTTTGACAAATTATCACAGAATTTTATTGAACTTCTTAGTGATAAAGACGATTTTAATGTAATCATTATTGTTAAAAATGAGAAATCCTTTACAGCGCACTCTAATGTGTTAAAGTGTCGTTCACCTTATTTTTGTAAAGAATTGAAAAATATTATTCCGAATGAAAACAACATCAAGACAATTACTGTGCCAAATGTTTCGGATGAAATTTTTGATATTATTCTTAAGTGAGTTATTACTATTCTTTAATAAAAATTATATTATTGATAACAACAATAAATTATAAAAATTAATTACTAATATTTGTTTATTTCAATAAAGATATATTTATGGTGGAATTGTTGATTTAGAGAATGTCGAAACAAAGTTTATTTTTAATTTAATGATTGTAGCCTATGAATTTGAAATCAATGAATTAACCAAAAAACTAGAAAATCTTTTGATTGAAACTAAAAGTTCTTGGTTAAAGTCTCATTTTTCTCAAGTTTATCGTTCAATTTTTAGTGGAAATATCTTCAAAGATTTAGAAAAATTTTGTAATGATATTGTTGCAAAGTATCCAAATCTCATTTTTGATGCTAAAGATTTCACTTCTCTTCAAGAATCTGCATTGGTATCTCTCCTCAAACGAGATGATTTACAACTAGAAGAGGTTGTAATTTGGGAATATGTAATTAAGTGGGGAATTGCTCAGAATTCCGCTCTACCTGAAGACCTTAAAGAATGGACTAATGAAAACTTCACATCTTTAAAAACTACTCTTCAACAATGCTTACCTCTAATTCGATATTTCCATATTCCCGGTACTGATGTTTCGAAAAAAATAAAGCCTTACAAAAAAATTCTTGATGAACAACTTTGGGAAGATTTGATTCAGTATTTCATGGCTCCGGAACAACCAGTGGAATCAATAATTTTACCACCGAGAACAATTTTGGCTCAAGAATTACCAGCTAATGCAAAAGAACCAACAAATCCACTTTCCACTATTATTTCTTACGAACATGTAGCCGAAATTTCCTCTTGGATTAAGCGTAAATCAAGTACTTATTCTTTAACAAATACTCCATATGAGTTTCAATTAATTTTAAGAGGAAGTATAAATGGATTTGCTCCTCAAACCTTTTGGGATACCTGCCATGGTCATGCGAAAACTACTGTGATTATGAAGGTTAAAGGGACAGACGAAATCCTTGGAGGATACAATCCTTTAGCCTGGGATGCCAATGCTGGTGGTAGTTGGGGAAAAACTGATGATAGCTTTATTTTCTCATTGAAAAATGGCAATATCCAAAATTCGATTCTTAGTAGAGTAAAAAAACCCAAAAATGCAATTTGGAAAGAAGCCAAAAATTTTCAAATGACTTATGGTCCAAGTTTTGGGGCTAATCTTTATATGCACAGTCCTAGCTCTAATTTTACTTTAGATAATTTCAGTGTGTATAATACTAATAATGGTAATAACAAAAACCCTATAAGAACTACAACAAATAATTTCTCAATTGTTGAATATGAAGTATTTAAGGTTGTTAAGAAAATGGGTTAGAAATTTCGATCCTCAGAAAACAATTAATGAAATTTTTTGTATTCATATATCTTTTTATGTTTATATTTTTTATTTTATATTTTTATTATATTTTATTATATTTTTTTATATTTATTAAACATTATCTTGTTTTATTGATATTCATGATTTTTTAGACAAACTTCGTATCCTCATTTTTGGAATTTAAATCATGTACTATTATTAGCCTAAGCTTATGATCTGGAATTGTATACGATCTTTATGAACAAAAAGCTGATTCGATTTTTTTTTCTCATCTTTTTTTTCTTCTAGTCACTTTCTACTATTTTTTGCCTAGTTTAAAAATGAAGAAAAAGAGATTTTGGCAAGTAAAATTGCTTAAATATTAATTTTGATATGCAAAATGTAGAAAGATTCTCTTAAAGATCCTCAAGCATCAGCAGCAGAATATAACCAGAATCACGTCAAACGCCAAAAAACTCATCTAAAGTTTTTAAAAAGACTGTTCTCTACTCATTTATGAGAATTTTTTTGATAAAAGACAAAAAAAATGTTTTCATAATCGTTTTAATCCTTGATTTATTAAAATACATTTTTAGATACTTCGTTTTACAGATCCCGTTTCATTTTTAATTTATGCGTGCGTGTTGTTCCCCTCAATAATAAACAAATATTAAAAGATAAATTTGGATCAAAAAATCTTCTGACACTGACATTGATAATCAAAATATCTGCACATTTAAGCTGAAAGTAAAATAAAGTATTAAAACATTAAAAAATAAGGTTTAAATTTTATAATATAACTTGGAGAAATAGTACGAAAAATCAAAGCAGATTTTATGGAATATTTATATACAAAATTAATGTTTATCATAAAATAGCTGTATCATAGATAAATAAATAGTGTGGGAAATAATTGATAGATTGTTTGCCAGTGGAAAATATATTAATGCAATTATTAACTATTAAATACCGTACGGATTTTACATATTCTAAAAAGATAACAAAACTACATTCAAAGATCTCTTTATTACAAACATGTAATTTTTGTAATAATATATTCACATGATATGCAGGATGAAGCGTTAATAAAACGTATTAACTTATTATTATCATTATTTGAATAGCCCGTCACTATATACGAACTTTTATGACTTTTTTGACTCCTGAATTAATTTATGTATTTGTTTCTACTGAAAAAAAAGACGTAATAGAATACATATTATTTAGGAAATTAATTTAATATTTGAGAAGAATGGTCACTTTAAACTGTATTTAACAAGGTGATATTATCATATGTCTTTTGTAATAATAATAATCATAATAAATATATCCGTAAATATGTCTTTCTTATTTTCTTAAATAAGGTCAATTTAAAATAATTTGATTCCTTACATTCCTTGTGCAAAGATTATTTCTTTCTTTTCTTAAAATATAAATCTTTTATGTAACTATCCATCATAACTGAGTAATAAGGTAAAAAAAAAGTAAGTAAAGATTATATTTATGAGAATTCAAAGAATTATTTATTTCATTACTCATATCACGTTCACGTGAAGGTAATAACAGGAATGACAAAGAATAATAATTATAATAAACAAAAATCATAACAACAATAATGTGTAGAATAATAAAATTAATTACGGAATTCTGAGAAATTCCCCCACTTAATTAGATATTCCCAAATTATCACCTTTCCTACTTCTAGTTGTAAATCATCTCGTTTGAGGAGTGATACCAATACAAATTCTTGAAGAGAAGTGAAATTTTAGCATCAAAAAACGAGGTTTGGATAATATTAATGCAAAATTTTTCTAAATTTTGAAATTATTTTCGTTAAAAATTGAACGATAAATGAGACTTTAACCAAGAACTTTTAGTTACAATTAGAAGTTTTCTAGCTTTTTGGTTAATCCTTCGATTTCAAATTCATTTGTTGTCACCATTAAATCAAAAATAAATTTCGTTTCGAAATACTCTAAATCAAAAAATTCCATCATAAATATATCTTGCGAAATTATTGTTATCATTTTTATAATATTTTTTAATTCATTACAAATTAAGGTTAACACATTAGCGCCGTAAAGAATTTCACATTTTTAACTAAGGCGATTACATTATAGTCACTAATAAGTTCAATAAAATTTTGAAATAATTTATCAAAAAATTTCAAAGTCATTTTTTTTTATTGTGTAAAATTATAGATAAAATAACGTTAATTAATAGTTGCGGTGGTGGTGTTTTGGTTACACGTTACAAACTTGTAAAGAATTTGGTACGATAGCCGCTAATGCAATAACAAATGAATGAATGAAGTAAAAAAAAAAAATTAAATATTGATACGTATTACGAAGGTCAAAGTTTAAAATATTTTTATATTCTATGACGAATTATTATTATTTTTTTTTATTCGCTACACATATACTTGATTTATTACTCGGTTTATTATGGTTTTACTTTTTTTTTAAAGTTCTAAAATGAAATAGAAGTGTTGTTTACCCCCGGGAATTTAGATTTAAAAGCGGTCATTCTTTTTTTTGTTCAATTTCATTAAGTTCGACGCATACGCATATTAATTATAAGATTAATACTAAATGAAATAAATGAATGCATTAAGAACAATGTTATGAAAAAAAGTTATAAAAAGAAATAAATGGCTCATAATTTAAATAAAATATCTCATTCTAAATTAATTTTTTTTACGTACCATCGGATAAAAAAAAAAATTTTATAATTTTTATTTATTATAAAATTTTTTTTTTAATCTTAATTTTAATTTTACTAATTTTATGCTGGCGTTTGATTATTTATGACAAAAAATAACATTAAACAAATAAAAGAAAAGAAAAAAAATAAATAATAAAAATAAATAAATATAAAATGCCAAGATATGTAGTGTAATTCTTATATTTATATTCATATATCTTTGTTGTTTTTTAGGTTTCATTTATATTTAATAATGTTTGTTTTGTAAGCGTGAACTTAACTTTATATTTAATTTGTGTACATAATATTTACACAAATTTCGTGCTAACGAATATCCTATTTGAAAAGTGTTACACCTGCACCTGAAATTTCTTTTAAGAGATTCGTTCCCAAAAAAAAAATACAATAGTCACACGAAGAAACCGTCATTACTATTATATTAAAAAAGGAAAATTTTTATGCAATTATATAATAAAAATTAGGTAGCAACCCAATATTTTTGTTACAACAATAACTTTCCCATTTTGAATTTCGACAGTGTTGTACATTTCTATGTGCCACGTGCTATGAAACACCGCATGTATTAATTTTTTAGATATATTACATATACACATACACAAGATTGATTTTTGTTGTTGTTTTGTACGGTTGTAAGAATTTGAGTGCTTAAATATGGAGTGGTCTACTACTTTTTTCCCCCTTTCCAAAATGCTTACCTGGTTGAACACTCTAAATTTTTCGTACGAAATATTGAAGATATTGTTAATTGCTTCAATTGCCTATACCTCGCATTATTATTACAAATATTTTACCCGCGAGAATCCACTTCCCGGTCCCTTTCCATTGCCATTTATAGGCAACATTCTTCAAGTTTTTAGAAATTTTTCTTTTGACTTGGAAAACGTACAAGCCAAATATGGTGATTTATGTGAATTCCATATGGGATCTAAACGTTTTATTTTGTTGGGTAATAATGACCTAATTGAAAAAATTATGAAACAAGTTATTAGTAATCCATTTCATAACAGAGTAAGTGATGATAGTGAAGGCCTTAAGGAAATTGGTGTATTAAACACTGGTTTATTGTTTAATAATAATTATGATGATTGGAAACTCCATCGTAAAATCTTTGTCAAAGTTTTATTGTTACCTTCATTTGTTAGACAATCTATAAAGTTCGTACAAGATAATTTTTTGGAAATGGAACAATATTGGGAGAAACTTGGAGAAGATGAAGTATTAGAATTTGATCGTTGGATGAAGTATTACTTCTTTGATACAATTTTTATTGTTACCACCAGTAAACCTGCCTATTCATTGGCAAATTATTATAATAATGTAACCCCAAATGAAAAATCGAATATACCAGAAAGTATTCTTAAAGAATGTAATGGGTTTGTGGAAGCTGTGAGTTCATTTGCCCATGGAATTCTTTATTTCCATTCCATTCCAAGAGCTATTCGAAATTTCCCTGGAGTTAGAAGATACACTCGAAATTTAAAAGAAAGAATTGATTGGTTTAGGAATAATGTAGAAAATATTGTTAAATCAAAAAGAGAAGAGATTTCTAAAACACCAATTGATCAAAAATTGAAACCTGACATGTTAACAATGCTTATGACGGTGAACACTGAAAGAGATGTTACCGAAAAGATCGCAGATGATGAGAATGATGAACCAATATCTGATAAAAATATTGCGGCAAGTTTTATGGAAGCTATGCTTGGTGGTATTGATACGGTAACTTACTTGATTATTTTATTCATGACCTTAACTTCCTTCCTCCCAGTTAAGTGTAGTAATACTGTTTATTCTTTTTTACAGGGTTCAAATTCCATTTGCTTTTTAGTTTATTATTTGGAAAATAATCCAAGAGTAAAACAACGAATGATCGAAGAAATTGAATATGTTCTTGGCAAGGATCCAAATAAATCATTCACATTTGAAGATTTATCAAAACTTAAATACGTTAAAGCTGTTATCAAAGAAGGTAATTTAAATGTCAAATTCATTATAATTATTACTGTACTATGATAATAATAATTTATTGATTTTTGCTCATTTTCTATAATTGTAGCATCAAGAGTCCTTACAGTTTCTCCAATACGCACTAAAAGAAATTCCGCCCCAGAAGTTATAGGAGGTTATAAATGGTCTAAGGGTACTGACTTTTTGTTGAATATGGATAGAATTCAAAACCATAAATCATATTGGAAAGATCCTGATGTATTTAATCCTGATAGATTCATGGATAAAGAGAATCCAGATTTTAAAAATCGGCTTTATATGTTTGGTGGAACTATGAGAAAGTGTAAGTAAATTTCTCAGTTATAAAAGTATACATAATCACATGATAATTTACCATCATTTATCTAACTACAGGTCCGGGAAGAAACTTTGGGATGATGGAATTAAAAGCTACCTTAGTAATGTTATACAGAAAATACGATATTGAATTGATGGGAAAATTAAAACAACATATTGGGGCGTCAAGAACTTGTGATGAGTTAAAAGTTAAATTGAGAAAAAGAAAAAACTTGTGATAAACTGTAATTTTGTTATTACTTCTTAATTTTTATTATACTTCAGTACAATAAATCAACGTTCATTAAAATGGGTTGTTTCGTTAATAAAGATCTATAATTAAAATAATTTCGAGATAATTTTTGCTAAGTGTCAATTCTTTAGAAATTGAAATATTAAGTCTAGTATATCAGAACATGTAGGACACCATGTCTTATTATCTTTTATGCTACAGTTCACTCATACTCTTTTGCGCATTTTCATTTTAATGAAATATTGTAATTAATGTAATTATTGGAAAGTCATTTTCCACCTTCACTTTCAGAAATTTCACGAGCATCATATATGTTTATTTATATTTATTTATGTGTAATTTGTTAAAATAAATTGATTTATTTTTCATGAAATTCAAAATTCCATTTTTTCTTCATTGTAAAATACAAGGATCAAAGATTCGATTATGAAATTTAATCAAGCATATTCGAATTTAATTGATCAATTGCGATGTCTTCATTCACCAATGATACTAATGATGGAGATAATTAAACGAAAAAAATTAAAGGATCAGCTACGAAGTTGACCACCACTTGAATAAACCTAAATGAATTTGAATTAATTTTAAGGGAAACAGAGATAGATTTACACCTCAAAATTTCGGGGCTATGGTCATGCTAGTAATGAATTATGGGTTGTCATCTTTATTACAAAAAAATTACGGTGACCCTAATTTTTTCATATATGGCAATACACAAAATACCTATACAGTATTAGAACAATTTAAATTATTAATTGTGGAGTTTTCGAAGTCACTAAAAAAAAACTACTTAGAGAAATTTATTTTTTTAGAAATATTTCTTCCTTTATTCTTTATATTTTTTTTTACACTAAAATTGTATTTATGCATTCATACTTATTAAACCTATACCTTTTAAATAAATTAAAAAACTTAAAATATAATTTATTTGCTAAAAATAAATAAATAAATAAATATCTAACTTCATATTAAAAATGAAATTCGGCTTTTAAAATGAAACAAAAAAAAAATAAATCTCTCATTCTTAGTTACAGAATTACCTTCTCATGCAAGGAATCAGAACAAACTTTTTCAACTATTGTTCCTGAAGACAATACAATTAAATATTTTGGAATTACAGATTAACGAATATGTTGCAAATAATTAATAAATAAAATAATCAAAAAAAAAAACATATCTGTTTAATGATCGTACAACGTAAATTGAGATCTGACGATAAAAACTCTTCTCTCTTTTGTCAAACTTTTTTTTAAATTTATTTTTTTAAAGTGTCGCAAGTATATATAAGCAGTAAGTTTTATTATTTTTTTCTTTTGAATTAATATTTAAAATTAATATTTAGAATTAATATTTAGAATTAATATTATTTTATTGCTTTAATCTAAGTAATCGTTTTCTTTATTAATAAAGCTTGCGATCGATTTGGTAAAAACCGAAACTGATCCACCTGTTTTTGCTTGTCAATACACAAACCAAAAATTTCGGTTTATTTATTAATTTTGGTCGTCATATTTTCACATTATAAAGATCTAGATTTTTTTAGACTTGATTTTTTTTTTATGATTATAATGGTTCGATCTCGTGAACTACTTTTAAACTCCAATTCTGTCACTAATTAAACTTATTACCACATTTAGTAGTATCTCTGTTTAAATTTTCATACAGATTAAACAAATATTAGTAAAGAAAATGACGTTTTTTTGAAATAGATTAAATCGTTAATTTATCCGCGAATATTTGTTCAATATGTATGAAAATTTAATAAATAAATTTAATTAGTGACAGAAATAGAGATTAGAAAGTAGTTCGCGAATTTGAATGAGGCTAATTCTTTAAACTTTATTTTTTAATATTAGCAATATTTAAACCGAATATACCAGCTTTGTTTCGGTTTAGGTTCCCGGTTTCAACCTGAATCAGAGCTTTATTTATTAATAATTAATAATTTAAATAATTGGTAGATCGAAAACATGTGAATATTATGTAAATCAAAAATGCGTTGTACCAATCTTTCTAATTAAATATTTTTCTTTATAATCTTAAATTTCGATCTACACATTTTCTTGTCATACCAAGAAATTTTGAAAAAAAGTACATATATACTTATGTGTAACATGTCAACTCATTTATTCCTAGGTTGGTTTGAAATTCAAAAATTCATGCATTGTGTGGATAAAAGGTGATAATTAAATCCATTTGTATTCATTCATTCATTCATTTTTATTACGTAAGCAGCTATCGTATCAAATATTTACTACTATGACTATTGATTTTTTTCCTTTAATCTGCACAATTAAAAAATGACTTTGAAATTTTTTGATAAATTATCCCAAAACTTTATTGAACTTCTTGGTGATAAAGATGATTATAATATAATAATTACAGTTAAAAATGAGAAATCCTTTACGGCGCACTCTAATGTGCTAAAGTGTCGTTCACCTTACTTTCGTAAAGAATTGAAAAATATTATCCCAAATGAAAACAATATCAAGACAATTACTAAGCCAAATATTTCGAATGAAATTTTTGATATTATTCTCAAGTAAGTAATTACTATTTTTTAATAAAAATCGATATTATTGATAATAGTAATAAGTTACATAAATTAATAATTTTTATATTTCATAAGATATATTTATGGTGCTATTGTTGATTTAGAGAACGTAGAAACAAAGTTTATTTTTGATTTAATGGTGACTTCTAATGAACTTGAAATCGAAGAATTAACAAAAAAACTTGAAAATCATCTTATTGAAACTAAAAGTTCTTGGCTAAAATCTCATTTTTCTCTAGTTTATCGTTCAATTTTTAGCGGAAGTAATTTCAAAGATTTAGAAAAATTTTGCAATGATATTGTTGCAAAATATCCAAATCTCATATTTGATGCCGAAGATTTCACTTCCCTTCAAGAATCTGCATTAGTATCTCTCCTCAAACGAGACGATTTACAACTAGAAGAAGTAATAATTTGGGAATATATTATAAAGTGGGGAATTGCTCAGAACTCCACTTTACCTGTAAACCTTAAAGAATGGACTAAAGAAAACTTTACAACTTTAAAAACTACTCTTCAACAATGCTTACCTCTAATTAGATATTTCCATATTTCCGGTAATGATATTTCAAAAAAAATAAAGCCTTACAAAAAAATTCTTGATAAACAACTTTGGGAAGATTTGACTCAATATTTTATGGCTCCAGACCATCCAGTGGAATCAATAATTTTACCACCGAGAACAATTTTGGCTCAAGAATTACCTACCCGTACAACGGAACAAACAAAACCATTTTCCCCTATTATTTCTTACGAACATGTAGCCGAAATTTCCTCTTGGATTGATCGTAAATCAAGTATTTATTCTTTAACAAACACTCCATATGAGTTTCAATTAATTTTAAGAGGAAGTGTAAATGGATTTGCACCTCAAACTTTTTGGGATACCTGCCATGGTCATACGAAGACTGTAGTAATCATGAAAGTTAAAGGAACAGACGAAATCCTCGGAGGATACAATCCTTTAGCTTGGGATGCTAATGCAGCTAAAACTGAAGGTGATTATGGCACTTGGGGAATAACTAATGATAGCTTTATTTTCTCATTAAAAAATGGCATGATACAAAATTCAATTCTTAGTAGAGTAAAAACTCAGGATCGTGCAATTTTTAATTTTTCAAAAAATTATCAAACGACTAAGGGTCCATATTTTGGGAATAGTCTTTATATGTATAGTCCTAATTCTAATTTTACGTTAGATAATAACATGATGTGTAATAGTAATTGTGGACATTATGAAAAACCTATCAGAACAGCAACAGATTATTTCTCAATTGTTGATTATGAAGTATTTAAGGTTATTAAGAAATCTAGTTAGAGATTTAATTTTATAATCTTATTTATTTTATATTTTTTGATAATTGCTTTATCCATATATATATTTTATTAGTGTAAATTATATGAAATTTAAGTTATTATCCATTATAAACTTTATAAAAATTATATATATTATTCATCAGCAATTGATTAGTTTTCTATATCAACTTAATTTTCCTCCGTTATCTTTATCTGCAATATAATGAGTTCTTTGATTTTTAGAAATTCTACAAAACGAAAGCATATGTATTAATAAATTAATAATCCAGACCTGAAAGCAAAGAAGCCCTACATGATCTACATGTGATTTTTATTTTCAAATTCATTTTGCAGAATCTGAAAATTCATTTTTTCATTTTCAGAATGTTGATAAACAAGGTCTGTAATTCATTATTTTCTGAATCATTTTCGTTGAAAATTTGATGCAAAATACATCATTATTTCCATATTGATAAATATCTGTAATCAAAGATTCATCTTCATAAATAAAGCAAATAATGAACTGGAATCAGAGTGGGAACTTGAACTTAAACAATTTTTTGATGTCTCGTTCTTGCAGACTTGGAAATGAGAAGTCCAATTATTTTTTCTTTATCTCTTTGCTGCTGCCGTATTAACAAATACATATAACTTTCCTTGTTTGGCTTCATGGATGGCATTGTAAATGGGTAACTTTTTTAATTAAAAATATTTGTCTTTAATTGAAAAATTAGTACAAGCGGAGTTGTTAAAGTATATAAAGCATATTATAATAAGTATGCAAAAAGTTACAATAAAATTATATGAAAGTATAAAATAAAAGAAATAGTTTATAATTTCCTTCCTTTTGTCCTTATAAAAACGATGACACCACTCAGAAGATTCTATTCGATCTTTATTTATTTCCTGTATCAAGGAACTAGAAAGAGTTAATTAAATAGAAAAAATAGGCCAAAATAAGAAAGTGAATGAACTCTATATGGGCCAATTTTCGGAATGAAATTTTATATATTACATTATAATATATAAAATTTCATTCCGAAAATTGACCCACATGCTACTTGAAACTTTAAGTTCTGATGAATGATTAGAAGAAGTGCATTTGTTAAAGCACTTTCTTTTTTATTGAAAAAAATAAGTTCGATTATATTCTAAAGAATAAAACTTAAAATATCCAATAGATGTATTGCTATCTTTCTCTAAGCAAAGGTTACTCACCGAACATTTAATTTTAAAAAGTATATCGTTTATAACTCGGTTCAAAAAGCCGACAAATTAAATAAAAATGAAATATATTTTGACCTTCATCTGGTTTATAATTTCAGAGAAATTCAACTATTAATTTCTTTAATATTTTAAGCAAATACCAAGATTGCTTTTTAATAAGTATTGATATTTTCCTATTTTAAAAATTCATTTTTATAGATAAATGAACATAAAAGCGCCTTAACCTAGACTTCTTGTTTATAGAAAAAGAATTTAAGCTTGTAAAGTGCTAAAAATAATCATGGCTATGGACTATGTAGATGATTGAAGAAAAATGATATTTAATTTACATGTATAAATTGAGTTTAAAAGATAAATACTACGATGAATTAATTGTTGCATATTAGAATTTACATATGTTTGCATTAACATTCTCCGATAATAGGAATAAATAAAAAATAATATTTTGTTGCAGCGAATCAGATATCAAAATGATTAATTATATATTTATTTTAATTAATTGCCGGATTTTTTGCCATTATCGCTATCTTCATTTTTTTGAATAAAAATAAATATATTCAATACTTAATTTATCCCTAAACAAAAAACATGTTGGTTTAAAATTTTAATGATCTCATGACTGATTGATTAGTATTTTTTACTTTTTAAAAAATTCATGGTTCGGTGTGAGTGTGGATAAAAAGGGATAATTAAATTCATTTGTATCATTTGTTATTACGGAGTAAGAAATTCTTTGCAAATCAGAAACGTGTCGTATAACCACAATTATTTTTTACTCTAAATAAAAATTACTTGATTTGATAAATTGGTTTGGAGTTTTTTGAGGAAAATCGCTCCTTTTTTTGAAAAAGGAAATGGTTTTCGTAAATTTTTGAAAAAACAAACGAAATAAAAATAATTTTTATTTTTGCATCTTTAACTTTGGATGATTTTTTTTTGATTCAAGGGGTTCTCATTTCTTGCAAAAATTTCCTTTTTTTTAATTTTTATTTTTACTTTTTTAATATAATGTAAAAATATTTTTCGAAACTAATTATATAATTATTGTAATAAATAATTTTTACCTGACATATTATTATCAACTATAATTTATAAAATATTAGTAAGATGTTGCAAAAATAATAAAATAATAAAATAATATAACATTATAACATTATATATACTATTCAAATGAGGCATAGGCATTGTCCATTATGAAAATTCTTGCATATGTGTTGATACCGTGGGTTGTGGTTGTTCAATTGAATCATTACATAAATTAGGGATCATAGCCCGAGAAAATTGGATCTAAGAACAAATATATGAAAGCGCTTTTGCTTGAATATAATTTGCTAAAGGTGCTTCAATAGGCCATTGCCAATAAAAATATTTTGAAATTCCAGAAAAAGTTTTAATTTTATATTTTTTTTCCGGAATCATTGTTTTCTTTTTTATTAGTATTTTATTAAATTTATTTCATTAATTACCTACGCATCAAAGGAAAAATCCAAATTTCCATTTTAAAATCAAAATAGAATAATATAAATTATTAAAAATATTTTTAATACAAAATTTCATACAAATTTTCTGCCTAACCACTGCAGTCAATTATAAAATAATTGTTTATTGTCTATAATCGTTTAATTTTATTGTATTCAAGAAAATCTCAAGAAAATCGTAAGTACATAAGATGAAGCCATTACATAATAATGAAGTAACCATTACATAATAATGAAGTAACTACGGATATTAAAAAAAAGGGCATGATTTCAGGAATATTTAACAAGATTTCTTTTATTTTCTTCTCTTTCTCGTTTCTTTAATAATGGATAATTTAAATTTTATATTCTATTTTTTTTATTTATTTATAATCATGGTGAATGAATGAATAATCTAGTTCATTAAACATTTTCGATACGATAATACCACATATTGCTTCGATGAGTTATGAATTAAGTTATAATACATGTGATAGACTTTTTTCCATTCGTAATTCATTATTTCATTACAAGAAGTATTGTGATTTTTATTTTAATTATGAATTTTAATTATTATTGAATATTATTATATTATTCTATATTTATTATTTTATTATTATTATTAAAATATATAATATGTTCTTTATAGGAAGCTACTATAATGTTAAACATGGATGAAACATTTATCAGTGTTTGTTAAAGAAGTAATTTATTTTATTATATTTTATTTATTTTAATTTAATTTATTTAAATTAATTTAATTTATTTATTTCAATTTAATTATTTATTTTCACCGATTTATTTATTTTATTTTATTAATTTAATTAATTTATTTTATTTTATTTATTTAATTTATTTAATTTATTTATTTTTATTTATTTATTTATTTATTTTTATTTATTTATTTATTTTATTTCATGTAGCTTTTCGATTCTGACCCGATTTCTTCAGTTTACGGTTTGGATATAATAATAATAATTATTATTCTTACTTATTATTATTTATGCAATAATTTATGCAATAATTTATTATAATTAATAAGTTATTATTTATAAATTATTATCATTTAACTACTGATAGGTGCGGCATAAATGTGATGAAATGGTCCGAATTGTGGTATGTAATCTTTAATTATTTTAATTATTTTTATTATTTAATTCCATGTGAATTAAGATATAATATATATATCTATCTACATTTAAACATGACCCTCTACGTGAATAATTTGACGAATGTGCAAATCAACTTCATCATCACATTCCGCAAGATGAGATAGAGAAAGGAATAATTTGTCAAAAATCGAGAGAATAACTTGAACAATGATAATGAATAATAGTAATGGTAATGATTGTTGTCATGATGATAAATCATTTGAAAATGATTATCAAGTTCGAAAAGATATTATAAAACATTTATATGGAATTGAAAATTCCCGTGGAGAAAAGGATTCAACTTTGTGATGATAATTTGGATGTTTCGTGTTTAGAAAAAGTATTTATTTATTGATTTTATTTAGTGTATTTATTTATTATATTTTAGTCAAATCTTGAGTTTGAACGTTTAAGAGAGCTATTATACAAAAAGCCATTAAAGAGGGATTATTATTTATTATTATTTAGTATTATTTATTGTTATTTATTATTATTTATTATTATTATTATTATTTATTATTATTTATTATTTATCGTTATTATTATTTATTATTTACCACTATTTATTATTTTTTTATAGTACAATTGGTTGATCTTTGGGAGTTCCTTAATATGAACGTGATGGATTTTTCGAGAGCTTACAAAACTAAAATTAACATCTAATAACAATTAATCATAATAATAACTTTTGTAACTATTATTATAATATTAAATTTTAATATCAATTTTCTTAATTTATTTAATAATAAGATAATAAACTTTTTATACTTTTTATTTATTATTGGAATCTGCTGACGAAATATATGAATTACTTTCACAAGGAGTATCTTGTTTACAAGAATTAATTGAGCTAAAATTATTATTTATTTATTTTTTATCAATTTATTGATTTCCGTGCCATGTTATATTTATTTTATTTTTACAGAAAATGATTGAATTCGAAAAAGGTATCGATCCACATCGCCACTTTCAAAGTTCATTCCGAATATTGGAAGAAAATGAAGAAAATCTTGTTGGTCAATTTAGTTAAGATTGAAAATAAATTAATTAGTACACGTTATTACAATAATTAATTTTTATATTTTACATTAAAAAACGTGTGCATCATAACGTTCAATAATGCCACATCGTTGAAATAGTATATTTTAACACTTAGTCGATTCCGTGATAAATTCATATTTCCTTTATTATTATTTTCCTATTTTTATAAAATCGAAATTACAAACTAAACTGATGAATTTGTCTAGTGTTAAGATTTTATAATATAAAAAAATGAACTAATAAATGATGATTTATAATTTAATAAGTAAAATACAAGTAATACAAATAAAAATATATAATATCAAATAAAAATTTAAAAATTAGAAATATGTAATATGAAATAAATTTAAAAATTAGACATATCTAAACCAATTATTCCAGAATCGCCTAAATAACATAGAAATGAATTAATATAATTTATTATAATAATAATATATAAAAATATAAAAACATTTACCAATACTTAAATCAGATGTAGATTTCGTTAATTCTTCAAGTTCGCTTTCAAAATTTTCTTCGTTCTTGGGTTTTGGAAGTTTTGAAAAATTAAGAAGTCGACTGGTATAAATTGCCTGTGGATGAGTTTGATAATTAAGAGGAGTTGTTGAATTTATTGATCCTAGGTATTCGGATAATTTTTCAGAATTTTCAATTTGAATTACAATTTCTGAATCATTATTTCCTCCTTCGTTTAAATACCAATAATAATCATCATAGCATTTCCACAACTCATTATATAATTCTTTAACAGTGGGTCTATGTGTAACTCGAGCGTCCCAACACCTCATAATTATCCTTGTAATTAATTTTGGAGTACGAAATGGAATTCCTGGTCGTAATCCATTGCATATTTTCAAAGCTAAACCTTTATCATGTGGTATACCAGAATATGGAGGAAATCCCGTAACTATTTCGTATGCAATAATTCCAAATGAATATACATCAGCAGCTTTTGTATATTCTTCACCACTTAATACCTCTGGTGCAATATATGGTAATACACCAAATATATTCTTTTTTTCGGGATTATTTGGATTTGCCCCTATTAGTTTACTTAATCCAAAATCTGAAATCATTATACCTTCAGATTTAAAACTGGTTGATAAAATATTTCCAGGATGGAAGTCATGATGAACTATATCTAATTCATGAATATTCATCAGCTTAAAAGATAAATAATATAGATTATCTAATTTTTGTTCCCAATTAATATTATTAAAATTAATTTTTAAATATTCTCGAAGATTTCCATCTGCTGCGTATTCTAAAACCATCATATATGAGTGTGTATCTGGATCTTGTGTAATTCCATAAAATCGAATTGAAGCATCACGTACATTGTATATTTTTAAGTGAATTTCTATCTAATAATACAAACATTTTCAATTTATAATTAGAACGTAATAATATAATAATTTGAAAATTAAATTAAATATTAATTAAAATATTTACCTCGTTTAAGACATCGTTGAAATTCACAAAATTATCAAACTTTTTTAATGCCACTTCTACTTCTTTATAATATCTTTCCCATTGTCGATTTTCAAAATCCCATTTTTCAATATATCCATCAATCCACCTAGCATAATAGATTGTTCCAAATCCACCTTTACCTATTTTTTTAACATCTTTAAATCTTTTAAAAGGTATCCATTCTATTACTTCCCAATTTTTATTAGCATTTAGTTGAGCATCTTGAATGAATTTATCAATTTTGTCATTTTCACTTGTCCAATTATTAAAATTATATTGGAGATGTTTTGAGTTACATGGTCTGCACCATCCATATTCATCCGATTTTTGATTGCATTCCGGGCATATTTTACGAGATGACATTTTTTTTTGTTTATAGTATTTAAGGCAGAATTTTATATATATATTTTTTTTTTGAAAAAATTTGCATTAGAATTTACGTTTCAATATAAGATTTTTTTATAAGTGCGAATTTGATTATCAATCGGAATTTTTATACTGCAACCGCATGCCCGAAATTTAGCTACTTTAGGAATTTTCATGTTTTGTATCATCATTATTTTGACCCACATGATTGATTGTATAATCCCCAATACTTTGTCATTTTTCCATTTTCGTAAAAAAACAAAACAAATAAAAATGATATTATAACAAGGGTTCAAAAGTCAGGGACTTAAATTTTTCAATAAAAAAATAATTTTCATTTTTATTACATTATTATTCTAGTTTTTTGTTATTTTTATTGTTTATTATTTTATTATTTTTATTATTTTTATTATTTTTTATTATTTTTATTATTTTATTATTTTTATTATTTTTATTATTTAATATTTTATTATTTTTATTATTTTTATTATTTTTATTATTTTATTATTTTATTATTTTTATTTTTTTATTATTAATTCGTGTTTCGTATGACAACCGGAAAAATTATTATAAAAAAATGGCAAAATTCGCCGATCGTCTTATGGATGTTAAAAAAACTGATTTTTTGAGATATATGAAAGTTGATTATCTAATCTTTAATGGTGTCCATTTTTTTGATAACTTTCAAATAAAAAAACGTTACAGTAAGTTGGATTCCGACGACAAATTTTACACTTTCCCATTTTAAAACATGAAATTTTTTTTTAGAACAGAATTATTTATTGCGAAATTTGTGTAAAAAAAATACAGCTATTCTTATTTTAATTCTCTTTTATTATTTTTATCTCTTTCGTATTTATTTCTATTTCAACTAATTTTTATTTATTTTAAAGACGCCATTGCTGCCTCTTGACGATGCTGACTTGCATAACGAGAGATCCAATTTCGTATAGTTTCTAGTTTTGGTACTTCTTCTTCATGAAATATGCCATTTTCAACGCATTTCTTTAGTTGGAAAAGCATACTTTCTGCAGTGTGCCTTTCACTTTTATCAATATTCCCTTCCAAAAAGTATCCTTGTAAAAGATACCACACTTTCTTAGAAATACATTTACCACCCCTTTTTACCATATTTTTGTGCAGATTTCAATGCCCACCCACGAGCCAAAGACAAAGTAAAAATTGCGGGCTAAAAAAAAAAAATCAAAATAAATATATACATAAGTTTATATACCAATATTTGTTCGATTGACAATGTAAATACCTTTCATCTAATATTGATTTTTTATTTTTTATTGAATTTTTACTTTTACTTGGACAGGAATCATTACTTGAGAATGGATTCAACTGGTAATTGTTATCTAAAAAATAATTAGAATAGAATGTTACAAGATGCAAAGTAATAATTTAAAAATAATCTTTTACGACCTGATAATTTTGATAAGGTTTCTTTTGCCAACTCTATTTCTAACTCCTTTACCAAATCTTTTTTGTTAGTATCCACTTTTAAAATCCCACGACTTTCAAGTTGTTCTTTTACATGTTCTTTTTTTAATTTCTTTACTTGTATTCCTATAATGTATATTGAATTTGTTGTTTTGTTAAAATTATAATAAAAATATAAAAAATTAACAAAACCTGTATCATTTGGTAATGGAACTGTCCAAGTGTTTTGGAATATTAAAGGTATTAATAAATTTGATTTTGGTTTTTCAATTATTTTCAATTGTAATTTTCAAGATCTTTTTGAAGAAATTTGTCCAGGCACCAAGGTTTGAAATATCTCTTGCACAAAGACAACCAGTAATTGGCCATGACCATTCAAACCAATGGTAATTTATTTTTAGCATTGATTCTTTTTCAATTTTATCAAAGTAATCATTAGTGTTTGTGTATATATTTTTTTAATTTCAAATTATAATCTTTACCTTTTTTCCGGTCTAATTCCAAGTGAGATATTGTGGCGAAGTAAATTGATAATCAGGTGAAATGTCACGGGGGATAACATTTTGTGACACTAGATGAACTTTCAGGTGATTGTCATCCTTGTACGAGGATGAAGGATGAGAAATGCTGTACAAGGATGAAGGATATCGTACGAGGATGAAGGATATCGTGCGAGGATAAAGGATGACGCACAAAGGATGAAGTATGAAGTACAAAGATGAAGTGTAAACAAAAGAGAAAGTATAAATACGACTGTTGCCGGAAGTAAGTTTCAGTAGTGAGAAATTAGTTAGTNAGATCTTTTTGAAGAAATTTGTCCAGGCACCAAGGTTTGAAATATCTCTTGCACAAAGACAACCAGTAATTGGCCATGACCATTCAAACCAATGGTAATTTATTTTTAGCATTGATTCTTTTTCAATTTTATCAAAGTAATCATTAGTGTTTGTGTATATATTTTTTTAATTTCAAATTATAATCTTTACCTTTTTTCCGGTCTAATTCCAAGTGAGATATTGTGGCGAAGTAAATTGATAATCAGGTGAAATGTCACGGGGGATAACATTTTGTGACACTAGATGAACTTTCAGGTGATTGTCATCCTTGTACGAGGATGAAGGATGAGAAATGCTGTACAAGGATGAAGGATATCGTACGAGGATGAAGGATATCGTGCGAGGATAAAGGATGACGCACAAAGGATGAAGTATGAAGTACAAAGATGAAGTGTAAACAAAAGAGAAAGTATAAATACGACTGTTGCCGGAAGTAAGTTTCAGTAGTGAGAAATTAGTTAGTAAATAAATAAACAATTAATTATTAATTAGAAATAATTCGGAATAATTCGAAATACTTTAAATATTATATAGAAAAGTAAACTTCATTCAGGAACAGGAAAGATACGTCACGCTGTAATATTTCTGTTGTTAAATGATACTTTGCTTTTAAAAACTTTATATTTTATATTTTAATAAACTTATACTTTGTGTCGTAATATTGCGAAATATTATTAAATATTGTTTGATACTGCGTTACTACTTTTACTCCAACTTACTCACTGTGCCTTCATGATTAATTGATTATTATTTGATTATTATTATTATTTATTATATATTTATTATCTGTTTCGAGATAGGCAAGTTTAGATCGACTGATTGCTTGACCTACTGGCAGATAGAGCGTATTATTATTTGTTTGTGTGATGCAAACTGTGAGACTGATTTGAGAAATTGTTCGAAATACTCTGCACTCCTGTGACAATATAGATGTACCACATATTACGGATATAGCTGTTTCGATATCATTTCCTGATGATATATCAAATCCTAATTTTGCATGTCGATTAATGGCATGTTCAATCTGTAATAAATAAAAAAAATAATTTATTTATCATATTCAAACAGATTAATTTAGACAAACCTGGGCATGATGACAATCAATGGTAATTTTTGTCTCTCCCGGTTCGTCATCATTAAATCTGAGTTGCAATAGTGGCCACCATTATCTGAAATAATAGTAACCCATTCAGGTTTTTTTTTCATCGATTCAGCAACAGCATGAAGACTAGATACAGTAAAGAAAATATCCTGATGTGAACTATTAGACTAGTGTTAATGAGCTTGAATATCCAGTTCAAAAGAATCTTTTTTACAAGTATATACTTATACTGAATGAAGAGTCCATCCCTTTTTTCCAAAAAATTGTTCTTTAGTTTCTCTTGCACTTTTTGGTAATATTTTCATTTTGTAGTCTACAACTATAAGTGCACTTTTTTCATCTAATCCCGACAAATTTATATTAAATTGAGAATTCAGATAAGCTTTTCTTGTTTGATGGGGAAGATAGTATAAAAGGTGTTCAAGATATTCATCTAATTACCATGTAGTGTAATAGGAATATCTGTTTTTAATTTGTGAAAAATTGCAAACAATTTTCCACATTCAACACATTCATTATTATGTGGTTCCATACAAATTCCAAAAGCATATGGAAAACAATGGGCAGTCCCATTGGTCGCAATCTTGAGCTCTTGTTTATAAAATTTTTTAAGTAACAACACAAGTTTTCAGTTTCATTGATATAGTTTTTCTTTATTTTTTGATAATAAATAAAACAAATAAACATTGTATTTACATGAATAAAATAAAACAAAACATTGTATTTATATAAATAAAACAAATTATATAAATTTTCTCACTTGAAGATTGTAATTTTGAATATTCATTTCAATAAATTGTTTCATTTCTGCAAAAATTTCATAGCCATAATGACTACAAATTGAACAAAGACCACCTAGATCTTCTCGATAAATATATTGTTTGCCTCTCAAAAATGTAAGAAAAGATGTTCATTTAATGCTATCTGAAAATTGATAACTGAATTTTTCCCATAAAGCTTCTTTTGTATCTTTTAGATATTTTACTGGAAGTCTAGTTTTAGTTTCAGTTTTGTGATATCTGAAAATATCGAATGTACTTTTTTATTTTATTTTATTTTACATTATTTATAAATCTGAATATATTTATTTTATTTTACGCCATGTAAAAATAATGTACAAAATTAATGGGATTTTTCACGTTTTTGAAATATTTTATTTTAACTTACTGCATAAATAATATGTATACTTGCGAAAAATCATTTAAAAGTTAATTTAGAAATTAGATAATTACATAGATGGTTTAGAAAATGTTTAAATAAAAAGAGCAACATAATTATTAAATATACTTTATTCGTCGCTTTTTTTTTTTATTCTTAAGGTTTATGCATCGATTCTGAATTCTTTATTTCTTTATACCTATTTTTATGCCTTTTTTATACTTCAACTTATTTATTATATTTATTATTTTATTTTATTTATTTTATTTTTAAAGCTTTAATTACATTCTTGAAGACTTGAGAAGTTAAATATTATTTTAAGTATATAAATACAAAATTAATTTGAGAAAAATCGCTCCTTTTTGGTAAAAGAGAAAAAAAAGCAAATGAACGTAAGTTTGTATTTTCACTTTGGGTAAATAAAAAACGGCATTTTTTTTCACGTTGGAATTTTTTTGATTCAAAGGGTAGTTCAAGCCGTGGCATCACGATCACCTCGTTTTTTTTTCAAGTCTACCAAATGTGATTTTCGTGCTTTTAAATTTTTAATAAAATAAAATAAATTTTTATTTTCGTACGAAATATTCAGCGAATTATAAAAAAAAGAAGTATTTTTCTCTAAATTAATTTGGATAATAAATTTTTCATGGAATTTTTTTTTTAAAAAACAAGCACAATTATTTCATTAAAGGTTAAATAATTTGTTAATTCTTCTTTCCTCGATTGGTTTTTTTTAATTATCTCATCTTTGCGGTATGATACATTTATTGCCAATTAATTTCATCAATATTTCTCCTTAAGTCAAAAGCCACTATGCAAACATCCATCTTCTGCAAATTCATTATCATAATATTATTAGTATTAGGATCTCTGGTTATTCCATAGCATTTTAAAATAAAATCTTTATCATTAGAACTTGTTATTCCATGAGATGTTACCTATTAAATTGCAAAATATAATTTATTAATAAACATTTATTGGTATTTAAAATTTAAATAGACATACTTTCTGCCATATCTTTAGAATTATGTAGATTTTTAAGTGCCACCTTGATTTCATTTTCTTCATATTTGATCGAAATAGCACTGCTTACTACACATCAAACTACATTTTTGTAAAATTTTTGAATTGAGAATATGAAATCCAATTTATTAATTCAATTGGCTCTGTTATTATGCCATTCATTATTCTAGATTCAGTTTGTTACTTTTGTGTTTTCGTATCAGTCATTGATTGGGCTTTTTTTCTGTTTCTATTATTAGATTTAATGTTGAAATATTATTTCAATATTTATTAAGATCCATTAATTCTTCGCTACGTCTTTTCTAACTTTTGATATGTTTATCCTCGTAATCTTAATACAAAAGCATTATTTACTTCTATCTTTAATTATTTATTAAAATATATGACTGCTTCGTCGTTGTCACTAACTTTTGACAAGTTTCTCCTCGTGATCTTAATGCAAGAGCATTATTTGGTTCCCAATATAAAATAAATTGTGTTTTTTTTAGCTTCAGATAGGATTCCTCTCGTGATCTTAATGCAAAATAATTATTCGGTTCAAATACTAATAAATTATTAAAGTTGTTAATGCTTCATTATACTTTTGATAAGTTTCTCCTCTTGATCTTAACGAAAGAGTATCATCTGTAATAAATTATTAAAATGAACTATAATGCAATTCTAACTTTAGAATGATTAAAATCTATTAATGGTTTATTATATTTTTCTAACATTCGATAAGTTTCTCCTCGTGATCTCAATGCAAAAATATTGTTTGATTCTTTTTCCAACGCTTTACTAAAATCTATTAATGCATCGTTGTACTTTTCTAACAATGGATTATTTTACCCTCGCAACCTTAATGCAAGAGCATTATTTGGTTCTATTCCACTGTACTTTCCAATATTTTCTTCATGTAAATCTCGATTATATGGCTGAATTTCTAAAGATTCAATAAAACCTATTAATGCTCCAATTTAATTTTTTAACTTGAGATAGGTTTCCCCTTGTGATCTTAATTCTAACTTTAAATAGGTTTCCCCTTGTGATCTTAATGCAAGAGCATTACTTGGTTGAATTTCTAAAGATTTATCAAAATCTATTAATGCTTCATTGTAATTTTTTAATTCTTAATAAGATTCTCCTCGTAACTTTAATACAAGAGTCTGTTAATATAAGTTTCTCCTCGTAACCTTAATGTAGGAGCATTATCTGGTTCTTTTTCAATGCTTTACCAAATACATTGATGCTTCATTATACTTGCTAACATTTTTTATGCTTCTCCTCGTTACCTTAATACAGAAGCATTATTTAATTTTCCTCCAAAAATTACTTCGAAGAACGGTGATGAAAATCCCCTATAGATGAACACCTCCTCAATAGACCTCTATAAGATTTCTACATTATTGAAGGCTAGTGACCCATCATAATAATACCTTCAAAATGATATCAAAAAGATTGGTGATCCATTAATATTGCATAATTTGAGCACCTTCAAAATGACTTCAGATCATCGCCAGTTTTATCCACGAATTTCTATCGTTTCATCTTTCTATTGCGATTGTAATAACCCTCCGTATCATATAAATTAAACTATTCTACATAATACAAATGACGTCTATAATACAAGTGAAATCTATAATGCTAATGAAATCTATAATACAAATGAATTCTATAATACAAATGAAATCTATAATTAATATGAAATCTATAATTCAATATACAATCCCTCCCTCCACCCATTATAATTCCTAAAAATATATATACAGACTATTTACAATAATATACAAAACTATTTACAATATTTACAATGATATTACAATATTTACACAAACTCTGTCCTTTGCTTTCTTAAAGAAATATTGACAATTCTCATATATTAAACACTTCTATTTTTGAATGAGAAAAACCGACGACTGATTAACAGCAGAAAAGCAAATATTCATAGAAATATTTGTGAAGATATACTCGTGAAGCCTCTAAATCACCTTTTCAAAGACTATGGAAATTAAAACCATGATTCTATTAAATTCTCTGGAAGAAAAGCTTCAAGACCTTGTCCTCATGTATTACAACCATTGTACCCTCAATATTTTCTTGTGGAGCCCTTGTTGACTCGTATCTCCAAAACGACTAGTACATTTTAAAGTCAATAGGAAGATTAAAGTATTCGTATACCATTTAATGGTAGAATTTAATCGTTTCTACTCATTAATTATATTTGTTTTTTAAGAAAAGTAATTTTTCTTCTGTATTCGTATAGGGAAAGGGGAAATTTTTTGAATAAAAAGGAAGCCTTTTTATAATTTTTGGATTATGTAATTTTAATAATGTGTCATAAGATTTGTAAAAAGTTAACAGTAAAAAGATTTTACTGTCAAGTGTTCAAATATCCATTAATAGTAGAACTTTGTCATTTATACTATTAATAAGACTGATTTTTTTAATGAAAAGTAATGTGTCTTCCGTATTCATTCAGAGAAGTGGAGAAAGTGAGAAAAATTTTTTGAGTGAAAAAGGATCCTTTTTATAATATTTTTTGATTATGTAATGTTAGTATCACATGTCATAAAATTTGTAAAAAGGATCATTTTTTTGTCCGTAAATCCGATGTACGATGTAATAGCTGCAGTCTACACTTTATTGTAATTTACCAAAATAGTCATATTAATTCTAATTAAGGCTAAGCTATTACAATAACACGTGAAAATGATAAAATGTTTGGCGCAACAGAAAGGTATCTTTCCTAACTTTTTAAACACATAAATACTTTTACCGTAGTCTAAAGAAATTGTCATTTACATCGTATAAATCTATAAATCTTATTGTAATTTATTATTCTGGTTTTTCCAACGCGAACTTGGCTGATCAATTCAGGATCAGGATTCAATAGTATTTTGTGTATTTGTGTATAAAAAAATTTTATAAAATTAATAATAAATGTGAATTTTTTTACATTAAAAACAACTTGAAATTTTAAACGTAATTTACGTTTCTTTTTTTTCAAAAAAATTTCTACCTTTCATATCATAAGCAAATAAAAAAATGTCATCTGATATAAGCCTGGAATACAATCAAAAATATGATAGATATTGGTGCAACCCATGTAACCCAAAACATTTCCAAAATGATTTAAATATTTGGACAAGTGGAAATGTCAAAATAGATAAATTCATTCAAGATGCTCAACTAAATACTAATTGTTATCAGGAATAATAGAATACCTTATGATAGATTTAAAGATGATAAGCAAATAGATAGAGATGGATTTGGACTAGAAAATGAGACATAGAAAATCAACGATGGGAAAGAGATTGTCAAGAATTAAAAGTGGTATTTAAAAAGTTTGATATATTTAAATGATGTCATAAGTGGGCAAATTAAAAATATTGATATTATTAGATGGAAATTCACTTAAAAACACACACACTAAATTTGCCTTAATCAATGAAATTACATAAGATTCAGAAACACAAATATATGGTGATTTTAAAATATACAGAAGATGGAAATCTTTGAGAATATTTAAAAATTTATTTTAATAATATTAATTGGAGGGATCTACGGGATTCTCTTTAAAGTTAAGTCAAATTCATAAATTAGATATATTTCACCTGGACTTCCATCCTGGAAATGTTTATCGCTCAATTTACAAGTTTTGCATTACAGATTTCAGATTACAGATTAAATAAACTAATAGAAGTAAATCTAAATAGTACCAAAAAAATATATTTGGTGTATTACCAGTGGTATTAAGTGGTGATGATGTATATTCATTTTGAATTATTGCTTACGAAATAGTTACAGGATTTTCTCCCTGATTTACTAGATGAAAATATTACGACCAAAAATTCCATTTCATGCTCCAAATTAATTGCGCGAACAATTATGCGATATTAGGATGTTCGAGTTACATATGAACCCACTTCTAAGAATTACCTGATGATTTGTAGAAATACTATAAAGATTATAAAGGTTATTTAAACGAAGGGAAAGTAAAGATTTAGAAATTGTAATCAAATTAAAAAAGTTGAAAAATTTTCAGCAAATCAAAAAATTAACTGATACATCAATTACATCCACAAGCAATTTATGCCATTCGACTTCTTAATTATTCAGATCTTCCAAAACCCAAGAATCAAGAACTTGAATAATTAATTTATTTTATTATTTTTTATTTATTTATTTTATTATTTTTTATATAAATTATTTCTAAATTGGTTTGGATATATCTAATATTAACACACGAATCCTTCATCTCATTCAACGAGCTTAATTTGTAATTTCGATTTTATAAATAGGAAAATACTAATAAAAAAATATGAATTTATTATAAAGTCCCAAAAGTATGTTGCGATTTAATATTTCAATATATTTTTACGTAAATTGATGATTAAAGATTGAATATGAAATTTTTAAAAATATAGTATCTGACGTTTTTTCAATGATTATTCATAATATTCCAAAAACATGAAGAAACAAAAAAAGACTATACTATTGATTAAGACTATCATCTAATTTTTTTTTAATTATTCATGTTTTCTTTTAATAAAAGATAAAGAATTTCACAAAGTTTCCATCCTATCATATAAAATAAAAATAAAAATAAAAAATATAGTAAACTACTCGTTGTTTCCTTTGTAAAAAAAATAGAAATTTTTTTTTTAAATCTGCTTTATAATATTACTGAATGTAAACTATATAATCTACAACAACAAAAATAATATAAAAATAATAATAATAAAATTTTACGGATTCTTTTTAAAGTAGTAAAATTTATTTTTTTTTACTCTAAAGTCTATATTATATTTAGAATATTTATAAATTCAAAGCCACGTGGTGAATCTTAGAATGCACAAAAAATTTTGTTTATAATTTAATAATTTCAATTAAAAAGATATAATTCATATATAAAAAATGTTATTTTATGTAAAACTCGTTTTACATCATTAATATTTTTAACTTGAATTATCAAGAAGTGGTTATCATGAATTATTGATATCATTAATAGGAAGATAAATTACTGATAAGAAAAAAAAAGAAAGAAAATAACAATTAGAGAATATGAAAGATATCAATAGTGATTCTGTTTGTATTTATTTATTTTCTATGTTAAATTATGATGAATCAAAATAAATTACGAGAGAAACGAACAACGAAGCAACGAAACGCTTCACTGGAGCACTTTAGCAACAAAGGATATGTAGCTTTATATTTTTCCGCTAGCAAATAATTTATCAATTATCTATTCCTTACGCTCATATCACGAAATATATATATTTTAATATTAGATATACATGCTTCGATCTTGGAACTGGTTCGGGTTTATTGAATACTATATACCTTCTCGAGATAGTGTGGATTCGCAATTATTTTTCTAAAATATTATCTTTCGCATTTCTATGGATTTATTTTAAAAATTTCGAGAGATCTGTGATCTTAATTATTTTTTTTAAAAATATTACAAAAAATTATTATTATTTAATAATATTACTTTAAAAAAAAATTATTATTATTTAATAATAAAAAATTATCAAAAAACAATATTTAGTTTCAACGCAACGAATCAAGTATAAAGTGTTAAATGAACATTATATATTATTTTAATTAATTGTATAACAAATATTTGAAGGAAATATTTTTGATTTTATAACAATATCGCTTTCAATTTCTCATTTTTTGGTTTTATTGTTACGATCCAAAGAAGTAATATACCAGTGCATTATTTGACCCCAAAAAACACTGATAAATTTAAAAGGTTGCATTCATTCGTTAAGATGTATATAAGCCAGCACAGAATTGAAAATTTTTTCATCAACGAAAATCGTAGGGAGGGAATTTATCAATAAAAAAAAAGGTAGAAAAATCATAAACAAAAAAAATTGAAAATTAACTACAAAATAAAATGAAAAATGAAATAAATAAAATGAAAATTCGCAATTAAAAAGATTAGACTGAGTAATATGATAGAATTAAAGTGACAGATATAATTAAGAGATATAACTGATATTTATTATAGAATTGCGGATTTTATTTTATCTATTTTTTCTTATTTGCAAATAATTGACTATGAATGAGAATTTCATAAATACGACTTTTGGAATTATTTTTTGTTTTAGATATTAATTTTGTTAATGATGATACTTTTGTTCATTTGTTCATGGCTTTTATTAAGCATTTCAGTACAATTTTGAATATTGCCAAATAAATTGCTTTTATTTTTTAGTATCATATCATTTATTACAATTATAATCATTAATAAATAATTATTAATCTATTATCAATATACTTACTACTGAGTTGTAATATGCCAACTTTAGATGTTTTCACTGTTGATACTTTCCTCTTCTGACTAGGTGCTTCATCAGTAATCAATGCTGATTCGATAATATTCTTCTTGAATTAGATTAATATTATTGCCAATGCTTTTCTTTTCCTTACCATCAAGGTACCATCTCAGTTTAAGTTGTCACATCGGTAATTGATACTGATCCGTCCGATAGTTTTTCTTAGATTAAAATTTGGCAATGGTAGACAGGTTCAGAAGATAGTTAAAATTTCCTTTCTTGGGAAATTTATCAATATAATATATATTCTCGTTTTTTGAAGATTGAAATATTTTAAGCTTTTAAATAATTTTACTTATCGCGAAGATCTTTTTTGCACTATTTTTAAAGATGTTAATAACGAATAGCTGTAAACGTGGTTCAACCAGAGAAAGAACTGTCGAAAAGAAAAAGGTCCCGAGAAAAATAATGTAAAGATCGTAGTTCAAATGATAACCGTATTTATTTATAATATAGTCAAATATTTGCATACATAAATATTTTATAATTTATATATAATTTAAATTAATAACATTTAAGCTAATAATAGAATATGATTCTATTGTCACAG
Source organism: Diversispora epigaea (assembly GCA_003547095.1). Lineage (NCBI taxonomy): Eukaryota > Fungi > Glomeromycota > Glomeromycetes > Diversisporales > Diversisporaceae > Diversispora > Diversispora epigaea. The sequence goes on along the minus strand of PQFF01000187.1, from coordinate 431,014 downwards.
GAGTGCAGAGTATTTCGAACAATTTCTCAAATCAGTCTCTCAGTTTGCATCACACAAACAAATAATAATACGCTCTATCTGCCAGTAGGTCAAGCAATCAATCGATCTAAACTTGCCTATCTCGAAACAGATAATAAATATATAATAAATAATAATAATAATCAAATAATAATCAAATTAATCATGAAGGCACAGTGAGTAAGGTGGAGTAAAAGTAGTAACGCAGTATCAAACAATATTTAATAATATTTCGCAATATCACGACACAAAGTATAAGTTTATTAAAATATAAAATATAAAGTTTTAAAGGCAAAGTATCATTTAACAACAGAAATATTACAGCGTGACGTATCTTTCATGTTCCTGAATGAAGTTTACTTTTCTATATAATATTTATTAAAGTATTTCGGATTATTCTGAATTATTTCTAATTAATTATTTATATTCTAACTAACTACTGAGACTTACTTCCGACAACAGTCGTATTTATACTTTCTCTTTTGTTTACACTTCATCTTTGTACTTCATACTTCATCCTTTGTGCGTCATCCTTCATCCTCGCACGATATCCTTCATCCTCGTACGATATCCTTCATCCTCGTACGATATCCTTCATCCTTGTACAGCATTTCTCATCCTTCATCCTCGTACAAGGATGACAATCACCTGAAAGTTCATCTAGTGTTACAAAATGTTATCCCCCCGTGACATTTCACCTGATTACCAATTTACTTCGCCACGCTATGGTAACTTAAAATTTCAGAAAAAGAAGTTATAAAGGCTATTTAAAAAACATACAAATGGCTCTGAATATTAATAAAACAAGTTATACTTAAAATTTAAACGAAAAAAATATAAACATATAAATTTCATTAATTATTATCTGAGGGTCGAAATTTCTAACTAGTTTTCTTAATAATCTTAAATACTTCATAATCAACAATTGAGAAATTATCTGTTGTAGTTCTGATAGGTTTTTCATAATGACCAGTATTAGTAGTACACACACTTTTATTATCTAAAGTAAAATTAGAACTAGGACTATACATATAAAAATTATTCCCAAAACTTGGACCATAAGTGACTTGATGAGCTTTGCATGCATTCCAAATAGCTTGATCATGAGTTTTTACTCTGCTAAGAATTGAATTTTGTATATTGCCATTTTTCAATGAGAAAATAAAGCTATCATTAGTTTTTTCAAAACTACTGGTAGCATTAGTATTAGTATTATTCCAAGCTAAAGGATTGAATCCACCGAGGATTTCGTCTGTTTCTTTAACTTTTATGATCATGACAGTCCTCGCATGACCATGGCAGGTATCCCAAAAAGTTTGAGGTGCGAATCCATTTATACTTCCTCTTAAAATTAAGTGAAAATCGTATGGAGTGTTTGCTAAAGAATAAATACTTGATTTACGATCAATCCAAGAGGAAATTTCGGCTACATGTTCGTAAGAAATAATAGTCGAAAGTCGTTTTGTTATACGGGTTGGTAATTCTTGAACAAAAGTTGTTCTTGGTGGCAAAATTATTGATTCCAATAGTTGGTCAGGAGCCATAAAATGCTTTTTAAGATCATCCCATAGTTGTTTATTAAGAATTTTCTTGTAAGGCTTTATTTTTTTAAAAACATCAGTACCGGGAATATGAAAATATCGAATTAGAGGTAGGCATTGTTGAAGAGTAGTTTTTAAAGTTGTAAAGTTTTCATTAGTCCATTCTTTAAAGTCTGCAGGTAAAGTGGAATTCTGACCAACTCCCCATTTTATAATGTATTCCCAAATTATCACCTCTTCTAATTGTAAATCATCTCGTCTGAGCAGAGATACCAATGCAGATTCTTGAAGAGAAGTGAAATCTTCAGCANTAGTATTATTCCAAGCTAAAGGATTGAATCCACCGAGGATTTCGTCTGTTTCTTTAACTTTTATGATCATGACAGTCCTCGCATGACCATGGCAGGTATCCCAAAAAGTTTGAGGTGCGAATCCATTTATACTTCCTCTTAAAATTAAGTGAAAATCGTATGGAGTGTTTGCTAAAGAATAAATACTTGATTTACGATCAATCCAAGAGGAAATTTCGGCTACATGTTCGTAAGAAATAATAGTCGAAAGTCGTTTTGTTATACGGGTTGGTAATTCTTGAACAAAAGTTGTTCTTGGTGGCAAAATTATTGATTCCAATAGTTGGTCAGGAGCCATAAAATGCTTTTTAAGATCATCCCATAGTTGTTTATTAAGAATTTTCTTGTAAGGCTTTATTTTTTTAAAAACATCAGTACCGGGAATATGAAAATATCGAATTAGAGGTAGGCATTGTTGAAGAGTAGTTTTTAAAGTTGTAAAGTTTTCATTAGTCCATTCTTTAAAGTCTGCAGGTAAAGTGGAATTCTGACCAACTCCCCATTTTATAATGTATTCCCAAATTATCACCTCTTCTAATTGTAAATCATCTCGTCTGAGCAGAGATACCAATGCAGATTCTTGAAGAGAAGTGAAATCTTCAGCATCAAAAATGAGATTTGGGTACTTTGTAACAATATCATTGCAAAATTTTTCTAAATCTTTGAAATTATTTCCATTAAAAATTGAACGGTAAACTAGAGAAAAATGAGATTTTAACCAAGAACTTTTAGTTTCAATAAGATGATTTTCTAGTTTTTGTGTTAATTCTTCGATTTCAAATTCATTAGCTGCAATCATTAAATCAAAAATAAACTTTGTTTCTTTATTCTTTAAATCAACGATCCCACCATAAATATATCTTTATGAAATAAAATAAAAAATTATTAATTTATGTATTTTATTATTGTTATCAATAATATTACTTTTATTAAAGAATAGTAATAACTTACTTAAGAATAATATCAAAAATTTCATCCGAAATATTTGGCTTAGTAATTGTCTTGATATTGTTTTCATTTGGGATGATATTTTTTAATTCGCGACAAAAGTAAGGTGAACGACACTTTAGCACATTAGAGTGCGCCGTAAAGGATTTCTCATTTTTAACTGTAATGATTACATTATAATCATCTTTATCACCAAGAAGTTCAATAAAGTTTTGGGATAATTTATCAAAAAATTTCAGAGTCATTAAAGCCATTTTTTATTGTGTGAAAAAAAAAATAAAACAACGAGAAATAAATTAATAGAATTGGTGGTGGTGGTTACACGTTACTAACTTTGTAAAATAATTTTGGTACGATAGCTGGTTATGTAATAACAAATGAATGAACGTATTTTTTTAAGAAATTAATCAGTCATGAGATTATTTAAAACATGTATTTTGTTAAATTATGCATATTTTTTCTTTTTTTTTAATTCAAAACTTGTTTCTATCTAGTTATGTATGTATGGCTATGTGATACAGTGGAGGACAGTTAAGATCATCAACTTTTAGTACCTTTCTAAAAAAGGTTTCAACTATAATAATAATGGTGATACAAAAATCCTTCGGTAGAATTGTTTATTAAAAGGTAATCTGTATTTTTACCGAAGGGATTTAATTTTAATAATTATAGCAAAAGTTATAAGGAATTAAAGTTTAAGTGTTTTATATATGATTTATAGAATTGGCCATAGGTTTTTCTATAATAAAAGTTGATTTTTTATATAGTATTAATAATTTTGACCAATTATAATATATATTACTGGTCACATGATTATTATTAACTCATGTGACATACCACCCATAAAATTTGGCCATCAATTTCAAAAATTGATGGTAACCGTTCTTCACTGTATTTAGTATTCAAGATCTGCTAAATATTTTAGTAGAATAAGCATTAAGATGAACTCCTACAAATATTATTACAAGTAATATTAAAGTAATAATTAAAAGTAATAGCTATTAAAGACATTAAAGACACATAATAGTTCTGCTTTAGAAAATGAAAATAAATAAAAAATAAATAAAAATAAAAAATTTAATCATAATTATTATCAGTTATTTTAGCGCAAATGGCAAATATAAAACTCATCATAATAAATCGCATCGCGCTATTTAAATTAACCTATAATAGTATTACGGATTTTTGACGAATGCTATTCATCTTCCATCCGATTCTACAATATTTCCTTCCTGTCCATCATTTAATAACGACTGATTGTTTTTGCATTAGTCCTCTTCCAAGCTCCTTCTAATACATTGCACGATCACTAGCTTTAAAAAATAAAGCATATGTACCAATGGCACAAACAGTAAATATGATCTGATTTATATATTCTTTGACAGTAGAATGCCAATTCTGCTCCCTGCAGGAAAGAATCTCTACGCTAATTTGTGTATCCTCGAAACTGGAATCTAGACCATGATTTTTCAAATGCTTACCTTGAGCAAAATGTAAATAATTTAAACTCGTCAAACAATAATATTCATCTGAGTACATATATCCAGCAATTTCAGCCTGTTATAATTGATTTATACTGTTCAGAAACTTAATAATTAATCAATATTTAAATTAAAAGTATTTGGGTTACTATGTCAGCATTTTGTACAGTTTGTAAAGCAAAATCAAGTATAACAACGTCAGAAGCTCACCCATATCCTTTTTTTGAGCCTAGACGAAAGGAGATCGTGCTTGAACTCATAGACAAGCTTTGTCTTTTCTGGTACTTTTTTGTGAAAGAACTCTTGATCAGAAAGTACATAACAAATTTTTTTGTATATATGATCAAAGATTCTTTTTTATTTTTCCAATGCATGAAACATACCAAATCTGAAATCACAATCTGGCCAGGACTCCTGAAAAACCAATGGTGTGACATCAACAATGATCACACTAGAGTACTACATGTTTTTAATTTTATTTTTAATTTGTTTAAGTTCATAGATTATTTCGTAATCCATTTATATATAATGTTATTCTTTGTTTGTTCGTTAATGATCTCAAATATGTTCTTGTCCCATTTATCCGTAAATTCTCTTCTGGATTTATTTGACATCGAATTTATGATTTTTCAACATTCTATATTGGCATTCTAAATCTAAAAAAATTGATCGGTCCTAGCTTTCGATGTTAGTACTTTTGAATAAGCTACTGTATTTCTGTTTTTGTTTCTTTACGAATTACAAAATTATTCTTATTTCTTCTAGACACCCTTCACATGAACTAAAACTGTTGTGGACTCCAATTTTTTTTAGTATATATTTAGACGCATTGTTATTATTTTTTTTATATTTCAATCTCTCTTCCCGATATTTAGTTGGCCATTCTTCTTGCTAACTATTCACATTTGTCTCGAAAAATTATTGTTGTTATGTAATTAAATATTAAAATAATAAAATGTAACAATAAAATGAAAAGTATCACTCAATACACAAAAAAAATCCATAACAAGTATTCTTTTTTGCATTTATTATAAATGATTTTATGTAATATAGTGAAAAATCCTAATCGAATTTTATTAAATATTAATAATAACACATTTTAAAAACTAACATTAAAAAGAATACTATACCAAATAATAATAATAAAATAAAAAAGAGCTCTACTTTAAATAACATCTCCAATTAATAATAAAAAAAAGCACTACTTCAAAATCAAATCACCAAATAAATAAAAATTACTACAAAATTGCATCTCCAAATTACAATAATAAAAAAGAACTACTTCAAAATTACATCTCTAAATAATACCAAATAATAATAATAATAATAATGTACTACAAAATTACATCTCCAAGGATTATCGATCAAGCGCGAGTTGATTGATTTTGAGCTGGAGGCATTGCATTGGATTAGATAACTAAAGAAAATACAATAAAATACAATAAAATATATCAAAATATAATTAAATATAATAAAAATATAATCAAATTACTAACCTTAATTGCTAGATGAGCGAGTAAATCACCCTTGAATACAAATTTTTCTTGTGATCATTCCATGAAACAATGCAACATTTAAGGTCACTCTTAATACGTCATCAGTACGCATAACTACAAAATTAAAATTTAATCAAACATCGAACTCTCGTAATCATGGTGATTGATAACATAATGTAATCGTAATAAACCCAAATTTATACTGAAAGTTTCATGGTGATTGATAACATTGTGGCAGAACAAATCGGTAATCAGGTGAAATGTCACGGGGATAATAATTTGTGTCACTAGATGAACATTCAGGTGATTGTCATCTAGATGATAATTTGTGTAGCCATCCGTAATATGCCGTATGAGGATGAAGGATGAAGTACAAAGATGAAGGATGAAGTGTAAACAAAAGAGAAAATATAAATACGACTGTTGTTGGGAGTAAGTTTCAGAAGTTAGAATAAGAAGTTAATTAGTTAGAAATAATTTGGAATAATTCGAAATACTTTAATAATTATTAAATAGAAAAATAAACACATAACAATATTTCTGTCATTGAATAATACTTTACTTTTAAAACTTTATATTCTATATTTTAATAAACTTATATTCTGTGTCGTAATATTGCGAAATACTATTAAATATTGTTTAATACTACGTTACTACTTTTACTCCACCTTACTCACTGTGTTTCATGATTAATTTGATTATTATTTGATTATTATTATTATTATTTAATATATATTTATTATCTGTTTCAAGATAGGCCAGTTAAATCAATTGTATTAGCTGTAACCTACTGGCAGATAGAGCGTATTATTATTTGTTTGTGTGATGCAAACTGTGAGAATTTGAGATATTGTTTGAAATACTCTGCACTCCTGTGACAAGATATTAGAGGATAACAGAAAGACCTAAAACTTTTAAAGCATATAATAACCATGTTATGGGAAAATATAATAAACACTGATCCTAATTAATAGCCATCATGAAAAAGCTTTATTATCGATGAATAAATAAGTTCATGGAATATTTGAGGAATTGTTTGCTAGTGGAAATGAAAAGTCACATAACTCTTAGGTATGCATATTATAAATTTTACAGTACGCTTTATTATCTAGAATAAATATTCCTTAAAATCTGCTTTTATTTTTCGTAATATTTCTTCCTCCAAATTAAATTAAAATGTACATTATAAAATTTATTATTTCTATTTTTAAACAATTACTTATCATTGATCCAGTTTTTTATAAAAATTTGTAATGAACATTTTTTTTAAAAAAAATAGTAATCGTTAATCATGTCGATTAAAAGAGAAAAAATTTAAGAATGGAAAGTGTGTTTACATATCTGTGAAAAAAATTAAATAAATCCTTAGTTTTAATATATCATATTTGAAATAAATTTTAATTCCAGAAAAGGTTTTTCGATTTAACATCATCACCATCGTCGTCAATGCAGAAAGAACAAAGCAAAGAGATTTTGCATATAAGAGATACTAAATATCCAATTTTATTAACAAAAATGTTATCACCATTAATTATTATAATTACTAAATTAATTTGTCACCTATTCTAAGAAATTATATATATATAAAAATATAATTTTCTCAGAGTGATGTCCATAAAGATAATTACTAGATTTGATATTTACTGTAAAATAAATTTTTTTATGGTTTATTTATACTTAACAAAAAATATAATATCATATCATTAATTATCATCTAAGGATTGAATTCTAACTAGTTTTCCAAAATTTGAGTTATAACAAGGAGATTATGAAGACCTTTTTCTGTACTATAATGATTAATTAAATAATTAATCGGTTGTTCAGCTACTCTAATTCAGAAATAAATTATTAAACTGAAAGTTATAGTTCTTTATTGTATGTTGAGATAGCTATCTAGGATAGTCATCGGAAATTTAGTTATCTTTACCCTAATTATCATAAAATATTCAGATAATTCATAGAAGTTACAAGTGTCTGAAATATTTTATAATTTATATAATTTATATTATCAGTTAAAATTTCAGATTATATTTAGGCCAATTCATGATAACATAAAACTTTAAACAAAGGAAGATTTAAAGTCTAATTAAAAAACATACAAATAGAGCTCTAAACAAGATAAATAGTACTTTTACTCAATAAATATAAACATAAAGAAATATAAATATATATATATATATTTATTTATTTTATAACATCGAATTTCATTAATTATTATCTAATTATTTTAACTAGTTTTCTTAATAATCTTAAATACTTCATAATCAACAATTGAGAATCCATTTGATGTAGTTCTTATGGGTTTTTCATAATTATTGTAACTACGATTACACGCACTGTTATTATCTAAAGTAAAATTAGAACTAGAACTATACATATAAAGATTATTCCCAAAACACGGACCGTAAGTGACTTGATGAGCTTTGCATGGATTCCAAATAGCATTATCACGAGTTTTTACTCTGCTAAGAAATGAATTTTGTATATTGCCATTTTTCAATGAGAAAATAAAGCTATCATTAGTTTTTCCCCAACTACTATTAATAGCATTAGTATTATTCCAAGCTAAAGGATTGAATCCTCCGAGGATTTCGTCTGTTTCTTTAACTTTATGATCACGACAGTCCTCGCATGACCATGGCAAGTATTCCAAAAAGTCTGAGGTACGAATCCATCTTTACTTCCTCTTAAAATTAAGTGAAAATCGTATGGAGTGTTTGCTAAAGAATAAATACTTGATTTACGATCAATCCAAGAGGAAATTTCGGCTTCATGTTCGCGAGAAATAATACTTTTTGTTATACGGGTAGGTAATTCTAGAACAAATGTTGTTCTTGGTGGTAAAATTATTGACTCCAATAGTTGGTCAGGAGCCATAAAATGCTTTTTAAGATCATCCCATAGTTGTTTATTAAGAATTTTCTTGTAAGGCTTTATTTTTTTAAAAACATCAGTACCGGGAATATGAAAATATCGAATTAGAGGTAGGCACTGTTGAAGAGTAGTTTTTAAAGTTGTAAAGTTTTCATTGGTCCATTCTTTAAGGTCTTCAGGTAAAGTGGAATTCTGACCAACTCCCCATTTTATAATGTATTCCCAAATTATCACCTCTTCTAATTGTAAATCATCTCGTTTGAGGAGAGATACCAATGCAGATTCTTGAAGAGAAGNATTATTCCAAGCTAAAGGATTGAATCCTCCGAGGATTTCGTCTGTTTCTTTAACTTTATGATCACGACAGTCCTCGCATGACCATGGCAAGTATTCCAAAAAGTCTGAGGTACGAATCCATCTTTACTTCCTCTTAAAATTAAGTGAAAATCGTATGGAGTGTTTGCTAAAGAATAAATACTTGATTTACGATCAATCCAAGAGGAAATTTCGGCTTCATGTTCGCGAGAAATAATACTTTTTGTTATACGGGTAGGTAATTCTAGAACAAATGTTGTTCTTGGTGGTAAAATTATTGACTCCAATAGTTGGTCAGGAGCCATAAAATGCTTTTTAAGATCATCCCATAGTTGTTTATTAAGAATTTTCTTGTAAGGCTTTATTTTTTTAAAAACATCAGTACCGGGAATATGAAAATATCGAATTAGAGGTAGGCACTGTTGAAGAGTAGTTTTTAAAGTTGTAAAGTTTTCATTGGTCCATTCTTTAAGGTCTTCAGGTAAAGTGGAATTCTGACCAACTCCCCATTTTATAATGTATTCCCAAATTATCACCTCTTCTAATTGTAAATCATCTCGTTTGAGGAGAGATACCAATGCAGATTCTTGAAGAGAAGTGAAATCTTCAGCATCAAAAATGAGATTTGGGTACTTTGTAACAATACCATTGCAAAATTTTTCTAAATCTTTGAAGTTATTTCCACTAAAAATTGAACGATAAACTAGAGAAAAATGAGATTTTAGCCAAGAGCTTTTAGTTTCAATAAGATTATTTTCTAGTTTTTGTGTTAATTCTTTGATTTCAAATTCATCAGCTGCAATCATTAAATCAAAAATAAACTTTGTTTTTTTATTCTTTAAATCAACGATTCCACCATAAATATATCTTATGAAATAAAATAAAAAATTATTAATTTATGTACTTTATTATTGTTATCAATAATATTACTTTTATTAAAGAATAGTAATAACTTACTTAAGAATAATATCAAAAATTTCATCCGAAATATTTGGCTTAGTAACTGTCTTGATATTGTTTGCATTTGGAATGATATTTTTTAATTCTCGACAAAAGTAAGGTGAGCGACACTTCAGCACATTAGAGTGCGCCGTAAAGGATTTCTCATTTTTAACTGTAATGATTACATTATAATCATCTTTATCACCAAGAAGTTCAATAAAGTTTTGGGATAATTTATCAAAAAATTTTAGAGTCATTAAAGCCATTTTTTATTGTGTAAAAAAAAAATAAAACAACGAGAAATAAATTAATAGTTGTGGTGGTGGTTACACGTTACTAACTTTATAAAATAATTTTGAATGAATTTTAATCAGTCATGAGATTATTAAAATTCTAAACAAACATGTATTTTGTCAAATTATACATATTTTTTCTTTTTTTTAAATTCAAAACTTGTTTCTATCTAGTTATGTATGTATGAAAATGTGATACACAGTCAAGATCATCAACTTTTAGTACCTTTCTAAAAAAGGTTTCAATTAGAATAATGGTGATACAAAAAATCCTTATTTATTAAAGGTAATCTGTATTTTTACCGAAGGGATTTAATTTTAATAATTCTAGCCAAAGTTATAAGGAATTTAAATTTAAGTGTTTTATATATGATTTATAAAATTGGCCATAGGTTTTTCTATAATAAAAGTTAATTTTTTATATAGTATTAATAATTTTGACCAATTATAATGTAAATTACAGGTCACATGATTATGATTAACTCATGTGACATACCACCCATAAAATTTGGCCACTAATTTTAAAAGTTGATGGTTTTGACTGTCCAAGATGAACTCCCACAAATATTATTATAAGTAATTTTTAAGTAATAATTAAAAGTAATAAAGATACATAATAGCAAATAAAAAATAAATAAAAATAAAAAATTTAACCATAATTATCATCAGTTATTTTAGGCAAATGGCAAATATAAAACTCATCATAATAAATCGCATCGCGCTATTTAGTTTAACCTAATAGTATTACGGATTTTTGACAAATGCTGTTCATCTTCCATTCTATTCTACAATATTTCTTTCTGTCCGTCTTTTAATCACGACTGATTGTTTTTGTATTAGGCCTCTTCTAAGCTCCTTGTGATACATTGCACGATCCTTAGCTTTAAAAATAAGACATATGTACCAATGGCACAAACAGTAAATATGATCTAATCTATATATTCTTTGACAGTAGAATGCCAATTCTGCCTCCAGGAAAGAATCTCTACGGTAATTTGTGTATCCTCGAAACTGGAATCTAGACCATGATTTTTCAAATGCTTACCTTGGGCAAATGTAAATAATTTAAACTCGTCAAACAATAATATTCATCAGAGTACGTATATCCAGCAATTTCAGCCTGTTATGATTGATTTACACTGTTCAGAAACTTGATGATCAACAAACATTTAAATTAAAAGTATTTGGGTTGCTATGTCGGAATTTTGTACAGTTCATAAAGTAAAATCAAGTATAACAACGTCAGAAGCTCACACATATCCTTTTTTTTTTTTGATTCTAGAGGAAAGGAGATCGTGCTAGAACTTATATGCAAGCTTTATCTTTTCTGGTACTTTTTTTGCGAAAGAACTCTTGATCAGAAAGTACACAACAAATTTTTTTGTCTATATGATTAAAGATTCTTTTTTATTTTTCCAACGCATGAAATACCAAATCTGAAATCTCAATCCGGCCAGGACCCTCGAAAAACCAATGGTGTGACCTCAACAACGATCACACTAGAGTACTATGGTCTCTCGTTATTATATTATCATATTATTATTTTATTTTTTGATTTGATTATCATAGCTAGATTTAATAAGAGAATTTAAATTTCTTAATTATATTGAATCTAAATTTTGAATGATCTATAATCATGTTTTTAATTTTATTTTTAATTTGTTTAAGTTCATAGATTATTTCATAATCTATTTATATATAATACCATTCTTTGTTTGTTTGTGAATGACCTCAAACATGTTCTTGTCCCATTTATCCGTAAATTCTCTTCTGGATTTATTTGATATCAAATTTATGATTTTTCAACATTCTGTATTGGCATTCTAAATCTATTTTTTTATTGATCGGTCCTAGTTTTCTAGTTTTCGATGTTGATACTTTTGTATTTCTGTTTTTGTTTCTTTTACGAATTACAAAATTATTCTTATTTCTTCTAGACACCCTTCACATGAACTAAAACTGTTGTGGACTCCAATTTTTCCTTAGTATATCAGAATGTTTTTAATATTATTATTATTTTTTTTTTTTCGTTTCAATCTCTCCCGATATTTAGTTGACCATTCTTCTTGCTACTATTTACATTTGTCTCGAAAAATTATAGTTATTATGTAATTGAACATTAAAATAATAAAATGTAACAATACACAAAAAAAAATCCATAACAAGTATTCTCTTTTGCATTCATTATAAATGATTTTATGTAATTTAGTGAAAAATCCTAACCGAATTTTATCAAATATTAACAATAACGCGTTTTAAAAACAAACATTAAAAAGAATACTATACCAAATAATAATAATAAAATTACTACTTCACATCTCAAATAATAAAAAAGAGCCCTACTTCAAAATCACATCTCCAAATAATAATAAAAACGCACTACTTCAAAATCACATCACCAAATAATAATAAAAAATTACTACAAAATTGCATCTCCAAATAACAATAATAAAAAGAACTGCTTCAAAATTACATCTCTAAATAATACCAAATAATAATAATAATAATAATAATAGTAAAGTACTACTTCAAAATTACATCTCCAAGGATTGTTGATCAAGCGCAAAGCGCGAGTTGATTGATTTTGAGCTGGGGGCATTGCATCCATTATTGCTTCATATAAATCATCAGCTGCATTGGATTAAATAACTAAAGAAAATACAATAAAATACAATAAAATATATCAAAATATAATTAAAATATAATAAAAATATAATTACAAAATCCCAAATTACTAACCTTAATTTCTATATGAACGAGTAGAGGTGCAGACTTATGCTAGGATCTGAGTCACGTCTTCATCTCAATTTTCACGTCAATTTGTCACAATGTAGTAAGACGTGACCATAGTAGTAAGACGTGATTATAGTAGTAAGACGTGACCATAGTAGTAAGACGTGACTGTGGTCGTGTGTCGTGACTATGGTCGTGTGTTGTAACCATGGTCGTGTGTCGTAACTATAGTCATGTGTTGTGACCATGGTCGTGTGTCGTGACCATAGTTGTATGCTTATATTTAATTATTATCGATAATAATTAATTATAATTAATTAATTATAATCAATTATTTAAATTATTATTATAATTAATTATTACTATAGTTATTATTTAATTAATTTAATAACTAATTATCGAAATAATTATTATCGATAATTAATCATTATTATAATGATAATTAATAATTATTATCGAAATAATTAATTATTGATAATAATAATTAATAATAATTATTATTTCAATAATTCGATAATAATAATTAATAATAATTATTATTATTATCGAAATAATTCTCGAAATAATTATTCTTGAAATAATTATTCCGATAATAATTATTAAATAATTATTTCGAGAATAATTATTCCGATAATAATTATTTAATAATTATTCCGATAATAATTATTCCGATAATAATTATTTTCGAAATAATTATTTAATAATTATTATCGGAATAATTATTATCGGAATAATTATTCTCGAAATAATTATTCCAATAATAATTATTCTCGAAATAATTATTCTCGAAATAATTATTTAATAATTATTATCGGAATAATTATTCTCGAAATAATTATTCTCGAAATAATTATTATCGAAATAATTATTATCGGAATAATTATTCTCGAAATAATTATTTAATAATTATTCTCGAAATAATTATTTAATAATTATTATCGAAATAATTATTTAATAATTATTATCGGAATAATTATTCTCGAAATAATTATTTAATAATTATTATCGGAATAATTATTCTCGAAATAATTATTTAATAATTATTATCGGAATAATTATTCTCGAAATAATTATTTAATAATTATTCTGATAATAATTATTCCGATAATAATTATTCCGATAATAATTATTTAATAATTATTATCGAAATAATTGAGAAGTTGGTACCACGTAATAGTGCCAATCATATTTTAGATCATTATATCTCACTACCACAGTCACGTCTTACTACTACAATCACGTCTTACTACTACAGTCACGTCTTATTACTACAGTCACGTCTTACTACTATAGTTACGTCTTACTACTACAGTCATGACTCATGACAATCCTTTAAAAAATAAAAAAGATACGTCACATCTACGTCTATGCCGTGACTTGGAGGGGTGTCATGACCTCACTATAAGTCTGCACCTCTANTATTCTCGAAATAATTATTTAATAATTATTCTCGAAATAATTATTTAATAATTATTATCGGAATAATTATTCTCGAAATAATTATTTAATAATTATTATCGGAATAATTATTCTCGAAATAATTATTTAATAATTATTATCGGAATAATTATTCTCGAAATAATTATTTAATAATTATTCTGATAATAATTATTCCGATAATAATTATTCCGATAATAATTATTTAATAATTATTATCGAAATAATTGAGAAGTTGGTACCACGTAATAGTGCCAATCATATTTTAGATCATTATATCTCACTACCACAGTCACGTCTTACTACTACAATCACGTCTTACTACTACAGTCACGTCTTATTACTACAGTCACGTCTTACTACTATAGTTACGTCTTACTACTACAGTCATGACTCATGACAATCCTTTAAAAAATAAAAAAGATACGTCACATCTACGTCTATGCCGTGACTTGGAGGGGTGTCATGACCTCACTATAAGTCTGCACCTCTATGAACGAGTAAATCACCCTCGAATACAAATAATCTTACAAAATTTTTTCGACATGCATTCCATGAAACAATAGAACATTTAAGATCACTCTTAATACGTTATCATTGCGCATAATTATAAAATTAAAATTTAATCAAATATTGAACTCTTGTAATCATGGTGATTGATAACATAATGTAATCGTAATAATCCCAAATTTATACTGAAAGTTTACCTAATCGAGGTGACTTTTCATCATTTCTTGGGCAATTAAGTTTTAGGATTCCGACCCCTCTTTCTTTTCACACCTGTCCGTCCATATAATTAGGCTCTAACTGAATGTTGTCTGGCGGTCTCATTTTCTTCAGTTAATACTAAATAAATTAATATTATTGTTATTATTATTTTTATTATTATTATTGTTATTATTGTTATTATTGCCATTATTATTATTATTACTTCTATCAATGTTTCTACCTTCTTGTTCATGTAACAAAGATCGCGTTCCTGTTCCAAAGGGAACTTCTTCTTCCACATCGCTTTCCATATCATTCACATTCACATTTTCTTCTTTGCCATTTTGAGAAGGTTTCTCATCAAAAATCGAAATATTTTTTGAGAACTTAATAACATATTAGCAAAACCTCCCATTAATGAACTTCCAGTATATTTGGAAGTGAAGTAGAAAGTCCACCTGATTTCTATAAAGATCAATTTAAAGTCAAGTATTCAATATTATTTTCATTTTTATTTTATTTAATAATAAAAGCTGAAAATATAAATATAATCAATAACTTACATCCACATACATCTGCTTCTCTTTTCCATCATTATCATCATTTAAATTTTCGTCACCTTCGTTATTATTATTATTAATATTATGAGTATCATTATTAATAATATTACTAGTATTATCATTGATATTATTAGTATTATTTTTATTATTATTGATATCATTAGTATTATAATTATTGTTGTTGATATTAGTGATATCATTAGTATTATTATCGTCATCATTTTTTTTTGCCTTTTCAGTAGCCGACCTCGTGGACGCTTGGCGATTTCTTAAATAAATAATAATTAAAATCAATAAAAATTATTTTTTTTAAAAAAAATAACAAAAATAATATTATCACTTATGATTTAATTCTTTGCGCCACACTAGTATTTTTTTGAGTCCGTCCACGCCCTCTCTTTGGTGGACGATCTCGCTTCATTGGTGGAGTTGGTGGAGTTGATGATAAACTCGTTGTTGGTGGGGCAACAGCTGCAGCTAATCAAAAATAATAAAAAGAATAAATAAGCTTAAGATAGAAAAAAAAAGATTAAATAATTTTTGCGAAAATAAAAAAAAAAGAAATATTCAATTTCTTTTATAATTGGTAATGAACAATAAAATATTATTGTTACCTCTCGCTGCTATCCTAGCTGATCTCCTTAAAGGAGCCGCGCTATTTTTGTTTCTAACTTCCTTTTACTCGTGTTTGGTAAAATTTTGAATTTGGTCTTTTATATTTATTTTTTTTAATTTTCTAACTTCATTTTTTACTGTAAATTAATATTCACAATCAATATTATTTTTTCACATTTGATTGCTATTTAGTATTATATAATATACAATGATTGTCATAATTATTATTTCACATTCCGCATTTCTAGACTGGGATTTAATTATTTTACTGTTATATTTTGCGCCACATTGCATCTTATTTTCACTATTATTGGTTGGTATTTTTGAAGTTTTCAAATTAATTATATTTTTTATAATAAATAAAATTATCAAAAAGAACTGAAACACGTAATTTAATTATTATAAAAATATACTTTATAAATTCTATCGAAAGCATAATATTATAAGTCACAAGTCATTACATCTAGAAGAAAAGAAAGTATTAAAAAATATAAAAAATTTTATTAAATGAAGATCACAGTTTTGCAACATAAAAAATTACTTAAATCACAAAGGAATTAATTTTACAAGAATCCAAGATCAAAGATTCAATCCAAAAGAAGGTAAGTGATCCCAAGAAGATAGAAAATATTTAAGAAATAATATTTTAAAAAATAGTTTAGATCGACCCGCAGATCCACACTATCTCAAGATTGCAAGTAATATTCAAAGAACTGAAGGATACCAATGATAAGAATAAGGATCTTAAAAACGATAGAAATGAAGCGGAAGTATAAAAAAACTTATAAGTATCGAGACACTAGAAGATCTCCCGGATCAAAGACATAAATAACATGCATGTTCCAAGAATGTTAATAATATTAAAGTACATAAACATAATAAAAATAAATATAGATATATGTATAAAATAAGATTTACCTTCCAAATTCTTCAAGAATGTAATTCGGGTTTCAATCTTTAAAATAAATAATAAGATACATATACAGTATCTAAACTATATACTTTTCTATATTAACTTTTTCAGAGGCCAATTATATAAAAGAATAAATCAACATAAATATTTGAGACAGTTCTAAAAAAAAGAAACTTGTGAATTGCTTACATAGAACAATGACCAGATGTTTATGTTATTTAATTAGCATATATTTTATAATAAAAAAAGTGTGAATATATATTTTATACGATATTTCTTAAAATATGCATACTTTATTAACATGAAAAATCATATTGTACAAATTTAAATTTTTGGACATTTTTTTTTTTGCATTGCTCAAAATAAAATGTAGTTAGTAAATAACGTAAATTAAATAATAAAAAAAAGTACATTCCACATTTTCAGATATATGGGAATTGACTCTCATTTTACTTACATTCACATTCATTTATTCATATTCGGTCAAATTTACTATCCACTCATTCAAACTCTTCACCCACATTTAAAAGGAATGGAGAACTAAAATATAATTAATAAATATATGAAACTGAAATTTCGATCCATGAATAAAATATATATAAAGGATATTACATTACTTCTTATTGTACTCCCGCGGCTATCTCGGCGTTTTATATTTATTTTTATTATTATTTATAGTATTATTATTATTATCTCTGACGTAAAAAAAATGAGTTTATAATGTACTATTTTCATATAAATTATATTTCTTTTAAAATATTTATTCATTTATTGAATGATTTTTAACCGGACGGTATTAATTGGTTTGAATAAAAAAGAATGAACACATTTAAATCAAAAATTTCAGGGTAAAAAACGAATGTCCAAACTTCATTTTAGAATTTGAAATAAAGTTAAACTGTAATAAAGCGAGTCGTAAATTGAATGGCAGTCCGGAATTTTATGCATCGATCGAATTTAAAAAAAGAACAATAAATAATCTCACGCCTTTGTTATCGAAATTTTAATAAATTCTAAATCGTGTAATTATTGATATGCTTATAAGCAAGTTTAAATAAAAAAGAAAAATACATATCAGATGCATAGTGTGGATAAAAGGGGATAATTAAATCCATTTGTATTCATTCACTTATTTTTATTAAATTACATAAGCAGCTATCGTACAAAATTCTTTACAAGTTAGTAATGTGTTACCACAACTATTAATTGATCTCTCGTTGGTTTATTTTTTTTTTACACAATAAAAAATGACTTTGAAATTTTTTGATAAATTGTCCAAAAACTTTATTGATCTTCTTGGTGATAAAGATGAATATAATGTGATAATCATAGTTAAAAATGAGAAATCCTTCACGGCGCACTCTAATGTGTTAAAATGTCGCTCACCTTACTTTTGTAAAGAATTGAAAAATATCATCCCAAATGAAAACAATATCAAGACAATTGCAAAGCCAAATATTTCTCATGAAATTATTGATATTATTCTCAAGTAAGTTATTACTATTCTCTAATAAAAGTAATATTATTGATAACAATAATAAAGTACATAAATTAATAATTTTTTATTTTATTTCATAAGATATATTTATGGTGGAATCGTTGATTTAAAGAATAAAAAAACAAAGTTTATTTTTGATTTAATGATTGCAGCTGATGAATTTGAAATCGATGAATTAACTAATAAATTAGAAAATCTTCTGATTGAAACTAAAAGTTATTGGCTAAGATCCCATTTTTCCCTAGTTTATCGTTCAATTTTTAATGAAAAAAATTTCAAAGATTTAAAAAAATTTTGTAATGATATCGTTTCAATGTATTCATTTCTCATTTTTGATGCTGAAGATTTCACTTCTCATCAAGAATCTGCATTGGTATCACTTCTCATACGAGATGATTTACAAATTGAAGAGATCATGATTTGGGAATATATTATAAAGTGGGAAATTGTTCAGAATTCCGCTTTACCTGTGAACCTAAAAGAATGGACCAATGAAAATTTCCAAACTTTAAAAACTACTCTTCAACAATGTCTATCTCCAATTCAATATTTCCATATTCCTGGTATCGACATTTTGAAAAAAATAAAGCCTTACAAAAAAATTCTTGAACAACTTTGGGAAGACTTGAATCAGTATTTCATGGTTCCAGAACAACCAGTAGAATCAACAATTTTACCACCAAATCATCCAAAGACCAATGGATTAGTAGAACAATTCAACAGAACACTTGTAGATTCATTATCTAAAACCTCAGAAAAAGTAACTGACTGGGATAAACATATACCTTCTGCCCTTTTTGCTTACAGAACTGCTAAGCAAGGTACAACAAAAATTGAACCTTTTTATCTGGTATATGGAAGAACTGCCAATTTTCCCACAAAAGAAGGACTTGAATTATCTGAAAATAATTTATTAACTTGACTTTTTACTCTTACTGTAATGTGAGGATAAGCACAAAATCAAATAATAAAACAACAGAGTAAACAAAAGGAGTATCATGATCGACAAATTAAAAACATTAAAAGGTATCAAATTGGAGATAAGGTTTTAATGTATGATGCTGCCAAACATACAAGCCATACAGGAAAATTAGAACCAAAATGGAAAGGACCATTTTATATTCACAATAAATTAAATCCAGGAGTATATAAATTAAGGACCTTAGAAGGAAAAGTATTGTTAGCACCAATTAATGGATCGTTGCTCAAAATGTATCATGAAAGAAGCACCTGGGAGCCACAGATTGTCATTACCTCATAATAACCAAAATACAAAATAAATTAGTTTACGGTGTAACTACAGTACAGATATATAAATAACCATTGTCCTGACAAAAATTCCCCTTAGAAAATTTTGAAAAATGTCTCAATATTATCCAGATTTAATTAGATTAGGAAGTTACATAGTGAAACAAATTGATAGACCATATAATCTGAGTAATACTTGGGAAACTTCTGTACAACAAGTATATCATCAATTGCAAGTTGCAATGAGAACACATGATTGAATAATGACTTTAGTGTACTGTTATTATCTAGGAGAACTGGTACAATTTTCAGTTACTCCTGATGCAAAATGGAAGGAATTTGTCAAAGAACACCAAATTCCTAATAGTTATTATTTATGTCATGGTATAACCAGAATTCACCAACTCTTTGAAAAAGATCCAAGTCAAATATACTGAACATTAACCTTGACTTTTAACATTATTTCAAGAATGAAGGTCCCTATTTTTAATGAGCTACTTCAATATAATTCTGAGATTTATGCACTGACCGATAATATTGAGTTGTCATAAGTAGAACTTTATGACTAAGTTGGAAGGAATTGTATTTTCTTATTACTTATTTCCTCATTAATATTTTATTATTATTATTTTATTTTATTATTTACTTACTATTATTTATCATTTCATATATTATATAGTATTACAGTAGATCAATTTCTCAATATGTAATACAAATTAATTTTTATTTCTTAAATCAGTATATTATTAAATTCTTGTAAATCTGTAACACAAATTAGAGTATTAGTCATGATACGAGTCAATACTTTAGTTAAAGTACTAGTTAAAGTACTAGAGTTAAGATATTAGTCAAGGTACTAGTATAATTATTAGTCAGATTACAAGTTAACTTTACAGTTAAATTAATAATGTATATAAAGGCTGAGTTCTCTCTCAACCTCAGTCTTCAGTTTTATACAATTAATACAATTAATAAAAAAGTATTTAACTTGCAATAAGTAATAAATTGATAATAAAGTCTTGATGACATTGAATATTATAATTTATATACTTTGATATTATTATTCTTGGTGAATAATAACCCTTTTCATTTGTTGAAAACCTGTAGCTAAAGAATTGGTTTCTTTATAAATTGTCTTTGTGACTTTGTCTTTGTGACAATAGAGATTTGTTCTCTATAACCCCTTTAAAACCTCACCCTTGCCTCTTTCAAATAAAATCACATATTTAAATCCTTTATAGATGTATTTATTTACAAACCTTTCAACTATAGCGCATTACATATAACTGCTGTGTGATCTTTTATATATAGTTTTTTCCTGTTTTAGTTGTCGTTTCTTATTTTTCTTTGAAGGCCAATAATTTGGTGGTGACTGTGAGATCCAGTCACTGTAACACCTTGAGATAGTGATTTTAGAATAGTATTTAATTTCTTAGTAATTAGTAAATAGTTAACTTTTATATATAGTATTGAGTTATTAAATAATTTAGTTAGTAAATTTGCCCTTGAATATAGCAATTGAGTTAGAGAAATAGTTCAGCAAACAGAAATAAATAGTTACTCCCCTACCTTTAATAGTCAGCAACTTGAAGAGTTGAAACAAATTAGATTACAACTCCATATTCTTTTTAATACAAGAGATAATTGTTTAATTCTTTTTAAACAAATTGAATCCCCTTGAATTCCACTCTCAAGTTTAAATTTATGAGAGCAAAAGAAAGTAACATTTGTGTTGAAAAAGCCATTGAGATTAAGAATCAAACTGTTAATGAAATTGTCAATCAGGAAATTGCTAAATCTGAACAAGACCCAGAACATAAAAGCTTTTATACATCAAAAGACCTAAACAGAGTAAAGGATTGTCTTGAGCAAATTGACACTGGTTGAATGAACAAAAATCGGAATCCTATTGATGGCGCAAATATGCATAAATCGGACATCCTATTTGTGAAAATTCATAAATCGGAAATTCCTATTTATAAATTGGAAAAAATTGACTGCCTATATTTAATAAATCTTAGCAAATTTAGCCATCAATCGGAATCTTATTCATAATAAAACCATCCTATTTTTTTCCATTTGACTAGTGTGAGCATCATAAGTGGATTAGAGATACCATCCTAATTGATAACGGTCAAAACTTTAACAAACCTAAAAAACCAATTCTCACCTGGAAAGTTCCTAATTAAATTGTAACACTGGTCTTATTTTTTTTTGAATTTGAATTGATCTGTAATTCGAGACCTTAAGATTTGATCTGTGAATTTGAATATTTTTGCAGAACCCTAATCATCACCATTATTATTATCTAAATCTGGACCAATAATTTGTTGTGGACTAATTAGTAGTGAATATATAGAAACAAAATATACTAAATTATTAATTATAAATTTATATGTGATGCATGATGGATAACCAAACATAGCCTGAGATAGTAACAGTGATAAATTGAATCCATTTTGAGTTAGTAAAGTTCTAAACTGAGTATCCATACAGATGTATAAGTTTAAATACACAATTCCACCTTTTTCAAGTTCTTCTTGTCACATTGTGGCAGAACAAATCGGTAATCAGATGAAGTGTCACAGAGGATGATAATTTGTGTCTTTAGATAAATACTTAGGTGATTGTCATCTAGATGATAATTTGTGTAGCCATCCGTAATATGCTGTATGAGGATGAAGGATGAAATACAAAAGATGAAAGATGAAGGATGAAGGATAATGCACAAAGGATGAAGGATGAAGTACAAAGATGAAGGATGAACTGTAAACAAAAGAGAAAGTATAAATATGACTGTTGTTGGGAGTAAGTTCTCGTCAAGTTAGCTATCCAGTAAAATTAGTTATAAATTAATTAATTAGTTAGAAATAATTCAGAATAATTCGAAATACCTTAATAATTATTAGATAGAAAAGTAAACTTCCTTCAGGGACGGTAAAATAGATGCTCTAACACATATCTTTATTTAGGAATCTTGTTTTTAATAAAATCATTTCTTTACAATTCATATCTTCCTTCATAAGACATACATGTGGATTTAAGGATACCATGGAAACAATAATTTTATTATTTAGGCCGCTTTATATTCTTCTTTTTTTTTTCTTCGTGATTAAATAATAATTATGTATCTTCAATGGGCAGATGAATTCTATGGTTCAATTGGTATGAGCATGACGTGTATTATTTCTTGTCAGTCGCGTATTTACTATACAAACAAAAGAATAATTTAAATTTTGAATTTATTATAAAAAGCTAATATGGTTTATTTTTTTTTCATTACTTTTAGATTAATACATTTTATTCATTCGTTAATCCCCGATATATTTATATTCTAAAAAATCCAAATATGTTTAAATTATTATAATAATTATGTACCAAATATTTAATTAACAAAAAGGAGTCCCATGAAAACTTTGAAATAATTTTAGTGTAATTAAAAGTAAAATATGTAGTTTATTTTTTTTTTTGATTTCATTAAAAGTAATAGTACAATGAAATCACAATGTTTTCATGTAAAATAGAAAGACTTTCTATTATTTGTTTTATCAAATCTATTTTTGCCCCCTGTCCAATTTCTAGATAAAAAACTATGAATGGTATCATCATGTGATGCCATTACAATAATGTAGTTTTGCGTGGAAGGATTTTTTGAAATTCCAAAAAATCTAGTGATGCAACAAGAATAAATATTATCAATCTTTATATTTTTAATCTGAATATAATATAAAAAATTCGTGAACAATGATACATAAAATGTTTTTATAATTTAGGTAATCTAAGTAAAAAGGAACATACCGCTTTCAAAATATCAAATCTATAATCTTTTAATCCCTTCAATCTTCATATCTCCAATCCCGTTCGTCCATTGTGTCATTTATATATCCGAAATCAATTTGTAATATTCACTATCAGCTATGTATTTGGTATTATGAAAAGTTTCATACAGGTTTGTTTTTCTGAGATTTATCAATGTTAGCATTCCTGCTAGACCAAATTCCAAAATTTTTAATAAATTATTCTTTAATGAACATTAACATCATAACCGGAATTTATCTATCAGCAAAGAATAAGAAATCTGATTTATGCAATCTAAATTTAATTGTCCACTTGAATTGATATATAATTATAATTTATACAGAAAATATTATTTCTATTCACATCTTTTTTCCCAGTAATTTTTTAAATAAACTTTGAAATTAATCATTCCCTCTATAATTGATTCTTTGGATTTTACTTTAGATTTTAATATTGCCCTTTAATTAAATCATATAAAGTTGTGCGATTAAATGGTTTATTTCTAGTACATCTATACTCCACAAATATTTTGCTCACAGATTCCAGTCTAATTTCAATTGTTTTTGTATCAGTATTTTCGTTTTTAAATCGTGGTCACTAAGCATTTTACAATGTTTCTCCATCTCTATTATTTCTCTTTATATTCGAAAATGTGAGTATCGTTTTCTTCAAATAAACCACATAAACACATTTTGGATTATACATGTGGATGGTGTTGAAATCTTTAAAGCATTACTGAAATTCTTTATTTAGAAGTTTCATTGCAATCCTTCTTCTATCGCGATCCTCTCCGCCGGTTAAATCATTTGTTGATTTACATGGATGTACTGATCTAAAAGTGGTACAGCTTTTTCAGGTTTTTTTTTCCTTCTGTCGTGTAATATTCTTCGAAATGTATTTTTTAACTTCTATTTTATCTCTTTTAACTGAACTAATCTTTCAAAAGGTCTATTTTATTAAAATATCTAATGGTATGAAACAAAGGATTTATTCTTGATCTCTTTATGATTGATTCATATGTCGCATTCTCCTTCCATTGAGTTGAGTTTTCCAGATTTTTTGCAGATTGATCTACCATTTCGTTAAAAAATTTTCATCATGTGTTTTAACTTCATGCAAATAAATGTTAAGTTCTAATTCATTTATTCAGTTAAGGTCACATATTCATATTCTGCAATAATGATATTTGTAGTAGCAGTATCAAATCAAATATGAAAAGTGAAAATTGTGGGATTGAAGAAAAATCAAAAAATCGAGAACAAAAAAAATTAACAAAAAAATAATCACCAAAAATGAAAAATTGAAAATGAATAAATGAATAAAAATAAGAATTAGTAATTAAAAAAATTAGACTGAATGTATAGTAATAATTTTTTTATTTATTTATTTAAATGTGAATTAGAAAATTGATAAATTGATGTTAATAATAATATATTATTATTGTTGGTTTTTTTTGCGTCGCTGTTCGTGGTATTTCCTCATAATTTCAACGCGCTTTAAAATTTCATCAATTTTATCATCCAGATCTATTTTAATTTTTTTTGTAATAAAGAAGAATGAATAATAATTATTATTTATTTAATCATTAATAAATAAGTGTCAATTTACTTACTGCTAAATCGCTCCTCTTCAGTAAAATCGGAACTTATTGTCAATTTTGATAATGGTGGCAACATCTCAGTTTTGGATGTTACGTTTGCACCACCATTTCTATTTTCACATTCATCATGGACACCAGGTGTAATAACCGAAGTATTTCCCAATTCGGTACATTGTGTATCGCCTAAAATTGAAAAAAAAATGTTAGGTTTATAAATATTTTAAAAATAATAAATATATAAAGTTTGATAGATTACAGGTTACAAGTGTTTCCTCGGTTGATTGAAGATTGGTTTCAACATTATTCGGTTCAATATTTGATTCATCCAAATATTGATCGGCATTTTCATTTCGGTGCTTTTTTTGTTCTTTGTATTCACTATAAATAAAAAAAATAAGTTAATAACTCTTTTTCGTTTTTAATATATTTATTTTTAAGAATACATACAAATATTTGAATACTGGTATCATGACAGAAGCTGAGACAGCACTAAGAATGGTTAATGTGATAGATAACAACATTCTTTTTGTATATATAAAAAGATAGAATTAGCTTTACACAGTTAAATATGAACCAAAAAAAAGATAGATAATAAAAATATTCATGTCAAAAGTACCTGAAAATAAAGTTTATAGAGAGAGTTGAGAACAGTTATATGAAACAAAGATAAGAAAAGATAAGAGTAAAGTTGTAGTTCGAGAATAAAGTAGATTGAGTGAGAAATTAAATTTCAAGATCAAGCAAAAAAAAGTAGGTATTTATATATTAATTTCATGTTTACATGACGCGTTCTGAGTTTAAGCTTGTGACAATTTTTTATTTTATTTATTTCATGCAAACAATTTCTTATTATTTTTTAAGTGTTACGTGACATTTTTATATATTATATTTATATTTATTACATAATTGTGATTTTGAGATTTTTACTATGATGTAATTAATAAGTAAGTATCTGCAGAAGTGACCAATAACTTGTTTATTTTGTAAAAAAAAAATTTTTTTGAAGCAAACTCATCATCATCATCCTTTTTGTTAATGAACTAAAATTATATTGCTGTCTTTAATAACTTATTGAAATTAGTATGGAAATGATTTTTTTCAGTATTTTCTTTTCTTTGTCATTTTTTTATAAAAAATATATTTTCTCATTCCTTTAAAGGTTTTGTTTCCGTTAAAACCATAATGTTTGTTTGATTGTTGCTATTTTTTAAGTAATGCTTTAATAGATATTCTATTGTGTGAGCAAAATATTTGCTGCTGTTTTGTCATTCTTGTTTTGATCATTTCCTTGGGTGTTTAATTTTATAGCAATTTTTAAAACCTTCTAACCAACCGTTAGAAAATGACATTGCTTCATCAGGATACAATTCTTTTAAAAAAACCTGGGATTTTTTCCTAAATCATATCACACTAATTGAAACTTTCTCTTAGTTTAATAGAAACCATTGATATAATGTATCGTCTAAGTGGAAAAATTTTACAGATTTATTTCTTTTGCAATTTGAGTTTTTATTCTAAAAAAATAATATGAATTTTAATTGTACATTTGATAATGGTACGGTGAGTGCTTTGCATTATTTTTTTTAATTTAAATTCGGTTTTTCAAAAACTCCACTGATCTTTTTAATGTTCTTGATATTGTCGATCGATTTATTTTTAAACAAAACTCCTGCTCCGCCCATTTTTGAAGTTCAAAATATGTTATTTCTGGATTTCATGCTTCTTTTCGTATATAACAGTTCATTGATTTTCAAAAATTCTTGAGGCTTATTTTTTGTAGAAGAGGACATAAGACCAGTAATTTTGCAAGGGAATTTATTTTTAAAAAAAATCATCACGAATGACAATGATAATGGTCAGAAAAAAGTATGGGGACTGGTACCAGTGACCAAGATCGCGAGAATCGATAATAATTATGGATCAGATTATCCTAAAAACTAATATATCGATACACTTGATCATGCTTGTATACGTATTAACAATCTAATGCACGTACACAAGTTCTACTGTAAATAGTAAGTCATATACATAATAATTTGTATAAATAATATATCATCTAAATAAATACTATTCAATTTACCTAAATGTGTAAAATCATATTTTTGAGTTAAATATTTTTTATCCATTTTACCTAAATCATCATCTGAATCTTCTTTTTCATCTGAATCCTCAAATTTAAATTCTCAAAAAAATATATGTATATACACATTAACATTATTAAATAAAAATTAAAATAAAACAAGATATTATAATTACTTTCAAATTTATTAAAAATAATATGATTACCTGATTCTTCTTCCTTTTTTAATATCGATTACTTCCCGTGTTAATTCATCAATTACATAATTGTTAGAGTCATCTAAAATCCTTTTTCTATTAGAGTTTTGGTTGAATATACTCGTAGTAGGTGCAATAACCAAGAGTAAGTGCAGATTTCTACACGGAGGGATCAACGGATTTGAGTTTGCCATTAGTATTAGTGGTGATGTTTTGAGCTGAGGTAATAAGGTCATTGGAAGAAGTGACACTTTTGTGATTTTTCGTTGGTTTCAGATTGGTTTGCAAAGCAGCGGTTTTCTTTTTCTCCGCGATAACAAGTAACATTGCCTACAGTACAGTCTATTAATTCTTTATTTTTTTTCTGATTTCATCAAATGAACCGTCTTTTTGGTGATTTTTTCATCACCGAATTGTGCTAAAAGATATTTTTGTTCTTTGTCATATTTCTCTATCCATGCACATACATTATCAATTACTTCTAACAATTCTTTCTCTGTCTCGGAATCACCAGTTTGGATAATCAATCCACCTTCGTGCTGAAATGCTACATTTGAAGATAACTGAAACTAATAACAGTGGTAAACCATGAAGCCGATTCGGGTCTCTTAAGTTTTTCATTTTTGGTATATGCTTGGTATAGGGGATGTCTAATTCTTTGCACAATTTAATTTGGCCATCACAATTTTTTGACGATCTCGGATGTAGTAGTTGATTTACTGACTTCTTCAGCCCACCTTTGCGTTCTTTGTTGTTTTTTCAACAGTTACTATATTTGAGGTCTTGATAACTTCTTTTATTTTTGGATTCGCAATTTTGGAGGGGAGGTATTCTTGAGTTTTCTTTCGTATTGGGGTGCAGTGTGTTAAGTTCGGCACTTGAGACAACACCCGAATTAAAACTTAATTCTTCTAAATTGAATTAATCTGTTTTTTCAATATAATCGCAATTATAATGTAAAAAATGAAACTCAATCTATTAGCCTACCTAGTTGTTTAAAGCCCAATTCCTTAGCTTCTTCGTCAATATAGTAATTTTGCAATATGAATAATTTCGCATCATCCATCATGTCAAATCCCATTGTCTTGTCTTTTATTTAAATTTTTAACTATTTCTTTATTTTTCAAATTCGATAAGTCAATGCTCGCGGTAATCTGCAGCAACAAATTGTAAGAAAATAATTGTAATAAAATTCAAAAAATTAGGAAAAAGAAGAAATAAAGGAATATATACTTATCTCCCTTCGAACATTTTTTCCCACACACCATCACATGAATTCAAATACCATAAAAGGATTTAAAATTTTTCAAGCTTCCTTGTAGGAATCGAACCTACTGGGAAAAGAAATCCCAAACCATTAGGAAGTTTTGATGACCCGGAAACTAGAAATCCGAAGATAACTTGGTAAAAACCGGGGTTAGTTATTGAGAACGGTAATAACTAGCAAAAAACCCTTTTTGGTGACCCGGAAACTAGAAATCCGAAGATAACTTGGTAAAAACCGGGGTTAGTTATTGAGAACGGTAATAACTAGCAAAAAACCCTTTTTGGTGACCCGGNGCAATATGAATAATTTCGCATCATCCATCATGTCAAATCCCATTGTCTTGTCTTTTATTTAAATTTTTAACTATTTCTTTATTTTTCAAATTCGATAAGTCAATGCTCGCGGTAATCTGCAGCAACAAATTGTAAGAAAATAATTGTAATAAAATTCAAAAAATTAGGAAAAAGAAGAAATAAAGGAATATATACTTATCTCCCTTCGAACATTTTTTCCCACACACCATCACATGAATTCAAATACCATAAAAGGATTTAAAATTTTTCAAGCTTCCTTGTAGGAATCGAACCTACTGGGAAAAGAAATCCCAAACCATTAGGAAGTTTTGATGACCCGGAAACTAGAAATCCGAAGATAACTTGGTAAAAACCGGGGTTAGTTATTGAGAACGGTAATAACTAGCAAAAAACCCTTTTTGGTGACCCGGAAACTAGAAATCCGAAGATAACTTGGTAAAAACCGGGCTAGTTAATCGAGAAACGGTAATAACTAGAAAAAACCCGGAAGGAATGGGAATATTAAAGGAATTAAATGATCAGGTCTACAGACCGGGCCTACCGCCACCTTAGCGGCCCCCGACTATTGAGAACGCTGACCGAGATTTCCACTCTGACAAGGCGGACACAAGGCCCATGAGAAATCCCCAGAAAGGGTGTAAAGGGTTTTCTCTCTTATATATAAAGGATAAATCATCCTTTATGATAATAAAATCACAAGAATGATAAATCATTTTTATGATAATAAAATTACAAATTCAGATATTTCCTTCAAAATAAGAGAAGCTAACCAAGTGAGAGTACCAAGAAAAGAAATGAAAAAAGATAAGTTTTCAATTTTGCGAACATTGGCTTCTTTTATAAGTTCTAAATTGCTTATCTCACGTGAAGTATTTCTGCGATCCATTGGTGCAAAAAAAATTTTATAACTTATGGCTTAGCGGTGCAGACGTAAATATGATTAGTCATATACATTTAGTGAAACAATCAGATTTTAAATGATTTGATTGAAAAGTTCAAAATATGCATTTTTATGCAAGCAAAATCTGTTAATAATATATTTTTGTAAATTATATTTTTTATATAAGATAAATAATGAATTAAATATCTTTTTCTAATCTTCATCTCCAAGTTTGGATCACAAAATAAAACTTTGTTTATTTGCTATGTATTCTGTGCAAATATAATTTCACATGTCCTCAATCGGGAGTAAGAAGTTTATTTTTAAATAATAGATAATATCAAACTACAATAAGAAAGAATTATTGTTCACTATCAAAAAATCAAAATATATTATCTGATGTAAAAACTTAATTAGTAAGCAGAATTTTTCTATTACTCACAAAAAAAATTCTAGACGCACCGAATTGCTCTATTGTAATTTAATAATTTAATATAATATATATGCAAGATTTGAATCTCCGGTTTTGTATTTATATGATTAATGTAATAGTGAGTAAAAAGTATTGTATTATAAATGAAAGTCAGATCATGGGAACTTTTCAAAAAAAAAAATTTAATCGATTGTCTTATCTTATTGCGTCATAACTATTCATGTCAGACTACCTAATTTTGGAAATAAAACTGTCTTTTTGAAAATTCTTTTTTGTTAACAACCTGTTAAAAATAATAACAATTGTTTTTTCTTAAAAACAAATTTCTTATAATATGTACAATATGGAATAATATTAATATGGTATGATTTGTTGTTAAAATATTTCTTTTGTTTCTTTTGAATATTAAAAAAATGTAACAATAATTACATCAGTGAGACTAACTGATAAAAATTATCATAATATTGATTAAATAATAAACTATCAAATTGTTATCTCATTTTTTTTAGGCAAATAAATATGTAAATTAATTACCAAATATTTAATTCGAAAATTTTATTGTTAATATGCAAAGTTGAAAAATTCAAAAATAAACATTTTTTTTTAAAAAAATAATCTATTTATTATATTAACAATTAG
The DNA here is from genome assembly GCA_003547095.1 of Diversispora epigaea. Taxonomy (NCBI): domain Eukaryota; kingdom Fungi; phylum Glomeromycota; class Glomeromycetes; order Diversisporales; family Diversisporaceae; genus Diversispora; species Diversispora epigaea. The sequence continues at coordinate 399,836 of PQFF01000187.1, read as the reverse complement.
ACAAATATTGTACATATTTTAGAGTATTACTCTAACTATATAATGTAATTAATCATTAAGTTTTGTTTATCTGCGAAAATTTTTGTGTTCATCTGAAGTAACCAATGGTTTTGATTATTTCTTAAAAAAAATTTTTTGGTACAACATCATCAGTTATAAATAAAGCTTTATTACTAAATCCTTTTTCAATTTTTTCAACCCCTCCTCATTTTTTCGTTTTAAAAAACTTTTTTTTTTTGATAAACTGAATTATATTGCTGACTTTAACAACTTATTTTTTTGCAAATATTTCGGGTGCAAAATATTCTTTTAAGTATTTTAAACAACTACTAGATCTGTTTTTTTGGATTTTTTTCCTTGCTTGATGCTTCGCCCACCACTTGAGTCTTGTTTTGGCAGGTATTTTATTTTGCAAGTGCAATACTTATTGCTTGATAAAATTGTCAACGAAGTTTGTGCAGTTATTTTACTGCATAAGTGATCTACTTATGTTTGTTTTTTTTTTATTTTGTTTGTTTGCAAAGCTTGTGCACTTAATTTTTGAATAAGCGAACTACTAACTGCTTGTTTCTTTGAGTGATCTTTATTTGCTACGCCGGTGAAACTATTTGTTTGTTTAGATTGTCAGCGAAGCTTGCAAAGATATTCCATTGTGTAAACAAGCCACCAACTGCTTGTTACTTTTTTTTTGTTTTCAGCAAAGATTGTGCGTAAGTAAACTAGCTTCTTGTTTTTTTCTAATAATTGTATTATTATTATTATCATCTATTCTTGCGGCTAGTAGGGTGATGAACGTTCTTTTGTTTTCAAAAAATAATTTTCTCCAATATTTCATATTTATTTTTTTATTTATTAATAGTTTGAAAGCATTAATAATAATTTGTTCCTGAATTCATCTATCTATTCCAGATTAAATTCGTTTCTGTTGGCGAGGGCATTGCATTAATAGATTTGAGAGAATTAATCAATTGGAGAAGTTGATGGAATCAATGTACATGTGCATGCGATTGATAAATGAAGGATACTAATCATATAATTGTATAAAATTTTTATTTTGTAGTTAGATTTCTTTAGATTAGATTTTATTAGATTAGGCTTTATAAGGATAGGTTTAGATTTTTAGGTGAGAAAATATTTATTTTTCCCTTTGATTCTTTTGTCTGCTATGCATCAATAAAATATTAACATTCACTAATCATTCTTTTTCTTTCATTTCGTTGATAGTTTTTCTTTAGTTTAGATTTTTTAAGGTATAAAAATTTTTCATTACTTCTTTGTTTATTTGAATGCCATCATAGAATATTAATTATTATTATTTCTTTTTTATAGATAGTTTTTTAATAGTTAGATTTCTTGAATATGTATTTCTTTATTTTTAGGTAAGAATTTTTTATTTTGTTTAATTTGCTTTTTGCACATGTACATTGATTTGNTTTCTGTTGGCGAGGGCATTGCATTAATAGATTTGAGAGAATTAATCAATTGGAGAAGTTGATGGAATCAATGTACATGTGCATGCGATTGATAAATGAAGGATACTAATCATATAATTGTATAAAATTTTTATTTTGTAGTTAGATTTCTTTAGATTAGATTTTATTAGATTAGGCTTTATAAGGATAGGTTTAGATTTTTAGGTGAGAAAATATTTATTTTTCCCTTTGATTCTTTTGTCTGCTATGCATCAATAAAATATTAACATTCACTAATCATTCTTTTTCTTTCATTTCGTTGATAGTTTTTCTTTAGTTTAGATTTTTTAAGGTATAAAAATTTTTCATTACTTCTTTGTTTATTTGAATGCCATCATAGAATATTAATTATTATTATTTCTTTTTTATAGATAGTTTTTTAATAGTTAGATTTCTTGAATATGTATTTCTTTATTTTTAGGTAAGAATTTTTTATTTTGTTTAATTTGCTTTTTGCACATGTACATTGATTTGATCAATATAAGAAAATCGTGGAAAGAATAATCTAGAAAGTCTAGGATAGGAAGGTACGTTTCCTTTTTAAATAAATTTTTTCTCAATGATAATGAATAATAGAAGTATTATAATCTAAACCAACTAATGAGTAAAATTCTAATTCCCGATAAAAAAAATATAGAAATTATCATTATTAGTTTTGTCAGAAACATTAAAAGTTCAGCAAAAAAGTATTAATTATTTATAATATTTATTGTTCAATAGAATTGAAATACATAAGAATTACATTGTATAATTACAAATTCTCTATAGAAGTCCGAAAGAATAATAAAATACGTTTTTATTTGATGAAATAATAATACAAATGAAGGTAAAAATACATATTTGAAACATTGATATTGAATAAATAATTTAAATAATTTCGATAACAATTCTGAAATCAATTGAATGAGAACATAATAACACAATACACGGAGGAATAAATTATAATTTTAAAAATTAAGAAATTTAACTCTATGTATTATTTAAATATAATTTATTGAATATCTATTAAATAATCGCGTGAAGATACAGCACTTAAACTTGGCAATATATTGCTTACGCTTGACTGACATATCAAAATTGCTGACTACAGTCTTTGCAAAGAAGAAATGTGGTATGTAGAATTTAGACACTAGGGGTAAAAATCAAATATTTCATAAAGTTTTTTGTTTTTTGTTGTTATTTAAAATGGAGGAAATCTAACTTGGATTTATGACTATTTAAGATTCTTTTGGAAAACAGTTATGGCCGTGCAGTAGGTTAGTAGGCGCTTGGTATTTTGATACATGAAATACTCCTAGGTTAATCACCATTCCGCGGTGATGATGAAGGTGAGATATTTGACGCGATCTTGGAAGACCCAGTTCTTACTCCTGTTAACAGTCATTTAACTACAGATTTTCAAGGTGAATTCTGTGGATTTCATAGGTTGCCAATACGAAAAACAATGAAGTGATCAAAGAAAACCTCATTTTTAATATAATTTTTTGATCTTTGGGAAATTTCTAATGACATTCACTTAATTATATAGAACTTTGCCTAAGTTATATTATACCAAAATATAATATAGTATACTCTATGTGCAACAGTTTATTTTGTTCTTTTAAAGATTCAACATATCAGATTATTGTAACGATATTAATTTAGTCAATAATTTATACAACAATTATTTCTGATATGATGATGATCCTACGGACTATTGGTATTGTAGATCGAGTGTCATTTTCATGAGTCATACTTTTCGATGATCATTGAGTCACAACTTCGTATATATGTTGATCCTGATCAGTAAATCATAAACATAAATATTATTGTCGTGGATTTTTATCAACTATTTACTTTATTTTGCTTTCTCTCCACTTTACTTTTCTGTCCTGTCTTCTTTTTTTTTTCTTTTTGTCCGCTTTTCTAATTTCAAGTTTACTATTATTATTAAAGAATATCAAGAATAAAAAATATTTACCTTTATTTTTTTTTTATTTTCCATATCTATTAGGACGATATACTTGGATTGAGGTGCGAGTTTTCTATTTTATTCAATACTCTATTTTGTAGGCATAGAAGAAAGAAGGTTTGCTCTATTTTGTAGGTATAGAAGAAAGAAGGTTTACTCTATTTTGTAGGTATGGAAGAAAGAAGGTTTACTCTATTTTGTAGATTTTTAACGCGAACAAGAAACTAAGAAGAGATATAATGTAAGCGTTCTAAAATTTTTTATTAGAAAAGCGGAAAATAGAAAATTTATATATCTATTTTTATATTTTGTAATATTTCCTTAATGAATAAAATTATATAATAATCTTTGTTGAAATTATCTTTATTATAAATTGTTTTTATTTAAAAATGTACAATATTACTGAAAAAAAAAGAAAATATAATTTTACTTCGAATAAATGATTAAAGAAGTGGCATTTTTTAGAGAAACAGTATTGAGGTACGAGTTAAAGATTATATTAAGAACTTGGATTCCAAAATTATAAAAATTATGGATAATAATTTGTTTAAATAAAACAAAAGATTTTGTAATTCAATGGACTAATTACGATCATTCTTGTATAAATAATAATGAATAAGAAACAAATGAAGTAACGAACTAAAATATAGAAATTGGATTAAGAACGCGTTAGATTTTGGTGAGTACTAATTTGAGATTATTTTTATTAAAAGGAAATGTATCATAACACTTTAAATTTTATAAAAAATAGACAAAAGAGGAAGATAAAATATTGATTCGAGCTGTTGATCTCTATGGAGAGAAAAATTGGCAACAAGGTTTAAATAATCTTTAATTTAATTATACGTGATTCTTTTATATTTAATTTATTTAATTTTCATTTAATCAAATTCTTTATTATATTTTTTTTATTCAATTCGTTATCATTCTTCAATTATCTTTATATCAGTTGTACATTGTCTTGATAATAGAACGGGACAACAATGCTTATATTAATGGTTCAAAACATTAAATCCCGCAATTCAACGTGGGCAACGAAAAAAGGGAAGATTATAGGTAATAATATTTTATTAGATATGAACTAGGTAGAACTGAAATTTAAAGTCGTGAGAGATGGTACTTAGTCCTGAAATAAAAAAGGATTCATGGGCCAATGAAGTTGATATTTTTATTTATTTGTTTATTATTTTTTGATAATTTGTAATTGAGACATTTATCATTTTTATTATAGCAATATTTCTGTCGTTGAATGATACTTTACTTTTAAAAACTTTATATTTTGTATTTTAATAAACTTATATTTTGTGTCATAATATTGCGAAATATTATTAAATATTGTTTGATACTGCATTAGCTGCTTTTACTCCACCTTATTCACTGTGCCTTCATGATTATTTGATTATTATTTGATTATTATTATTATTTATTATATATTTATTATCTGTTTCGAGATAGGCTAGTTAAATTGATTGTATTAGCTGTGACCTACTGGCAGATAGAGCGTATTATTATTTGTTTGTGACTGATTTGAGAAATTGTTCGAAATACTCTACACTCCTGTGACAGCATAGACAACATTCTTGACCCAAAGGTAATATCCAAAGCATAGATGGAATGACTTTACACAAGCACAAGATTCGATTAACTAATAATGAGGAATGTAAATCTTGGATTTAAGATGATTGAAAATTATTTAAAATTTAATTAATATTTCTGTGGGAATTTTATTTGCTATTTTTTTTTAGCTAGGAAGAGTTTGATAAAAAAAAAAGTATGTCAAATGTATAACTATTCTTTATTTTGAGTTTTCTAAGAATACATGGTAAATTTCAACTTTTATTTCATCTATTGTTGGTTGTTTAGAAAGATTAGAATGCCAACATGTTTCCGTTCATTTTTGATCTTTTTCCATCTAAAATATTTAATATTAGTTTTTAGACCATGTTCTTAATTATGAAATGGTCTATGTCCCGTTGTCTTAATCATTCCTAAACTATAGATGTCTGATGGAAATGAATATGGATTTTCTTTAAGTTTCTGAATTAACTTTTGCTGTTCAACTGAATCAGAAATAACAGTTTTTGCTATAATCTAGAATTAATACATAATTTTTTTTTGGATCTTGGGGTAAGTTTTAATAAAATTTTTAAAAAAAATTCAAAATAGAATATAGTGAATGCAAATAAAAAAACATACCAATAAGAAATATTGTGGAAGTTATTTAAAACTTTCAAAATAACTTTCTGTTCTTCCTAACTATTAATATAATCGATTTTTCCACAAGTCCCTCATAAATTTGTATAAAGCCATTGCAATGTATTCAACATCTCAAAAATTATCAAATGGGACTTCTAGTTGGTTAGTCTATTGTATTAAAAATTTGCACATGATTGGTAATTAAGACTTTATATTTATGTTGAAAGTTTTTATTGAAGTTACTAATTCAATATATTTTTAGATTTTAAAAATAGATCATGAAGATTAAAACCATTACAAGCCAGCAAGAAGGTAAATATGATAATGATGATAATAAAAATTCCTTCTACTGATACAGTAAAAAGAGATATTCTGGAATTATATGCAACAAATGCAACTAAAATTCAAACAGTTCTTCAAGAATTGCATAGTAAAATCTCAATTCACAACAGACATCTGGACTTCTGCTTCAATGAAATCTTTTTTATCTATTACTTTACCTTTCTGGGGAAGAGCATCACCTGATAATTTTCTCTAAAAAGGCAAAATTTCCTTTTTCCTTCAAATGGAAAAGAAAAACAGTAAAGTAATTTTATATTTAAATTAAATAATCAATCTTTATCCCATGTAAAAAGTATAAAAATGATCAAATTTGCTATACATATCATAAATAAATAAAAACAATAATAATAATTTATTTTAATTGATTACATACTGGTAAGCTTTTAATTTAAATAAAAACAATACTCTATAATTCAAGTGATCAAAGAAATAAATATATTAAAATATAAATAAAATAATATGATAAAAATATAAATCATAAAAATAACTATTGTAAAATTAGATAAATGTTAAAATATTAAAGTTAGTATAATAATATCAAGACTAAACAGAAAACAAATTAATGGTTAATTCTCTGGAATTTCATTTTCCTTAACTATGCAAATTTGAATACTGTTAATTATGATTTTAAATTAAACATATTAAACAAATAATTCAAGAATACAATGCTTACTTATGTCTTCAGGAATTTCAAGATCCCACTGTTTTGTATCTAAAATAATAATTTATGTAAATATTTATAAAAACAATTGGTTATTACTTTAAAAAATATACTTACCATGTATAGTTTCAACTTTTTTTGGTTTCAGAAAAGACAAATGTCTACTTGTGTATATTGCTTGAGGATGTGTCATTTTTGGATCATATTGAATGAAGTTCTCATTCAGATTATTAGCTTTATTAGCTTTATCAATCTGTTTTTTTATCTCATTATTATTATAATTATCATTAAAATAGTCAAGTTTATATTTCAAGTTTTCAGCAGTTGGACGATTGAGAGGTTCAAAATTCCAACATTTTTCCATTAAATACTTAAGAAATTGTGGAATCTCACACATAATTTCAGGTTTATGTCCTTCACAAATTGAAGTTGCGAGTTTTTCATCATGTGGTATATTATAATAAGGTGGATAACTAGTAAAAACTTCTAACATAATCATGCCAAATGAGTAAATATCAGATGCTTGAGTATAATCTCCTCTAATTAGTGTCTCAGGTGCCATATAAGGAATTACTCCATAAATTTTTTCTTTATCATTTTGTGAAACTGGCTTACACAAACCAAAGTCAGTGATATAAGAACTAATTTTGGTTTCATTAACTATATTGCCAGAGTGAAAATCTTTGTGTATTAATCCAGTTTTATGAATACTAGCAAGTCCTAAAGCTATATAAAATAAATTTTTAATTTTATAATGCCAAGTTAATTTTTTAAAGCTACTATTCAACATTTTTCGTAGACTACCATATTTTGCATATTGCATAACCATCATATATTCTTTTTCTATTGGATTTTTAGTTATGCCATACATTGCAACTGCCCATAGACCTTGAAATATGAGTTGATTTTTTATCTAAAATATCAAACAGTTTAAAATAATTATTGTTTACTCAATTAATAAAAATTAAATAATATAAAATATTTCACCTCTTGTAAAAATTCACTTTTATGTGTAGAAGTATTAAGCTTTTTTAAGCAAACATCTATGTGTGGTGATCTTTTCCAAACTTCCTTTTTAGAATCCCAAGAAATAATATGTCCATCAGACCATATTGCCTTGGAAACTTCACCAAAACCTCCTTTAGCAAGATGTTCAATATTTATAAATTTATCAAATGGAATCCATTCAATAACTTTCAAGCATTTAGTTGCATTGAGTTGAGTTTGTTGAATAAACTCATCAATTTCTATATCTTCACTCATCCATTTATTAAATTCATTTTGAAATCTTTTGCTATTACATGTATTACACCATCGTTTTCCAGTGTTAACTTTCTGACATTCTTTACATTTTCCAAGTTTTTTGTCAAACCTAAAATGTATTATTTATGATAAGCAATTATAAAAACTTATTGAAAATAATCAAAATAGCTATAAATATAAATATTTACCTCCTACAATAGTAATATAATGGATTAAAAAGTATTATTTGATATTAAATTAATTTTAACTAATTATAAATACAGACACTCACCTGTAATATATTTGATATTTAATTAAAGAGTATTAATTAATATTCAATTTGCTTGATAATCAAGAATTTAAATAATAATACTCACTCCCTGTAATAAGATGATTGATTAAAGAAGTATTATTGGATGTTAGATTAGATTGAAACTTTGGTCTAAATAATTATGAATTTAAATAATACCTACTTCCTGTAATAAGATAATTGATTAAAGAAGTATTAGATGTTAGAAGAAGTATTATTAGATGTTAGATTAGCTTGAAACTTTGTTCTAAATAATTATGAATTTAAATAATACTCACAATCTGTAATAAGATTATTAATTAAAGAAGTATTATTGGATGTTAGATTAGCTTGAAACCTTGATCTAAATAATTAAGAATTTAAATAATACTCACTTCCTGTGATTCAATTACATGGTAATTAATTAAAGAAGTAATATTAGATGTTTGATCAGCTTAAAACTTTGATCTAAATAATTATGAAATTAAACAATACTCACAAACTGTTATAAGATAATTAATTAAAGAAGTATTATTAGATGTCAGACTGGCTTGAAACTTTGATCCAAATAATTGTGAATTTAAATAACACTTACTTCCTGTGATTCAATTACATGACAATTAATTAAAGAAATATGAGTAGATTAGCTTAAAACTTCGATCTAAATAATTATGAATTTAAATAATACTCACTCCCTGTAATAAGACAATTGATTAAAGAAGTATTATTAGGTGATAGATTAGCTTGAAACTATCTAAATAGTTATGAATTTAGAAAATACTCACTTCCTGTAATAAGATAATTAATTAAAGAAGTACTTGTTATTAGATGTTAGATTAGCTTGAAACTTTGATCTAAATAATTATAAATTTAAATAATACTCACAAACTGTAATAAGATAATTAATTAAAGAAGTATTATTAGATGTTAGATTAGCTTGAAACTTTGATCTAAATAATTATGAATTTAAATAATACTCACTCCCTGTAATAAGACAATTGATTAAAGAAGTATTATTAGGTGATAGATTAGCTTGAAACTATCTAAATAGTTATGAATTTAGAATATACTCACTTCCTGTAATAAGATAATTAATTAAAGAAGTACTTGTTATTAGATGTTAGATTAGCTTGAAACTTTGATCTAAATAATTATAAATTTAAATAATACTCACAAACTGTAATAAGATAATTAATTAAAGAAGTATTATTAGATGTTAGATTAGCTTGAAACTTTGATCTAAATAATTATGAATTTAAATAATACTCACTCCCTGTAATATGATAATTAATTAAAGAAGTATTATTAGATGTTGTATTAGCTTGAAACTTTGATCTAAATAATTATGAATTGAAATAATACTCACCTCCTTTGATACAACCATGCGATAATTAATTAAATTATTATTAGGTATTAGATTAGCTTGACACTTTGATCTAAATAATTATGAATTTAAATAATACACACTCCCTGAAATAGGATAGTTAAAGAAGTATTATTAGATGTTAGATTGGCTTGAAACTTTGATAAATAATTATAAATTTAAATAATACTTACTTCCTGTAATAAGACAATTGATTAAAGTATTATTGGATGTTAGATTAGATTGAAACTTTGATCTAAATAATTATGAATTTAAATAATACACACTCCCTGTAATAAGATATTTAAAGAAGTATTATTAGATGTTAGATTGGCTTGAAACTTTGATCTAAATAATTATGAATTTAAATAATACTCACAAACTGTAATAAGATAATTAATTAAAGAAGTATTATTTGATGTTAGATTAGCTTGAAACTTTGATCCAAATAATTATGAATTTAAATAATACTCACTTCCTGTAACATGATGATTAATTAAAGAAATATTATTAAATGTTAGTTAGCTTGAAACTTTGATCTAAATAATTATGAATTTAAATAATACCTACTTCCTGTAATAAGATAATTAATTAAAGAAGTATTATAAGATTAGCTTGTAACTTTGACATAAATGATTATGAGTTTAAATAATACTCACTTCCTGTAATAAGATAATTAATTAAAGAAATATTATTAGATTAGCTTGAAACTTTGATCTAAATAAAACTTACTTCCTGAAATAAGATAATTTATTAAAGAAGTATTGGTAGATGTTAGATTAACTTGAAACTTTGATCTAAATAATTATGAATTTAAATAATACTCACTCCCTGTAATAATAAGATAATTAATTAAAGAAGTATTATTAAATGTTAGATTAGCTTGAAACTTTGATCTAAATAATTATGAATTTAAATAATACTCACTTCCTGTGATTCAATTACATGGTAATTAATTAAAGAAGTAATATTAGATGTTTGATCAGCTTGAAACTTTGATCTAAATAATTATGAATTTAAATAATACTCACCATCTGTAATATGATAATTAATTAAAGAAGTACTTGTTATTAGATGTTAGATTAGCTTGAAACTTTGATCTAAATAATTATAAATTTAAATAATACTCACAATCTGTAATATGATAATTAATTAAAGAAGTACTTGTTATTAGATGTTAGATTAGCTTGAAACTTTGATCTAAATAATTATAAATTTAAATAATACTCACAAACTGTAATAAGATAATTAATTAAAGAAGTATTATTAGATGCTAGATTAGCTTGAAACTTTGATCTAAATAACTATTAATTTAAATAGTACTTACTTCCTGTAATAAGATAATTGATTAAAGAAGTATTATTGGATGTTAGATTAAATTGAAACTTTGATCTAAATAATTATGAATTTAAATAATACTTACTCCCTGTAATAAGATAATTCATTAAAGAAGTATTATTGGATGTTAGATTAAATTGAAACTTTGATCTAAATAATCATGAATTTAAATAATACTCACTCCCTGTAGTAAGATAATTAATTAAAGAAGTATTATTAGATGTTAGATTTCTTGAAACTTTAATCTAAATAAAAATGAATTTAAATAATACTCACTCCCTGTAATAAAATAATTGATTAAAGAAGTATTATTAAATGTTGGATTAGCTTGAAACTTTGATCTAAATAAGTATGAATTTAAATAATACTCACATCCTGTAATAAGACAATTAATTAAAGTATTATTAGATGTTAGATTAGCTTGAAACTTTGATATAAATGATTATGAATTTAAATAAATAATCACTCCCTGTAATAAGATGAAGTATTATTAAATGTTAGATTAGCTTGAAACTTTGATCACAATAATTATGAATTTAAATAATACTCACCAACTGTAATAAGATAATTATTTGAAGAAGAATTATTAGATGCTAGATTAGCTTGAAACTTTGATCTAAATAATTATGAATTGAAATAATACCTACTTCCTGTAATAAAATGATTGACTAAAGAAGTAATATTAGATATTAATGTTAGAATAGCTTAAAACTTTGATTTAAATAATTATGAATTTAAAAAGTACTTACTTCCTGTAATAAGATAATTGTTTAAAGAAGTATTATTAGATGTTATATTAGCTTGAAACTTTGATCTAAATAATTATGAATTTAAATAATTTTACTTCCTGTAATAAGATAATTAATTAAAGAAGTATTGTTAGATGTTGGATTGGCTTGAAAATTCGATCAACAGTAAATTAGGACCCCGAAAAATTTATAAATATGTCATATTAAAGTTTGCTTAGCCATCATTTATTTTATAATTTAGTATTATCTGACTTATTTATGAATCGTTTGAGGTTCTTGTAAATTTATGCAAGAATTATGCTGATTATGTAAATTTACATGGGTGTTATAAATTTACATGATTTATGTGGATGTATAATTTTTTGCAAAATTTTGTGTAAATTTATATGGATCGTATAATTTTTGTAAAATTGCATAATTTATTTTCATAATTTGTGTAAAATTTTATGAAGAATTATACTATCTGCATAAATTTACATAATATTTTGCAAAAAATTATATGATCCATATACTTATAAATTACGTAAATTTTTACAAAAATTCATGTAAATTTAAAACACCCACATAAATTTATATAATTAGTGTAATTCTTACATAAATTTACAGTTAAAAAAATTTCTAGATGTTGATAATTAAGAAATTAAATAATACTCACTCCCTGTAATAAGATAATTAATTAAAGAAATATTATTGGATGTTAGATTAGCTTGAAACTTTGATCTAAATAATTATGAATTTAGATAATACTCACAAACTGTAATAAGATAATTAATTAAAGTATTATTAGATGTTAGTTAGCTTGAAACTTTGATCTAAATAATTATAAATTTAAATAATACTCACAATCTGTAATATGATAATTAATTAAAGAAGTATTATTAGATGTTAGATTAGCTTGAAACTTTGATCTAAATAATTATGAATTTAAATAATACACACTCCCTGTAATAAGATAGTCAAAGATATTAGATTAACTTGAAACTTTGATCTAAATAATTATGAATTTAAATAATACTTACTGCCTGTAATAAGTTAATTGATTAAAGAAGTATTCTTAGATGTTAGATTAGATTGAAACTTTGATTGAAATAATTATGAAATTAAATAATACTCACTCCCTGTAATATGATAATTAATTAAAGAAGTATTATTAGATGTTAGATTAGATTGAAACTTTGATCTAAATAATTATGAATTGGAATAATACTCACAAGCTGTAATAAGAAATTAATTAAAGTATTATTAGATATTAGTTAGCTTGAAACTTTGATCTAAATAATTATAAATTTAAATAATACTCACAATCTGTAATATGATAATTAATTAAAGTATTATTAGATGTTAGATTAGCTTGAAACTTTGATCTAAATAATTATGAATTTAAATAATGCACACTCTCTGTAATAAGATAGTTAAAGTATTATTAGATGTTGGATTAACTTGAAACTTTGAACTAAATAATTATGAATTTAAATGGTACTTACTTCCTGTAATAAGATAATTGATTAAAGAAGTATTATTGGATGTTAGAATAGATTGAAACTTTGATCAAAATAATTATCAAAATCAAATAATACTCACTCCCTGTAATATGATAATTAATTAAAGAAGTATTAGATTAGCTTGAAACTTTGCTCTTAATAATTATGAATTTAAATAGTACTTACTTCCTGTAATAAGATAATTGATTAAAGAAGTATTAGATGTTTGATTAGCTTGAAACTATCTAAATAATTGTGAATTTAAATAATACTTACTTCCTGTAATAAGATAATTAATTAAAGAAGTATTGTAAGATGTTGGACTGGCTTGAAACTTTGATCTAAATAATTATGAATTTAAATAATACTTACAAACTATAATAAGATATGTATTTGATTACATGATAATTAATCAAAGAAGTATTATTAAATGTTAGATTAGCTTGAATAATTATGAATTTAAATAATACTTACGCCCTGTAATAAGATAATTAATTAAAGTGAAGTGTTATTAGATGTTAGATTAGCTTGAATCGATCTAAATAATTATGAATTTAAGTAATACTCACCATCTGTAATATGATAATTAATTAAAGAAGTATTATAAGATGTTAGATTAGCTCGAAACTTTGATCTAAATAATTATGAATTTAAATAATCCTAACAAACTGTAATAAGATAATTAATTAAAGCAGTATTAATAGATGTTAGATTAGCTTGAAACTTTAATCTAAATAATAATGAATTTAAATAATACTCACTCCCTGTAATAAGATAATTAATCAAAGAAGTATTATTAGATGTTAGATTAGCTTGTCGCTTTGATTCTAAATAAATATGAATTTAAATAATACTTACAAACTGTAATATGATAATTAATTATTGGATGTTAGATTAGCTTGAAACTTTGATCAAAATAATTATGAATTTAAATAATACTCACTCCCTATAATAATATATGTATTTGATTAGATGTCAGATTAGCTTGAAACTTTGATATAAATGATTATGAATTTAAATAAATAATCACTCCCTGTAATAAGATGAAGTATTATTAAATGTCAGATTAGCTTATTAGCTTGAAACTTTGATCTAAATAATTATGAATTTAAATAATACTCACAATCTGTAATTAGATAATTAATTAAAAAAGTATTATTAGATGTTAGATCAGCTTGAAACTTTGATCTAAATAATTATGAATTTAAATAATACTCACTTCCTGTAATAAGATAATTAATTAAAGAAGTATAATTAAATGTTATATTCACTTGAAACCTTTATCTAAATAATTGTGAATTTAAATAATACTCACAATCTGTAATATGATAATTAATTAAAGCAGTATTATTAGATGTTAGATTAGCTTGATGCTTTGATCTAAATAATTATGAATTTAAATAATACTCACTCACTGTAATAAGATAATTAATTAAAGAAGTATTATTAGATGTTATATTAGATTGAAACTTTGATCTAAATAATAATACTCACACCCTGTAAAAAGATAAAAATTAAAGAAATATTATTAGATGTTAGATTAGCTTGAAACTTTAATCTAAATAATTATAAATTTGAATAATACTCACATCCTGTAATAAAATAATTAATTAGAGGTGTATTATTAGATGTTAGATTAGCTTGAAACTTTAATAATTGATTATGAATTTAAATAATACTTACATCCTGTAATAAGATATGTTTTGATTATGTGATAATTAATTAAAGTATTATTAGATTTTAAATTAGCTTGAAGCTTTATCTAAATAATTATGAATTTAAAAACACTTACTTCCTGTAATAAGATAATTGATTAAAGAAGTATTATTAGATGTTATATTTGCTTGAAACTTTGATATAAATAATACTCACTTCCTGTAATAAGAGAAATATTATTAGATGTTAGATTAGCTTGAAACATTAATCTAAATAATTAAATAATACTCACCTCCTGTGATTCAATAACATAATTAAAAAAGTATTATTAGATGTAAGATTAGCTTGAAACTTTGATCAAAATTTAAATAATACTCACTCCCTGTAATAAGATGAAATATTATTTGAGATTAGCAAGAAAATTTGATCTAAATAATTATGAATTTAAATGATACTCACCTCCTTTGATTCAATTATGTGATAATTAATTAAAGAAGTATTATTGGGTTTAGATTAGCTTGAAGCTTTGATTTAAATGATTGTGAATTTAAATTATACTCACTCCCTGTAATAAGATAATTAATTAAAGTATTATTAGATGTTAGACTGGCTTGAATCTTTTGATCTAAATAATTATGAATTTAAACAATACTCACGCCCTGTAATAAGATAATTAATTAAAGAAGTATTATTAGATGTTAGACCGACTTGAAACTTTGGTCTAAATAATTTTAATTCAAATAATACTCACGCCCTGTAATAAGATAATCGATTTAAGAAGTATTATTAGATGTTAGATTTGCTTGAAACTTTGACCTTAATAATTATGAATTTAAATAATACTTACTTCCTGCAATAAGATAATCGATTAAAGAAGTATTATAAGATGTTAGATTAACTACAAACATTGATTATGATTTAAATAAACTCACTCCCTATAATAAAATATTATTAGATGTTAGATTAGCTCGAAACTTGATCTAAATAATTGTAAATTTAAATAATACTCACATTCTGTGATTCAATTACATAATTAAAGCAGTATTATTAGATGTTAGATAAGCTTGAAAATTTGGTCTAAATAATAATGAATTTAAATAATACTCACTCTCTGTAATATGATAATTAATTAAAGAAGTATTATTGGATGTTATATTAGCTTGAAACTTTGATATAAATAATTATGAATTTAAATACTTACCTCCTGTGATTCAATTTGATAATTAATTAAAGAAATATTGTTAGATTTTAGATTAGCTTGAACTTTGACTAAATAATTATAAATTTAAATAATACTTACTCCCTGTAATAAGATATGTATTTGATGATAATTATTAAAGTATTATTAGATGTTAGATTAGCTTGAAATTTAGGTCTAAATAATTTAATAATACTCACCCTCTGTAATAACATGATTAATTAAAGAAATACTATTAGATCTTAGATTAGCTTGATACTTTGATCTAAATAATTATGAATGTAAATATTACTCACCTCCTGTCATTTAATTTGATAATTAATTATAGAAGTAATATTAAGATTAGCTTGAAAATTTGATTTAAATAATTAAGAATTTAAATAATACTCACTCTCTGTAATAAGATTTGTATTTGATTACATGATAATTATTTAAAGTATTATTTGCTTAAGACTTTAATCTAAATAATTATTAATTTAAATAATACTCACTCCCTATAATAAGATATGTATACAATTGCACGATAATTAATTAAAGTATTATTAGATGTTAGATTATATTAGCTTGAAACTTAATTATTTATTTAAACAATACTCACAAACTGTAATAAGATATGTATTTGATTACAGGATAATTAATAAAAGAATTATTATTAGATGTTAGATTAGCTTGAAACTTTGATCTAAATAATTATGAAATTAAATAATACTCACATCCTGTAATAAGATATGTATTTGATTATGTGATAATTAATTAAAGTATTATTAGATGTATTAGCTTGAAGCTTTGATCTAAATAATTATGAATTTAAATAATACTCACTTCCTGTAATTCGATTACATGACATGATAATTAATTAAAGAAGTATTATTAGATGTTATGTTTGCTTGAAACTTTAATCTAAATAATTATGAATTTAAATAATACTCACTTTCTGTGATTCAATTACATGATATTTAATTAAAGAAGTATTATTATATAATAGATTAGCTTGAAATTTTGGTCTAAATTATTATTAATTTGGATAATACTCACAAACTGAAATAAGATAGGTATTTTATTGCGTGATAATTAATTAAAGAAGTATTATTAGATGTTAAATTAACTTGAAACTTTGATCCTAATTATTATGAATCCGAATACTCACGACCTGCGACATAAATTAAAAAATTGTCTATTGGTGAATAGTTTTAAACTTTTTACTTCAATAATTATTAAATTTTACTTACATATTGTAATATAACGTACAATTAATTTAAAAATTTGTAAAAAAATATCAAATATTAGTTATATGTAACCAACGTACATTACGGATCCCTTTTTTGGTTATTAAAATGAAAATTCGAATCATTTGTGTTTCCGAAAAGTGAGTGATTTCAGTCACACCGACATTTTGGGTTTTAAGGAAATCGTTCCTTTTTTTGGGAGGGGGGGGGTCGTTAAAGCTATATAATCTACATAATGCATAAATTATAATATTTATTGATAATTTAATTGATATTTATAACTCCGATTTAGCCATTCCCCTTTTTGGGAAAAAATGATCTTCGTGTTCTTGAAGTTATCAGAACACCTTGCAAGTATCAATTTATTCCTTTGACGATCATGTTTTGTTTTTGTGAAATGAAATAGAAAAATTAATCGTCCAATTGCTCTTATAATATCCAATTCCATTAATCCGTCATATAAACTCACTTATGAAGCTGCTGTAGCAAGCTTATAAATTCTTTATTTTATTTATTCTGTTTTTCTGATTTTAATTTACATAATTATCATAATTAAAAACATTTCAATTAACTTTTATTAGATTCGCAGCAAAATCTAAAGAGAAAGTTGATGTAGATACAATTAATGATATTTCATCATCTTTACAAATTTCTTGCTGTATAAGAATCTAAATTCTAAAAGAGGTGGAATTTCTATATCCAAAGTTGACATATAAACACGAGGTGTATTAAAGAAAATGTCAGAAAATATCTTGCTTATGATATATTAATAGTAACCACAATGTCATATTTATAATTCATTATTCAGGAAAATTCATTTGACGGCATTTTCTGAATTCAAAAGCAATATTTCATGAGATGTCCACAATTATTCCCGAATTACCTACTTTTATTAAACAACGCTTTATTTGTCACATGCCAGTCATTTTGTTATATAAAGGTTATTGGATAAATTTTTCTAACTTTTTAATAAATTCTTTGCATAATCGTATTGAACATATAATGTGAATTTGCCGATGAATCGCGATTTGTGACATCCTCATTAATATCGGCAGAATTTGAAGTGAGCTCAGATTCAAATTAAGAAATCTTTCACCAACTGGATCGAACCCTATACAACAAAGAGAAATAGAAAAGAAATGTTCAAAATCGAAATGTAAAATTTGCCTTCGATGGTTTGCGTTGATTATTTTAGAGTAGAGTGTAGTGAACGTGACAGTTTTTCGTGAAATCAAGGATCTTAGAAATGCCGCAGATAATGTAGAAAGATTATCATACTTAATATTAGTATTAAAACCTTTTTTTAAATATAATCTTTCTAATTCATTTTATAACTAGATAGTTTTGGATATATAGTTTTGGATATATAGTGACTCCGTAGCCGCCGTGTAATTAAAATTTATACCAGTACGATCACATTGAATGTGTAACATGAAATGTAGAGGGATGGATGTCTTCAACTTTTTTGATGTCGCTTATGCGAATTTTTGTGATTTCTTTTTTTAGTATTAATTATGATTTTCATTTGTTTAATTTGGGAAGGTGTTATGGTTTTTGAATTTTTTGTTAACATCGTAATGATGATGAGTGTAAATCTTTTATGATTTACGAATCGATGTCATTGTGACCGTATAATAAGTATTGTTCTTGTAACTATTTAGTTTGTACGATGCTGTATTAGTAATCATATGGGCCAATTTTCGGAATGAAATTTTATATATTATATTAAAATATAGTATAATCTATAAAATTTTATTCCGAAAATTGGCCCATATGCGTAAGATTGCATATAATTTTATTTTCTCACGCATTCGTGTAAATTTGCGTTGGTAACCCGATTATTAATATCAAATTTTATTATTTATTATTATTATTATTAAATTTATTAAAAAAATTGTTAGCGATCAAATTTATAATTTATTTTTAAATTAAATTTATTTATTCCTTGATTATGACTATTAATTTTAATTATTTCATTCTAATCATTGGATCGTGAGAAAGATTGATGATGAGCAAATTGATTGAGTATTTATACATAGTTGTACAGCCGGGTGGCGGATCATAACCCTATAAAAAATTAATTTATTCGGAAAAATTTTTTTGTAACTCTTCGAATTTGTGCATCAAATTTGAATTTTTTTTAAAATATTTTTTTAATATCTGTAAACTTTATGATAGTAATATAAAAATATTAAAATTAATTAAATAATTTCTATGTAATGTCTAATATCAGAAATAAAAAATTTATTAATAAAAATAAGAATAAATATGAATTAATCCATTATCCCGGATCTTTTGTAATCCGGTTGCAATGGTGTTACCTCTTGTTTTCAAGCTGTTTAAGTAATCTATTTTTTAGTATTGTTTTACCTCATTTAAGGAATCCTCTAATACCATCAAATTTTTNTTATGATATAAGTATTTCTCATCATTGTAATATGTATTAAAGGATACTTTGCTTGAGAAAATTACAGAATTTATTAATTTTTATAATTTGCAAAATGCTGTGTTGTGTTGACACAATTGTAAAAATCAATCAAGTTTGTATAACTGATAAAAAAGAAACAAATTTAACTGTTGTATGGGCAATAGGCACTTATCTTGTTGAAGTTGAAGATTGTGACATGGAGATGGTTCTATTTGTTCCATTCGATAAATTTGAAAGAGATTTTAATATGCAGTACATTTTCAGAAAAGATAAGTATTATAGTGTAGGTGGAAAAATTACACCTGGAAGTTATAATGACAACCTGAGATTAAAGGTAATTAATAATTATGTTTATCCAATACATATAATGATAAACAGTTATTGATTTATTTGTTAATTAGATGATTGTTGCAACATCAACTCATCTCACAATCAAAAAGGAACCTGGATTAAATAGATGTCCTCTAAAAATTTCATTAGTTGGCACAATTTAAGACACAGCAAAAGAAATTAATACTGAAAATGCAATGATTAAAGCATTGGCTAAAGATTATATTGGTCAAAAGAGTAATAATTTTATTGTCAAGGTTGTATTTCCATATTACAACAAATGATTTAAACATCTGATGAATTCCATCCAACCAAATGAATCAGTACTTTTTGTTACAGGACAAATGGAAGTCATACAAAAAGATTTTTATGTATACGCCATAGAAACTCCTTACATGGATGTTTCTACTGATAAAAAAGAAGTTTACAATTCTTCTCAATCTGCATCAGAGTCACATAAATCAGTTCGATCAACACTCCTTATCAATCACCAAGATATTAGTGATAATTCAAGATTACAATAATGATAAGGAAATGGAACAATCTGTTGTTAATTCTTTACCTCTTGATTTTCATTCATCTAAACATGTAAAATTGGAAAATGAAACTCATGAACATGTTGATTTGATATTGTTGAAGATAGTTATATGTNTCGAATACAATAAAAAATATGTAGATGAAGATGATGAATTAGAAGAAAATGTCATTAATCGAAATGAAAAGAATAAACATAACAGTAAAAAGGTGAAAAATATAATTTATAAAGGTGAACATATGATTAAATACAATAAAAAATATACAGACAAAGGTAACAATTTGGGAGAAAAGGTTGTTAGTCAAAATAAAAATAATGAACATAATCATGAAAAAATGAAGAATAAAATTCACAAACATATTGATTCTTATATTGTTGAAAATGTTGAACACAATAAGGAATATACAGGTGAAAGTAGTGAACCAGGAAAAAATGCTATTAACCAAAATGAAAGAAAAGAATATAATTGTAAAAAGGTGTATAATACAAGAAAATGAACTGAGATGTTTAAAAATATCAATAATAAGAATGATGAAAAATAAATCTTTAAAACTTGTATCATTCATTTATTCCTTTTTTTATTATATATACAATTATTTTCTTAGTTCAAATATTTATTAATTTTATTAAATAAATAAAGTTTAGCTCAAAAATGGTTATATGTTGTTGACCGTGATTTACCTTCCAAATAAAAGACGGAAACAGACAACTATTAGCAGGGATTAATTTGTATAAGACACACAGCACTATACTTAATTTACTAAAGCTGAAGGATTTTATACTATTATTAAAGTATAATTGGGAAGGAATTAAGGTATTGCGGAATTAAGGTGAAAGAGGCAGGGGTGAGGTTTTATAAGGGTAAACACTAAGTTTAATATTAATTCACTAAGAATTCAAGCCCAGAACACTAAGCAAGGTTAAATTTATACCAGATAACGAGTTCACACAGCAGGTTATCTATTATTAAAACAAATACCGAGATCACTAAGCAGGGTATTTAAAAGAATTTCACTAAGAAATTATAAACTAACTATTAAGACCACAAAGCAGAATAATAGTTTATAATAAAGAATAATACTCAGATCACACAGCAAAGTATTATTATAAAGGTTTTTACAAAGGATTAAATAATAATTCATCAAGAAATATATTATTTAATTAAACTATAAGAAGTTTATTATTGAGTTAATGGACCTTTCTAACCAACTAACTGAGGATTGAGAGAACAGAAATTCAATCCTTTATATATATAATAGATTANGCTATTGATTACGCTGTACTCTACGCTATTAATTACGCTATCTATTACGCTGTCTATTACGCTGTACTATACACTATTGATCTACAGTTGTAATACATATTTTGTTATATTAATTTTTAAATGATTTACATTAATATTTATAAATATAGAAATAATATAATAATAGTTAATAAATACTAATAAATAAATGATAATAAGTAATAAATAATAAATATTGATTAAATAATAAAATATAATAATATAATAGTTAAAATAAAATAATAAACTACTACAGCTAACAATGTGAATGTCACATTTATAAGTGTTACCTATGCAATATCAATACAATCTTTTTAGTAAAAAATATAATTTTCACTTGCTTTTTAGTATTAATTTTTGCAAATGTTCTTTTTTTAATAAAAAGTTATTTCATCTGTTTTAGTTTTTATTAACTTTAAATAATTGTTATTGCAAGTGACAAATATAAATCTTTCAATAAAATAATACATATGTTATCATGACTGTATTTTTAGAGCAAATTAATACATAAGTTAATTTATAAATAATAATAATTATTATTTTCTATTTATATAATAATTTTTACTGAATTTATTTCATAATAATTTTTTATTTATCAAATATTAATCAATTTATAAATCTTTTTTTTTATTCTTAATATTAAAAATAATTGTAAGATAGATCACTGGTATCAACCATATAAAGAATACACTAATCAAAGTATCAAAAAACTCCTGATCAAATAGTATACAAGTGGAGATCGTACTGGTCCTGCGCAGAATCGCATGATGCGCAGCTACCCTAATACATATGATTGGTTATAATTTATTAATGTCCAAATACATACAATTGAATTAAAACAGAAGGTTTTAAATAAACTTTAATGTAATGTTTAAATATATTGATTAAAAAATTAATATTTAAACAAATGATTGGTTGCAATGTTTATTAACATGAATAAATAATAAATATTTAAACAATGGATTTTATTTAATAGTTCAAAGAAAAATGAAAAAAAGAAGGAAATAATATTTATCAAATTAATTAAAAAAAAAAAAATTTTGAATTTCGTTTATATTTTATTTCTCCGGGATAACTGATAAAATTTGTTATGATATAATGATATAACGATATAAAACACGATAGAAAATCATTATTATTTATATATTAAATTAAATATAATTATTTATATTATTTATATATTTATTTTATTTATTTATTCCTGTTTATTTCACAAAGATCGATAATAACAATAAAAATAATTGGCTTATACAGTCGAACCTGCATAAAAACATACTGAATAAAAGCATAACCTGTCTAAATGCATGAAATTTTTGTGGCCTCTTAAGCATTAAAAACAAGATTTGGATACTTTAAAATAATATCATTGCAAAATATTTCTACATCTTTGCATTGAAAATTGAATGAAAAACTAGAGAAAAATGAGATTTCAGTCAAGAACTTTTAGTTTCAATCAGAAGATTTTCTAGTTTTTTGTTAATTCTTTGATTCAAATTCATTAGCTATCACCATTAAATCAAAAATAAACATTGCTTCTGCATTCTCTATCAACAATTTCGCAATAAATATGTCTTATGAAATAAAATAAAATCATTAATTTATGTACCCTATTATCTTTATTTTTTATTAATTACATGACACTAATAATTCTAATCAAATACTTGGATCAATAATCATCTTGATATTGTTTTCATTTGGGATAATATTTTTAATTCTTTACAAAAGTAAGGTAAGCGACACTTTAACATATTAAAGTGCGCTGTAAAAGATTTCTCATTTTGACTATTGTGGCGAAGTAAATTGGTAATCAGATGAAATGTCACGGGAGATAACATTTTGTGACACTAGATGAACTTTCAGGTGATTGTCATCCTTGTACGAGGATGAAGGATGAAAAAATGCTGTGCGAGAATGAAGGATATCGTACGAGGATGAAGGATATTGTGCGAGGATGAAGGATGATGCACAAGGGATGAAGTATGAAGTACAAAGATGAAGTGTAAACAAAAGAGAAAGTATAAATACGACTGTTGTCAGAAGTAAGTTTCAGTCGTGAAGTCAGTAAATGTTAGTTAGAATATTTTTTTTTTTTTTTTAAAAACGCTGTGATCATGCAGCTTAGTTTATTAATTAGACTTTACAGACCTATAATCTAAATTATTACTAAATTAAACTATAGTATTAATGCAAACTAGCTACTCACCCGTCAAAAATAGTAAAACTATCTCTAAGTGCAATCTCAGGAAATAGTTTAATGCTATCCGAGTGCCAGGTAAATACCTTTATGCCTTAGCCTACAAGGGCTCGGAGTCTAAGCATAGGGTTATTTATACCCAAGTTAGTTAGAATATAAATAATTAATAATTAGAAATAATTTAGAATAATTCGAAACACTTTATTAAATATTAAATAGAAAAGTAAACTTCATTCAGGAACAGGAAAGATACATCACGCTGTAATATTTCTGTTGTTAAATGATACTTTGCTTTTAAAAACTTTATATTTTATATTTTAATAAACTTATACTTTGTGTTGTAATATTGCGAAATATTATTAAATATTGTTTGATATTGCATTACTACTTTTACTCCACCTTACTTACTGTGCCTTCATGATTTATTTATTATTTGTTTCGAGATAGGCAAGTTTAGATCAATTGATTGCTTTACCTACTGGCAGATAGAGCATATTGTTATTTGTTTGTGTGATGCAAACTGTGAAACTGATTTGAGAAATTGTTCAAAATACTCTGCACTCCTGTGACAGAATTTGGTGCCTCCTGTGAGGTGGCATAAAGTATTCAACGCAGTAACCTATAATATTGGCACATCTATTTCATAAATTTTATATTCTTTAATTAATTTAGTAAAATACTCATTATATTTCTATTTTTGGAAAGAATAACCAAAGTAATTTTTAACATCACGAAGAAATTCGAAAATATACAATTTAAAATTATCATAATTACCTCTTTATAAAAACCATCTTCTTACATTTTGTTTCGCGATCTGTTAAAAGCGATCATCAAAGTAGTCGTTAGCATAACAAAATTCTTCCAGATCAAAGGATTTACAATGAAGATTGTCAAGCAAAAATTCGTGTAACTAGATAAAATCTCTGAAGGATTGTCAAAAATACTTTTACAAAATCTTACAGAATAATACATCAAACTGTCGAAACGAAGGAAAATTATCAAACCAAGTATGAATGCTGGTGAAAATGTGGCGAATGCTTTAATACTGGGACTTCAAAATGCATTCCGTATAAGAAACGATACAAGAATGCCATCATTTTTCGGAGGAAATCAAGATCCCATGGAATGGTTAAAAGAATTCAATCGATCGGCAAGAATAAACCAGTATACTGATGAATACAAACTCCAAGTAGTCAGCGGATATCTACAGGGTACAGCAGGACAATGGTTCAACAAAGCGCAAGAAGGACAGAATTCCATCAATCATTGGAATAATACAAATTAAACCTCCTTTGAAACATCTTTCGGACAACTGCATTAATAAACCAATGGAGATTTGAGTTACAAATGAAAGTACAGAAACTAGGCGAAACCGTGGAACAATATTTGAACAATATTAAGAAATTAATTAAACGAATTGATGGCAATAACAGATGGAGCAAGGATGAAAAAGTCTGGCAGTTTTTGAAAGGATTACGAAAAGATATTACCTATCAAGCCCAACCATTTATTATGTCTCAAGAGAAATTAATATTGGAAAAAGCGATTAGAACGGCCAAACAATTTAAAGAAAATGCTCAAACTTATCTTGAAGCTATAACAGGATATACCACTACTACTTCTATGGGCATGCAAGGATCCGTACCTTCTCAAAGTAAAAATAATAAAAGCGAAGATGTAATAGAATAAATAGTACAGAAAGCTTTCGCACCAGTGGAAATAACATAATTATGTTATTTCCACTTAGCTTAGGTTATTTCCACTCAGGTATGTGGCCTGACGACTGAAAGTGGCCACCGTCGTCATGTGGTCTAACGACAAAAGTTGGCCACCATCGTCAGTAGCATAATATATTTTTTAGACCACACTCGAACGGACATATATCGGGTTGGCAGTTTAATTGATTTCTATTGTCAAATTGTTTATGACACATTATATACCAATTTGGCATTTGCGGTTGGTTTTAAAACTAATGAGCTCCCTGAATTAGGTTATGAAGTTGCGCGTGCGACTACTCTATATAATGTTTTATAGCTTCTAGATTTTTAAATTCGTTATCAAAAATTGTATAGTATATAGTGACTATATTTGATTTTGAATATAAGGAGCTTCCCGAGGTAGGTTATGCTGGAAAAGAGTTTGCTGTAGGTTGTTTCCTATCAGATATATGGTCTGATGACAAAAGTTAGCCACATGGATAAAAAAATATATCTGACAATGCATTCAGTCGCGTGTTGTTATTTGTGGGCCTGATGTGAGGGCCAACTTTTTCAAATAATATAAGTAAAATGCATACTCTATAGTATTATTTATATCTAAAGAAATTGATTCTTCATCACTTTGAAGAAATTTTATAAGCTTTGCTTTTACGTCATTTTCAATTTTCTGCCAATTTTGATTAATATCGTCTTGAGAACTCATTTTGTATACCGCATAGAATACTTAATAGAAAAAATAATGTTATCGGATACATGTTGTTAAGTATATCGCGAAGAGTGTCCTTATCCTAGATCCCCGGTTCATGATATTATCCTAGACCCAAGAATTTCAAATTTTATTGGTCCATAGTTAAGCAGGTGATCAGAAATATTTCACGTGTAAGGGCAGGTGATCAAAAATATTTCACGTGTGAAGTTCACATGATGAAAGTGGGTGTGATGAATATTAGGTGACAAATATAGTTTCCGCATGTAAAAAAATTCTAAGTCCCTAGGATATTTAATAAAAATCAATATTCGAAAGATGTAACACATGGTGATAAATAAACCTATCCCTGATAAACCCTAACCTATCCCATGCATTAAGGTAATATCATGTGAAAACATAGGATAAAATCCTGGACCTCGGGGTCTAGGTTAAGATTATCCTATCGCGAAAATGCTATCAGGTTGCTATCAAGGAATACTATCAACTATGCTATATACACATTATTGGGTATATAACTCTCATTTTTCTTATAATATATTACTGAACTTATATACCCCAAAAACANCTGTAGGTTGTTTCCTATCAGATATATGGTCTGATGACAAAAGTTAGCCACATGGATAAAAAAATATATCTGACAATGCATTCAGTCGCGTGTTGTTATTTGTGGGCCTGATGTGAGGGCCAACTTTTTCAAATAATATAAGTAAAATGCATACTCTATAGTATTATTTATATCTAAAGAAATTGATTCTTCATCACTTTGAAGAAATTTTATAAGCTTTGCTTTTACGTCATTTTCAATTTTCTGCCAATTTTGATTAATATCGTCTTGAGAACTCATTTTGTATACCGCATAGAATACTTAATAGAAAAAATAATGTTATCGGATACATGTTGTTAAGTATATCGCGAAGAGTGTCCTTATCCTAGATCCCCGGTTCATGATATTATCCTAGACCCAAGAATTTCAAATTTTATTGGTCCATAGTTAAGCAGGTGATCAGAAATATTTCACGTGTAAGGGCAGGTGATCAAAAATATTTCACGTGTGAAGTTCACATGATGAAAGTGGGTGTGATGAATATTAGGTGACAAATATAGTTTCCGCATGTAAAAAAATTCTAAGTCCCTAGGATATTTAATAAAAATCAATATTCGAAAGATGTAACACATGGTGATAAATAAACCTATCCCTGATAAACCCTAACCTATCCCATGCATTAAGGTAATATCATGTGAAAACATAGGATAAAATCCTGGACCTCGGGGTCTAGGTTAAGATTATCCTATCGCGAAAATGCTATCAGGTTGCTATCAAGGAATACTATCAACTATGCTATATACACATTATTGGGTATATAACTCTCATTTTTCTTATAATATATTACTGAACTTATATACCCCAAAAACATACCACCGGAATGGGTAGGCTTCTTCATTTTTTCTTATAATATACTACTTAAGTTACCTATCCAAAAACGTATCATCGAAACAGGTATATAACTCCCATTTTTCTTATATAATATTACTGAAGTTATATACCCCAATCATATACCCAAAAACATATCATCGAAACGAGTATATAACTCTCATTTTTCTTATATAATATTACTGAACTTATATACCCCGACCACATATCCGAAAATGTATGAACTTATCTACCCAAAAACATACTATCAAAATGAGTATATAACTTTCATTTTTCTTATAATATACTAGGAAATGGTAAAACCATGCAAGTCCGGAGCGTAAGCAATTTATATTATAATATTGTGACATGTGATTGTTATCTAGCAATCATTATCTAAAATCGGACAGACAACCTCGTGCATATTTACGTTTTTGATATTTTTAAATCAAAGCATCAAAAACAAAACTTTGGTATCACTTTACTTGTCCCTTATAGTGTCCTACGCTACGCTCCGGACAAATTACCAAACTTATATATCCAAAGTATTCACTTACCGAAACCGTGTTTCTTCGCATCTATCTCACTAAAACCCGATACATTTTTTTTTTGATATCTTGTACTTGGTACGAAAAAATTAATTTAAACTTTTCCAAACTATATTGCAATGATATAATCGAACAAAAATTGATACGTATCAATAAAAAAATGAAAACACACAGCGCACAAGTGATCCGGTATGGGGGCAGGGAAAGCATACCTGGAATTCCAACTCGCAATGGGTTAACGACTATACTTCAACAAAACTTATCCAATAACCAGCCTATATACTTCATATCTAATGATGTGAGTGATGCTACTGAGTACGTAAAAAATGTATCTACATATATTCTACGTATTTACGGTACTTTGATTAATGGGGAAAACATCAGGAAATTTTATAAGGCAGAAACTTGCGAAAAGTTTGCACAAGTTTCCGAAGGTGTCGAAAATTTCCGCAAATTTTTGTGCGTTTTTTTTTCATTTTTTTAACTTTGCTCGCGATTTTCGAAGCACAGAGCGATTTTTTACTAAGATATTTCTAAGATAAATAGAACGGCCTTGTTCTTGGCTACAAAATGATATATATTTCATCCTTGTAGCATCGATATTCGCGAAGTTATTCCAGTTTAAAGAAAAAGTATCCGTGAAAAAATCGTGCAAAAATTTCCGGAAAACTTACGGAATTTTGCACCATGAAAATTTCCGCAAAATTTCAGCGAAAATTTGCGAAAATTTGTACAAGTTTTCCGGAAATTTTCGCACGATTTTTTCATAGACACTTTTTCTTTAAACTGGAATAACTTCGCGAATATCGATGCTACAAGGATGAAATATATATCATTTTGTAGCCAAGAACAAGGCCGTTCTATTTATCTTAGAAATATCTTAGTAGAAAATCGCTCTGTGCTTCAAAAATTGCGAGCGAAGTTAAAAAAATGAAAAAAACGCACGAAAATTTGCGCAAATTTTCACCTCGTAAAATTTCCTGATGATGGCTAGGATAGATATTATAGGTATCAAACCTTTCTTTGATATCCTTGTGCCTGATAACAAACCTTTATCTATATTTAAATCAAGATTAGTAAAAATTATTTCAGGAGCGAAAAAGATTAATAAATCGAAGTTTGGAGTGAAAAACATCAACGCGCATCCAATTCGTGATTACCATACCGAAAAAAAGGCATAGATTTGCATCACTACATGGAATCATTATGATAGAACATGAATTTTAAAAGAGGTACGTAAGTATGGCATTGAAACAGCATCAGATGATATTACCAATATATATTATTATCGAAAAATAGCTTGTAAAAAGAAATTACCTCTTTCTGAGTGGGCAATATTAAATGATTATCATTGTATTTTTGATACAAATTTACCATATTATTCATATTCATTTCGCGTATCTGTAAATAATTATCAGTCTTTAGAGGATAATAAATCAAATGATCTAATAATTTCCAAAGTTCTCTCATATGACAGAACTCTTGTTCTCGCCTGGGATATAGAAACATATAGTGGACGGAAAATGGGAAATTTACCTGATGCAAGAAATGAAGAGGATCAAGTATTTATGATTTGTATGACAGTTCATTGGAAAGATAATCCCAATCTACTGTTGCAAATATGTTTAGTTGATATAGAGACGGAACCAGATCCCAGATAGATTACAATAATATGTGGAAATCAGACTAACTTACTGAAGGCATTTGCATTATGTTGAAAACATTTAGCACCAGATATACAAATCAAATTTAATGATTCACAATACGACTGGTCTTTCATTATAGAAAAAGTCAAAAGTTTAGATATTCTTGAATGGATGTTTAATTACCCGACTCATCCAACATTGAAGAAATTATAAAATGGAAATATCGAAGAAGTGAGATAAAAATAAATGATGAAAAATTTTATTCGAAGTATCTTAAAATTCCAGGATGCATACCTATTGATGTTCGTGCTTGCTTCAAAAAGTTATACCAGAAATCAGAAGCGAGTTCACTGAAATATTATTTGGAAAAATGTGGATTGGGTAACAAGGCGGATATGCCAATAACTACTATGAACAAAATATATGAAGATGCAATACTTCACTCCTCTAATACATCGGCTAAAAATATGTGTAAAGTTGCAAATTATTGTGTTATAGATGCACGGCGATGTCAAGAGCTTATAGTTAAGCATAATGTAATTAATGACTATAGGGAAGTATCATCTATTGCATATGTGTCTCTTTCTGATTCTCATTATTTTGCGGGAGGTATAAAAGTATGTAATCTTTTGGGAGCTGAAGCTTGAAGCAGTAATATGTTGTGTAGTATGATTGTTTCAGAAAATACGGAATCTGGTAAATATCCAGGAGCTTATATTATTACACCGATAAAAGGCCTGAAAAACAAACGTCTAGTAACAGATTTAGATTTTGCCTCCCTATACCCAAGTCTTATAATGACATACAACCTTTCACCAGATAAAATTATACTATCCCTGAAGAAGCTAAAAATATACTTCGTGATGAAAAGAAGCTTCACAAGATTGAGTTTCTATTCAATAGTCAAACTATAGAAGCTTGGTCTATTCGCCACAACAATATACCTGAAGAAAAGGGTTTATATGCTAGGGTATTGGAAAATCTATTCGATAAACGAAAGAAGATGAAAGAATGCCTCAATGAATTAGATGAGAAAAGTTTCGAATATAGTTGCTTAGACTCAAAACAAAAGGGGGTAAAATTATATATAAATACATTTTATAGTGAAGCGGGTAATAATCTCTCTCCATTCTATCAACTTCAGTTAGCGGGTGAAGTTACTTTCGCTGGACGACATAATATTAAATTTGTTAGAAAATTTGTTGAAGATAAAGGATTTGGTGTTAAATATGGAGATACCGATTCTTTATATCTCACATGTCCAGAAGAGTGTTTTTAGGAGTGTGATCGAAAATATAAATTAGATTAATTCTCACAAGAAAAGTACTGGGGGAAATGGTAAAAATCTCTATGAAAATAATGGCAAACCTCCGTAAAGAAGTAAATACAGAGCTTGAAAAGAACAATGGAACATCTTATCTTAATATAGCATATGAGGAGGTCTTATTTCCTGTAGTATTTACAGGAAAGAAAAAATACTATGGTCTTGAGCATAAAAAGGAGCCAAATTTCAATCTAGGTGAACTTTTCATTAAAGGAGTGGATATCGTAAAAAGAAGTCAATCTAAACTCTTCCGTGATGTAGGTATATGTGTTGCCCAAATCCCAAATAATTTGGGATTTGGGACGCCAAAATGCACAAATTACTAGTATTTGGGATTTGGGATTTGGGATTTTGGCATTTGGGATTTTGGCATTTGGATTTTGAATTTGGGCGGCAGGTATAGATGTAGGTAAGGAAATTATGAATAGAACTTTGAAAGTCGATAATGGAGAAACAATTCATCAGATTGTTGAAAAAGTTCTTTGGGAAAATGTGGAAAAACTTTCCAAGTTAGATTATGATGAATTTATTCAGACATGTATATGGAGACCTAAAANCAAGAAAAGTACTGGGGGAAATGGTAAAAATCTCTATGAAAATAATGGCAAACCTCCGTAAAGAAGTAAATACAGAGCTTGAAAAGAACAATGGAACATCTTATCTTAATATAGCATATGAGGAGGTCTTATTTCCTGTAGTATTTACAGGAAAGAAAAAATACTATGGTCTTGAGCATAAAAAGGAGCCAAATTTCAATCTAGGTGAACTTTTCATTAAAGGAGTGGATATCGTAAAAAGAAGTCAATCTAAACTCTTCCGTGATGTAGGTATATGTGTTGCCCAAATCCCAAATAATTTGGGATTTGGGACGCCAAAATGCACAAATTACTAGTATTTGGGATTTGGGATTTGGGATTTTGGCATTTGGGATTTTGGCATTTGGATTTTGAATTTGGGCGGCAGGTATAGATGTAGGTAAGGAAATTATGAATAGAACTTTGAAAGTCGATAATGGAGAAACAATTCATCAGATTGTTGAAAAAGTTCTTTGGGAAAATGTGGAAAAACTTTCCAAGTTAGATTATGATGAATTTATTCAGACATGTATATGGAGACCTAAAAAGGAGGGTAAGTAGTGAAATATTTCTGTAGAACGGGATGAGGGCTAGATATGGTCAGGAAGTATTGGAAAATCAACAGCTTATAAAGAAGGGTTTACCCGTCAATGAGTATTTATATAAAGTTCCTAAATCCGATAAACGATTTAGTTACATTGTAGTAGTACCTGAAGAGATTTATGATAATTGCGGAAAAAAAATATCATAGAAAAAAGGAGACTGTATGGAATATCCAGATGTGGTAAAAAAGTTTAACAAGAAAATAAATATTGATTATTATACCGAGAGTTTATTTGCTCTTTGTGTCCATTTTATAAATTATGATAATAAATACCAACCATCGCCTGAATCTCTGGCAAAAGCCTTGGATTGTAAAAAGAAATCAAAGGAGAAGAAATCGCAAAATGTTAAGGGTTTATTGCAAAGCAATGTCTCTCTGAGTCTAGATGAAAATGAAATAGCAAATATCAAAGATGTAGAGTCGCAGAAATTGACTAAAAAATGGTTTAAAAATTATATCAAGAACTTATGTGATGCCCCGAAAAAAGATGAAACCATTATCTCCCATTTATGGAAAGATGCCACCACTCACGCTGAAAAAATATATCTGACATTAGTGAAGCTGACATGACTAGGCCTTCAGGCATCTCTATGAGATATAATGATTATCTTAATGCATTAGATAGGATTGCAGGTTCTACTCGTTCGAAATTATCAGATTTACTTTCAAAATTGTTTAAGCTTAATATGAATTATAAAAATGCGATATACGAATTAATTGTGCAGGCACAGAAATATAAGCCTGATATTACAATTTTGGAAGAATATATATTTCGATTTAATCTGAAATCGGAGTGTGAGGTATTAATAGATTTCCGGAATACATGGTATAAGGTAATTGGCCTTAAGATTGCATGTCTTCAAGCATTATCTATTATGCAGAACAGTAAAAAAGACAACCCATTGGAAACGGATATTAACAAGATTGTTGACCTAATTGTTAAATGATCTTGGTTAAAATTGCCAAACTTCATTAAGATATTTATACATTATTAATAATATTTTTTCGTACATAAATAATATCCAAGTTCAAATAGATTCACCAATAACTATAGTTATAATCTCTCGATGCTTATAGCGTATCACAACATTTCTCACAGACCATCCAAGAATATTCAAGGTTTAAAGACGCTGATTGATTATAGTTCTTTTTCCCATGAGCAGTAATTCGATAATTTGGGTATTGTTTCATCAAATCTCCTATACTTACATTCTCATTCTTTGCCACATAGGCTTTATGAATACCATCTATCATAACTTTTATCGCATTCTTATCATATGCATTAGAAGGCTTCAGTTCAAGAGTGATGGTATCCGATTTCTTAAACTTATGTCCACCACAGAATCTCATTCCTACCACCATAAAGGAATGTGTAACAAGCCCAGGGGCACCTCTTTGAGACATGCAATCTGTATATAAGGTGACGATATTTCCTTACAACTACAACAAGTATTAGACATGATTAAAAACTATTATATTTTCTATATACGAATAATATCCAAGTTCAAATAGATAATATCTGTTATCCGATCCATGTATCTCTCAACCGTTCACTTTTTTTACCTATGCCCATATGCGTCTCAATTTCATGAACCAGATAATCACAAGCGCCAACAAGGTAAGTAGCATACATACTAATAGAGGTGTCACCAAACTACTTACTACATCTGAAAGAGGCGGAGCCTTGAGACTAGGTCTCATCTCTTTCATCCCTCCCATCAAAATCTGAGGATGCGATTCAATCAAAGAGAGGGTTATTTTCCCGTTGTGCAAGATATATATGTGTCCTCTGGGGTGTATTGGGTGATATATCAGGTACTACTTCATCATGAACCGGTACAATATGTGCTTTAACACTAACTCTGTTATTATCGATTTTTTCACTCTCATTCATACTTTTTCTACATGCTAGATATAGCCTGAGACTTTTATTATCTTTATTAATTGTAAAGCTATTAGATACGAAAGCATCTTCACTTTGTGAGTCAAACTTGGTTATATTTTTTTCTTCGTCCCCACCAACAATAGATGAGGCATAGCCCCGAATTACTGATTCCTCCGATATAGCCTTCTCTTTCAGACACTCAAGTTCACTAACTACTGAAGCTAACTCCCGTTCCACTTTAGTCAATTCAGACCTAATGGATAGTAACTCAGATTCTTTCTTTGATGAACCAGCCTGAATCGAAAATGCATCTCTGAGCTAAAGTTAACTTATCTTTTAATATCTCGTTTATAGCTTGAAGCGATTTGATTTCTTTCAATTGGGTATCATACTTGGCTTTGTATTCGGCATGGGATATCTGTGATTGGGAGATCCGGGATGTAAAGTTAATATTTTCAATCTTCAACCGCTTAGTCTCACCAATAAGTTCTAAAGTGTGGGTATGTAACTTTTGTTTTTCACTATTAATATTATCAACTACACCCTCCACTGTTTTCTTTCCCGATCCCACCCCTTTCTTTCTCGATCAAAATCTTTCACCTGCTTTAAATATTTATTCTGTAATTTCTCACTAAGGTCATTAACTTTGATCTTGGATTTGAGAGCAGTATACAATTTTTCTTCCAACTCTTGCTCACGTACATTAGTCATATTTTTGAATTGACTGTATACAAGTATTAATAAAACTAGTATTGTTAATAACTTCTATTATTATCTAACAATATTTAATGTTAGATATCATAGACTATTAAAAAAATATATTAGATATTATTTTTTCTCGTATATCTGAAAAAAGATTCTATATAGCAAAAATCTATTAACTATATACATCTGGTTTCGAACACATATATGAGAAGGTGAGATATTATTTTTATTGTTTCATAATAATAGATATTATTTTTTATTATTTTAAAATATTAAATATCATTTTTTATTATTCTAAAATATTAAATATCATTTTTTATTATTCTAAAATATTAAATATCATTTTAATTGTTCGATAAAAAAAACAAACTATGAATACACCATTTCTAAAATCATATTATCACTGAAAATCTACATATCTAACTTCTGAGCAGATAGGAATAATTAGATCGCTCAAAGATAAGGTAACTAAATATAGAATTATGAGAGATTTCCATATTAATGAACATCGAGTAGATGATATATGGGAAGATCGAGAACGTCAGCAACAAATAATACAAAGTACCATTTCTACTGAAATATTACCTATATCAGTAATCTCACCTGAACATTCTAATCAAATCAAAAATGAGGTTTTATTGCAAAGCAAGCCTTTAGGCGATTCTCCGAATCATAGTTCTCCAAACCTATATCTGAAATCTACTATCCCCTCCAATACAGAGATAAAAAAGAGAAGTTCCAAATCTCGGTCTAAATCTATTCGCATATCCAATCCAATATCTAACAACTCTACAAAAACAATTAGTAGCGAGAATCTGGATGCATTATATGAAAAAGACGCTAGAAGGGATGAGAAAAATATAACGAATATGACTCGCCTATTAGGTACTTAATTTATCTTTTGTTTATCATTGTTATCATCTCTGGAAGAGATATGTTCGAGTAACTTTTCATAACGCATTTGTAACTTTTCACAAAGATCATTTATTTTACATCAGAAATTAAATATAAACGTTCTAGTGCGTCCAAAATACACCGATCTATAGCGTCCTACGAACACCACCTACATTCATATAGCGTATTAAATATGCCGTTCCAGTGCGTTCTCCAAACGTTTCGTATATATAGCGTACTAGAACGCACCGTTCTAGTGCATTCTCTGAACGTTTCGTATATATAGTATACTAGAACGTACCGTTCTAGTGCGTTCTCCGAACGTTTCGTATATATAGCATACTAGAACGCACCGTTCTAGTGCATTCTCCGGACGTTTTGTATATATAGCGTCTTAGAACGCCTCTATATAATTCCGGATATAGCTTTAGACTTGAGAGTAGTATATAGTAATTTTTCCAGTTCTTCATAGCTCATGCGTTTTTTTTTAAAGTCGAATTATCAGAATCTAATCTAAAACCATCAGGAGCGTGCCATTCCTCCAATGGTATATTGTTATCCTCACTCCTATTTGTCTCCTGTGAAATTTGATCGGATACCAGAGGCTTAACACCCTGAGATGCAGTTATACAGTTCACTTCGAGCTTATTTTTAACTGGATGCATATTAACTGGAATGAAATGTTCCTTACCATTACATACGAGTTTCAACACACGCTTTGATGCAAGTAAATCATAATCATATTTATCGAGCAATGTATTAGGTAAAATTAACATTGGTTTGTGATACTTAACGACAGCAAAATCAGAATGTATGGTGCAACCTGGAGCAAAAGTCACAGGAACATTACGAACGAACCCAATAGATTCAGTATGGATGGTAGCAATTCCACTAAGATCGTGTTTTTCTTTTATATCAATTACTAATTTGACACGTTTAGCAATATTCTCGGTCATAATTGAAAAATTAGCACAAGAATCAAGACCAGCAGCCGGGATTATTAAACGTTTGATTTTATATTCTGCAGTTGCAATATCTGTGGCTGGATCCCTTCTCTGAACAAAATCAATCTCTATAGGATCATCTAACGTCTCTTCCTCTCCATCCGATTCAGGTATTTCTGGAATGGGCTCGCGATAAATATTATCTTGAATGGGAGGTAGCTTTTCTACGTGAGCGGGCCTTATGGAACTAAATTTAGGTTCAAAGCTCTATAACAGATGTGGGGGTATAATTTCTTTAAGTTCACTTCGAATAATCTTACGAATGGTTTGTTCTAAAATTATTTGCTTGCTTTGGCTTTCCTTGTGGGACTTGAATGGGGAAACCCGAAATTTTGTTTCCTCTTTTTTAATCTTGAATTGTTTGGATTTTAATGAAGATAATTTACCAGAATTTTTCTTACAGGTCACTTTTTTTTTGATTTAGAAAGGTATACATCAAAACTATAATCGGATTCAGCCTCAGATTCTTCAGAACTGGAGCTCGACCCAAGATCACTATCAGAAGAATCATTCTCTGAGTCTGAACTATCATTTTTATTGATATGATTAACATGGGCTTTTTGTCTACTTTTTTTCTTTTTAGGACAAGTACGGAAGATGTGGCCCACCTTATTACAATTGGAACATCCGCGTAGAGATTTCTTGATAACTTTTGAAGTTTTAACCAGATTTAATGATAATTCTGCCATACCTTTTGTAATCACATCTATATCGTCACTACTTGAAGAGTTATTTTTCTTCCCCTTGCCGGAGGCAGTTATTTTGTGGCTAGAGAGACGATTAGAAATATCCTTCATTACATTCATAAGATTCTGAAAAAAGGAAGAATCAGAATCCGTGTTATTCAAGCTTAAATTTGGATCAAAGCGAATTTTGTTAGACTCATTCTTTTGATTCTCTAATGCAACCGCCATTTGAATTTTTCTATCTATTTCTTCAGAGGTAATTAAAGCTGAAACTGTATTTGACGGTTGCTCACTAACAGTTGAAACTTGAGGGATTTGACTCCCATAACTAGGTGAAGGTCGACGTTCAAGCCACATATTTTTAAGTGAAGAAAAGAAAGCATTGATATCTGTAGGATTATCACTTCTCATCCAAGTATAAAGATCACCTGATAAATACCCCTTGAGAAGTCCTAAAATATTGGCATCATTATTAGCAACTCCTAATAAAAGAGGACGAATTCTGGTCTCATAAGTTTCTGGAGTATTGAAGGGTAAAAATTTTTCTTGAGCTAATCTTTGAGTAGCGACTTGTTGTATTCCAACAGTTTCTGTTTGATATTTGTGTCGCAACCAAACAATAAAACGAGCTGGAGTATCAATATTATTGCCAACGTGTTAAGTAGATATATCTGTATATTTTCCAGCCATCTTGCTTTTCAAAATTTCTGTTCTAAGTGTATCATTGAAGGCACTCGCTGTAATTGATGGTAATGTTAATATTTTATTAATACCTTGATACCATTCATCTGGTGGAATTTGTTCACTATAATTTTTAAAATCCGCAATTAATGGTGAAATACTAGTTAAGTCACGTGCAACAGTTGCCATATTTAATGAATTATTCTGTAAATGTAAAATTTGTCCTTCATCAGGAAATTTTTTAAGTCAGAGGTTATTGTAATAATTTCGTTTTCAAAGGTTATTGAAGGTTATCGGACCAATAACCTTCGCAAATATTACGTTTATTATGATAAAGTGAAGATTATTGAAGGTTATTGATATCAATAACCTCCGGAGTATTACGTTTTATTAATAAAAATGAAGATTTTCGGTACCAATAACCTTCGTAAATATTACGTTTATGTTGGAGGTATTTGAAGGTTATTGGAGTGAAGGACTTCGAAGGCTTACGTTTAAAAAAATTTACTGATGTTGTAAATTCAAAATTAATTGCTCAGCATTTTGTGTTCTATTTTTCCACTTGCCCCACTTGATATTAAGTTAAGTATCACTCAAAAATAAATCATTCTGAGCTGTAGCCAGCTGTAACTGTAAATTCCAACCATGGTTATGACAAGTTATTAATCGTCTATTATATCACTGAATCAATAACTGGAAAGCAAATTTCTCTCTCAGCAGTTCTACATTGCGCCTATTTTGAGCCCGAATAGTCAGACGCCCATAAAGGTTATGCGAATTGGTAAGAGTATACCTACGTCTGTAACACCGTGCTCTATTATTAGCTTCTTGCCATAATGCATACCCCCTATTCATAAGAATTAGGTGTCTAACTTGTAGAGCAATAATTATTAAACCAGCTATGTACAAGTCTTCTTTTAAATTGGCATTCTCATTTTCCAAATCCAATTGATCTGCACCTTCATGGGCCATATATTCATGGATCCTTCTAAGAGCTTCTTCTTGTTGAAAGCACTTCGTTCTATATCAATCTCTTTCATTAAGAACTGTATTATAGCAACCTTGCAACTGATTGGCCCTTTGATACCAATTTCGAGCTTCGTTGCCCAATTCATCTATTCGATCTCTCTGCTCATTTATAGTTGTTTGGAGGCGCTCTGCTTCATCCTCATATTCTTGAGCCAACCCTTCTTGGAGCTGATTATTTTCACGCTCACATATGTAGCACTTGTTTTAAATTTGAGTGAGCTTCAATTCGATCTGGGTCTGCAAATTATCAATTTCGCCATTTAACAGATCATTCTTACCTCTGACAGAATCAAATAAAATTCTAATATTATTTCTTGTTTCATTTAATAATGTAAAAACACTAGCCGATGTGCCTGGGGTGGTTAATGACATCCCTTCTTTTATTTTTTAAAGTCTATGATAAAGCAACGAAATATCTTCACCCATTTCTTCCAATTGGAGTTCGAGGACAGATATATTTTTGTCATTGGACTGTGCATCTGCCTCTGTTTTCCGGAGTCTTATTTTGAGATCATTTACCTGCGTCCGGAGAATATCAATCTCATTGTCTCTTGTAGTAATTTCTTTTTCCAGATAAGCAATATAATCTTCATTTTTCTGGATCTGAATACGTAATTTCTTAATGGTTGCTCCAAGAGTTTCCATTAATGGGTAATATATACACTGATCACATCCTTCACGAGGTAAAGATAAATACACCTACCTTCTATGCCTAATTTTACCTAGACTTTATTGCGCAACACATAATTTATTATTACAGTAAAATACGTTGAAAATGGGTATACCTACTATTATAATTAATCCTAATAAGGAATTGCAAATTGTCCTACGTTT
Source organism: Diversispora epigaea (assembly GCA_003547095.1). Taxonomy (NCBI): domain Eukaryota; kingdom Fungi; phylum Glomeromycota; class Glomeromycetes; order Diversisporales; family Diversisporaceae; genus Diversispora; species Diversispora epigaea. The sequence continues at coordinate 359,650 of PQFF01000187.1, read as the reverse complement.
TATTTACTACAACATATCTGGATTCCACCCAAATAGTAAAAAATTGCAGAAGACATGTCGGGAAGAAGGATATGATCACTTTCGACTTAAAGATATTGCAAAGTGGTTAGAGAATCAGTATGACTATCAAATATATCTTACCCCACAAAAATGCAAGGCCGAAGCAAGCTTTCAGAAGATCAAGATTCCCAATAAAGTTCATCAGTGCGATATACTGATTCATATTCATAATAATCAAGATGATATAAGAATATTTGTTTGCAGTTTACTAGTAATTGACGTGGCAATTCGTTTCAAGGTTGGACGTTCATTGACATCAAGAAATAGTTTGGAAGTTTGGAATGCAATCAAAGAAATATATGAAGATCTTGCCAACCCCCTTACCTGGCCAACATTGTTGATGACTGATAGTGATGCAACTTTTCGTGGATCATTTTCTCAAGGAATAGAACAATATAATGTTGTTATAAGAGTTGTTGGTACTTATAGTTTCGAAAGTTTGGCATTCATTAAAGCACTTAAAAAGAATGTAGCGAAGAAAATATATAAGATTCAATATGCTATAGAAGGCCGATTGACAGAAGGAAAGCGATCAAAGCTATGGAATAAAGCTCTTCAAAAAATTTTAGATCATATGAATAATAGTAAAACTCATCTTATTGGTATGACACCAGCCCATGCCATAACATTGAAAGAAGTTAAATCAAAACCTTCTAGTAAAGCTAAGAGACTTATCGGAAAATATGAACAAAAATTACAGAAAAGCACTACAGTGAGATATTTATTAAAACCTAGCGAGTTAGAAGGTGATCACAGACATAGGCAACTGATCCATACTTCTCATTGCATGTCTATAAGATTGAAAAAGTTATTACTGGAAAAAATCCACCGCAACCAGTTTTATACTATCTTGGTGAACCGATTGAATCAACTGCTCATTTGATGAGTCGCAATCCTAAAAGATCTTTCAAGAGGGAGAAGCTTCAAGTCATCAAAAATTCAGAAAAAATACAGTATCCACCAGACGAATTTATGCGTAAATATCATCCTACTGGTTCTATTTATTTTATTCGTGTTTCTAATAATAAATTAGATCAAACTTAAGCATATTCAGAGAAACGTGATGGGTGTGTCTTAACTAAAACTGGCCGAATCAATGACCAGAATGTATATCTCTGGAGTTGTAAAAATGGAAAACATCAGTGGAAAGCGCCTTATCCATTAATTGCGACAAAGTTTGAGAGGTACCCAGTTTGTCTGCATTTTAAAGGAGAACGTTCTACAAGATATATTTTTGAGGATTTACTCGGTAAAAAATTCTCACCATGTTCAGATAAATTTTTAGAAGGTTTGCGTTTAGATGGTTATAACAAAGAGCTAAAATTAGCATAGGAATTTAACGGGGTCCAACATTTTCACCAAAATGCGATGTTCCATAAGTACAAGAGAATTGATTTAGAGACTCAAATTTCACGCGATCAAAAAAAGCAGGATATATGTAAAAGAGAGGGTATAGATCTTATTGAAATATCATATGATGTAGATTTATTTCCCTATATAAAAAGCAAATTACAAAAGAAGGGTTATTTACCAACCTCCGATTCTTAAATGAGATAGCTTCACCAATACATTTAGTATAATTTTTTTTTATACAATAAATCGATAAAGATAAGTATCGATGTCATACATTAAACTATTGTTTTGTAATAACCTTTTGGTCTATACCCACTTACCTTACCTTGAATTATTAATCAAAATTTTCTCATATCTTGCCATAGATAAATTGCTATATCCGAGGTTATCGATAAACCTGATTATTATTTTTTCGATATAGTATTACTTATCTTAATCAGAATGAAGTATATAATTTTTGCCGTGAATGAGGTAAAACCCTCAAAAAAATACCAGGGAGATAAAGATGCACCAGCGTGGCCTTTTCGTATCGTAATGGCGGGAGCTAGCAATTCAGGTAAGACCAATATGAATTTAAACTTGCTAACAATGCCCAAATTTTATTACATCATCCGGAAATTTTTTATGTCAGAGGTTATTGTAATAATTTCATTTTCAAAGGTTATTGAAGGTTATCGGACCAATAACCTTTGTAAATATTACGTTTATTATGATAAAGTGAAGGTTATTGAAGGTTATTGATATCAATAACCTTTGGAGTATTACGTTTTATTAATAAAAATGAAGGTTTTCGGTACCAATAACCTTCGTAAATATTACGTTTATGTTGGAGGTATTCGAAGGTTATCGGAGTGAAGGACTTCGAAGGCTTACGTTTAAAAAAATTTACTGATAATGTTTAAGAAGAGAAAGTGTTCTAAGATAGGGGAACGTAATGTTAAATGCGATGAGGTAGTTCTTTTCGGACATCATTTAAATGAGCCAAAATATAAAATAGTTCGAAATTTTTATAAATATCTTGCCCAAAACAANAAGACCAATATGAATTTAAACTTGCTAACAATGCCCAAATTTTATTACATCATCCGGAAATTTTTTATGTCAGAGGTTATTGTAATAATTTCATTTTCAAAGGTTATTGAAGGTTATCGGACCAATAACCTTTGTAAATATTACGTTTATTATGATAAAGTGAAGGTTATTGAAGGTTATTGATATCAATAACCTTTGGAGTATTACGTTTTATTAATAAAAATGAAGGTTTTCGGTACCAATAACCTTCGTAAATATTACGTTTATGTTGGAGGTATTCGAAGGTTATCGGAGTGAAGGACTTCGAAGGCTTACGTTTAAAAAAATTTACTGATAATGTTTAAGAAGAGAAAGTGTTCTAAGATAGGGGAACGTAATGTTAAATGCGATGAGGTAGTTCTTTTCGGACATCATTTAAATGAGCCAAAATATAAAATAGTTCGAAATTTTTATAAATATCTTGCCCAAAACAAATCAAAGTCCTATTATGAAGATGTCACATTTTCTACACTCTCTCCTGATAAAATTCCAGATCCCAAAAAGTTTAATGCTAAAAGAAGTACATTAGCGATATTTAAAGATCTTTACTTCGACCCTCCAGCTATATAGAAAAAAATTATTCCATTTTTCACCTGAGGTCGTCATGAAAATATTTCCTCAATTTATGTTGCTCAGAAATTTCACAAAATCCCAATAGATATTCATGAAAATGCCACCCACATTGTTCTCTTTAATGGCAGGGGCTCTATTCGAAAACTCACGAATATTATAAGTCCTTATACTGATGCAGATCCGCGCAAATTTGCAAAAATCATTGATGGGTATTTGAGGCAAAAAGAGTTTATAGTTATAGATCTGAATAAACCGAGATCTGAGTCTTTTTCACTTCAATGGGTTACCCCTCTTAATCTAGAAAAGGAAATCGAAGCATTAAAAGATAATAAATGTTCTACCTAACCAGAGCGTAATTTCAGATATGCAAGACATTTTTCAGCTTGGTTGGGATGTACCTATCTGTCAAGTTAATGAATAAAGCGAGATTTCAGCCAAAGGCCGGTATGTGTAAACATATTAAATTTTTAATCATTTATACTAATTTCGCCAAGGATATAAAACCACTTTAAGTTTCCTAATACTTATATAAAAATAAATATGACCCACTCTCTCATTATTCCGGAGTTGCTCAAAAACATATTTAGTTTCTTAGTCAAGGATAAAGCGCTCTATCCTGCTTTATTCGTCGATCGACTTTGGTATCATTGCAGTGCTCCAATTCTATGGCGATGCATTGAGTTTTCCATAGAAGGTTATCGGCAGAACCAGTGTGGTAAAAATAAATCTGGGCCTCTTTATTGGCGATTGATGAAGTTTAAAAGAGTTATATATGGAAAGACAAACTCTCTCTATTGCTCAAAGATGGTATATCTCAAATTGGTGGGTTTAAAAATCTCAGATGCATTACTCAGTGCAATCCTGCGTTCATGCCCGAATATAAACTTTCTCATTCTTGATCAAAGTTATAGTTTTAGTAATATACCAATTATAGAAATTGCAAAATATTGTCTGAAACTACTGCATTTGAGTCTTGATGCATGTAAAGCAATTACTGATAGATGCATTAATGAAATAGTGTGATCTTGCCCAAAATTAGAATATATAAGCATTGCTTCCTTGCGTAATATAAATTTCACTGATGCATCTGTAATTGAAATGGCATGAACTTATTCTCTTCCCAACCTTTTATCAGAAATATATCAATTTCTGCAATTGCATGTTCATGTGTAAAACTTCGATATCTAGACTTGTCTTTTGATTGCAGAATCACAGATAATGCTGTGTGTGATATAGTCCGTTCATGTCCAAATATCCAACATTTTATTATTCATCGTACTTATATTACTGATAAAACAATATACAATATTGTACATTATTGTTCTAATTTGTTAGTTCTTGATGTGAGAGACTGCTGGCGTATCTCCAAAGAATCAATCCAGTTCCTATTAAGTAAAAAACCAACACTAAATATAATATTAGATAAGTAAAATAAGCAATAATACATATAATAATTATTTTTTCTGTTATTTATTAATATAACAATATGTGTCAAAGACACTGGGCTATGCCCATAAATACATCTTATCTGTCACTTATATTTTTAAGCTGCCGTGTTTTGAAGTTAGAGTAGATGTAAAAATAACGAGCTTGATACATTATCTATACTAGGGATTTTTGTGTTCCATAAAACAACTTGCCATGTAAAATCAAGTAAAAAAGATAAGTATTATTGCATTGAAATAACTACCAGTGGGTAATCTATATGATCAGAATAATTAGATGATAATTCGACCTGGAATTTCGAGTTCTTTATACTCAGCCATATCAAGTAAATTCAATAATTTTTGTGAGGTTGTTGATAGACGCAATGCTTTAACCACACCACGAGATAACCATTCTTTTTTATCCTCCCCTATATGAGAAAGAAATTTATGTATGTATTTTTCTATTCTATTTTTATAAAATTTCGCTTGGGTCATATGCCCATCTTGTTTGGACGCTTCATAAAATATCTTTATATTAAAAACTTCTCTCATTAATTTGTGATATACTTTTTCTCTCAGATCCTTACTATGCTTTTCGAGCTCCATTAAAGTGTGAATAAAAGAGCTGTCTTCTTGATTACATTCCAGTGCCTGATGAATTTTTTTAAGTATAACTCTTTCCTGCAAAAGTTTTCGCAATTCTGTCGCTGTTACTATATATGTAATATTTGTAGGCTCGGGGAGCTATTGCTCTGCAATAGATTTATCCGAATAAGTAAAGTTTAGAGTCCCTAATTTATTTACTAGGTCAGTAATATTTACCGATAAAATAATTTCAGATTGCAACTTATTCAATATTCGATTAGTAGCTTCTGTAGAGGAATGGTGACCATGAGTGGTAGAACTAGTATCGGATCACCTAGTTTTTATTTTATTCTTTTTTCGAACCATATTAATTAAATATATATACAACTGATTCAAATCGATATTACATATAACAAATATAAAACATGAAACATATATTGACGAAAAAATAACTATTGCTTTGCAGGTACATAATGCCTAATCATTACGAAATAGTAGGCCTTAGGGTGACTCGAAGAGTTATAAATAAAAGTCTAGATAAATTACCAAAGGCAGTCTTACAGTATATCTGCCGCCCAAATTCAAATTCCAAATGCTAAAATCCCAAATACTGAAATCCCAAATCCCAAATCCCAAATCCTAAATTATAATTAGTATTTTTTGCCGAAATCCCAAATCCCAAATCCTAAATACTAGTAATTTGTGCATTTTGACGTCTCAAATCTCAAATTATTTGGGATTTGGGCAACACGTATATTATACAGTAGCTATATATAAATAAGTTATACATGAATTAATGACACACTGTGTCTACTTTGTTGAAACGAATAATCGATAAAAAATAGTTTGACTAGTCAAGTTTCGAAGAAATATATTATCTTTTATAATTTATTGTATACCTCTAATATATCACTGGTCGAATGGAAAAAAACAGGATGGTTTTATCATGAATAGGATTCCGATTGATGGCTAAATTTGCTAAGATTTATTAAGTATAGGCAGTCAATTTTTTCTGATTTATAAATAGAAATTTCCGATTTATGAATTTTCACAAATAGGATGTCCGATTTATGCATATTTGCGCCATCAATAGGATTCTGATTTTTGTTCATTCAACCAGTGTATGGTACAAAAACTACTCGCAGTATTTGCAATAGGCAAGCTTTAACTTATGGAGGCATGCCATCCCAAGCTTTGATTCAGAAGTTTGAAGAAACGGATCCACTCCTTATTAATGACATCATCCAAGTGGATGCATTCCATGATCAAGAAGATTATTATACTGACTATGTACGAAAAAAGATCGTTGATTGAAGGTTAGAAGAACCCTGGTTAGAGAGTAATATTCTTAATAGAAGTGATGCACAATCTCGATCTATTTTAAACTTACGTTATAAGGGAGTGCGTGGATATATTACAGAACCTGTGAGGCATCCTGAATTATCTTTAGGTTTTTTGGGAAATGATCCCAGAGAGAAACAGATTGGACCTGATATTAATAAAATTTCAAAACAAATACAACAACATAAGACTAATTTTACTATAAAAATAGGTAGTAATGTCAATACACAGGTTCCCAAAAGGCCATGGTCAGAGCAATCTATAAAAATTAGTCGAGATAAACTATACGGAAGATTTAAGGATAATACCCATGTTTTTTCTACACAAAGAGAAGGGAAAATTAATGAAGTAGCCCCACCCAGTGAAACTAATTATGCAAGGCATACGATAATGCAAAATCCTGAAGAGTAGCAAAAAATACTTTCCAGTGGAGATTATTGTCCATATAATGAATTAATTCGTAAGTATACTAATTCTGGCAATAATGCGCCCTCTTATGTGCCATGACGTCATGTTATGGGGACACTGAATTGCCTGTACAAAAATATGGCAAGGTGCACGATTCGTATACTACTCCTTTGAAAGATAGGAATATTATGTTACAGAAGGCAGATCAATCGTAGAATTTTCAGCAATATGGTAATACAACTGGTTTACATACCACTCCTTCAAAAGACAAAAACATAATGTTGCAGAAGGCAGATCAATCATGGAATCTCCAGCAAGATGCTAATACAACTGGTTTACATACTACTCCCTCAAAAGATAGAAACATAATGTTACAGAAGTCAGATCAATCGTGAGGTCTTCAGCAGGATGTTAATGAGACTAGGCATATTCCATTTGACATGTATATGGTACTTGCTACTAAGAGAATGTTTCAAGCTGAAACTGAGTTCGGCCAAAATAAAAATTCTCGGTTAACTAAACCCGGAGGGGCTTCACTCATGCATATGACTATACATGTTCTCAAAATTGATTTTAGATTTTTGAGGTATTTTGACTTTTTGAGATTTATGCAGAATCTATTCTATATATGAAAGTAAAAAAAGTACCTAGTTATATGTATTTTCAATCAAAGAATAAATCTGGGTAGTTAAAAAATTTCAGGTTTTAAGTAAAATAATTTCGTCTTTTATGAAAAACTATTTCGACTTTTTTTCCCAAAATTGTAATTTCGGGACCCCAAAATAATTTTGCGTGCAAGTATACCTATGACAGATATACACTCTAAAGAGCAAAAGGGGGATCAACGATTAGTTTTGCCATCCAGTTTTGAAAAATCTATTTCTACAAATAATAGAGGACTTATCCTTTCAGATCTTTACCTAATAAGTGAAATACAATGTGAAGAGCAGCAAAGACATCTATTGTTACAAGATATAACATTCTATGTTGAGATATTCTGGAGACCAATTCTTGCTTCAGATCCCTACCCAGTGAACGGAATACACCGTGAAGAACAGGAGAGGCATTTAACATTGCAAGATATAACATCACATACTGGAGTATTTCGAAGACCAATTTTACCTACTGATTTGAAATTTCTTTATAGACAACAACAAGAGGGGCAGAATCGAGACGTAAGTACTTCTCTACAAAAATTCTATCTGACTAAGGGGGTGCTACCAACTATTTATCCAGAGAAAGCGATACAAGATAGCTTAATTACTGATACATTTTCTAACGCACATTTAATGAATATCGCTGGGGTAATTCGATCACTTCGAAGTGGAGATGATATGCGACATACATCAGGGCTAGGTTTCTTTGATTCTATCAAACACCTCTCTACTTCAGAAAGATCTGCCCCCTCGCAAAAAAACCCAACTTTCTCACACAAACAAGATTTTATACGACACTTGAATCAGACGTTACCTAAATCTGCTGGAGCTGATCAATATAATATTCATGTTTATAGTTCTGCCCCTCCACAGATTTCAACAGAAAGATCGAACCCAGATACTCTTTGGCAACATATTTATGAAAATTCACCTATATCTGGACCACCTCTTTCTGAATGGCGAAGTCATACCGATGATGCAATGGCTTTAGGAAATTTAGCTGAAACTGTCTTCGGATCTAATGCATCTGGGAGGTATGGTACTGCTCCCACTGGACCTAAAACTTTACGTGCATACAAAGAAAGTAACTCTATGAATTTACATGACGGATTGGTTAATTCCTTTTAAAAAAGATAAGTTAATTGTATATTTATATATTTTATTTATTGTTAAACTATAATTTGATCTAATACATGCTGTACGTTTAGAATTACATAAATTTAACAAAAAAATGTTACCAGCCCTCAGGGATAACGAAATAAAGTCTAAAGTACCAGCCCTCAGGAATACCTCAAATGGTTTTATTTTAAAGATATATATATATATATATGAATAAGTTATATAATAAATAAATAGATATATTAATCAGATAAATAGATATATATATTGCTTTGCAGACACAGTCTATACATTGTTAATTTGACGCATCTCTTCTCGAACTGCCCATAATAATTTATAATGCTCAGCTAATAGTGTAGCGTACATGCCATCCTGTTTATAGAAAATTTCTAACTATTTCCTCTATATAATTGTACATGCTCGAATCTTTTTACCAGCTTCTCTTGCACATTCAATTTTTCTGATAGCGTTTTGCATCCACAATTTATATCGATGTAATGCATACATATCATCAAAATCAAGTGTCGAGACACTAGCTTCACTATATGCAAAATTGGATTTTTGCTTGATTTTCAAATATTTATCGTGATTTACACCACAGTATTTATTACCAGAACATGAAAATCTTCAATGTCTCTTCATTCCTATATGATTATAATTATCTATATTTGCAGTCCGTTCTCCAATATATATTAACTGGTCACAAGAGAAGCAAATTGTTAATCCGATTGCAGGAGCATATGTGCCTAGAGTAGAGACTAGTACCAATTTCCTAGTTTCAAGATATTTTTTACTTTCAGTAGGTAAAAGATTATTCTTTCTGAAATACTGTAAGCGAGGTCAAATTCAATCCATCCACTTACTGGGAGTTTCATTATCACAAACTTGTGACATTTTACAATATTCATACTATTCATTATCAGTACATTTGGTTTTACGTAAATCGCTTACACTAACCATTTTATATGACTTATTTGTAGTGATTATGGAAGTTATATGTAATTTATATCGTATTTAGGAGATTTAGATCTATTTGATTTAATAACTTATATACTCTAGAATATGCGATTCAATTTTTGTTGATTTAAGTCTACGCTTAAAAGATAAAGAAGTTGTTTCGATATATAAAGGTGCAGAATCGAGACTATCTACTATTGAGAACATTGTTAATCTTTCTAACTCAGATAGAAACGCTCTATTTCTCAGATCCAATGCAAAGTTATTTTCTATTTGTCGATATGCTTCGAAGAAGTGCCCTAAAGAGCCAGATTGTATAATTCCTGATCTTATACTGAGGAATACGAGGCATTGAATCTTTAGAGTTATGGAGAGTTTCAGAAGTTATATGTTGAAAATGTTTTCTGAGTTAGGTTTGACTTTTTCTGGCTTTAAGCAGTTATTGCGAAAAGGCAGAGTGTTGGTGTTTATATGTTTCTTGGTGCGAACTAGCTTCCAAATGACACTAACTCTGTTATAAAATCAATTGTATATATATATTAACTAGTTATGTACAATTACGAATAATAATTGACAAGAGCATATGAAATCAACAAATGACCTGTGATTACCGCATGAATAAAAATGTATTTCAGACATATGCTCCATTCTCGAATATAAGTACCAAAACTGGTTTATAAATTGCACTGGTAAATAGTTGTGAGAATTTTAACATGAGCAGATTTCGATAACGAAGCATTTGCTTACAATATATTCACAGTTTATAATAATTTGTGTAACTTCATCAGGAAATTTTTTATGTTGGAGGTTATTGTAATAATTTCGTTTTCAAAGGTTATTGAAGGTTATCAGACCAATAACCTTCGCAAATATTACATTTATTATAATAAAGTGAAGGTTATTGAAGGTTATCGATATCAATAACCTCCGGAGTATTACGTTTTATTAATAAAAATGAAGGTTTTTGGTACCAATAACTTTCGTAAATATTACGTTTATGTTAGAGGTATTCGAAGGTTATCGAAGTGAAGGACTTCGAAGGCTTACGTTTAAAAAAATTTACTGATGTTGGTATATTCGCTAAAATAATTAACCTATCATGTGATATATGCTATAGAAGGAATTCGAATGTAATAGAACTTGCATGCATCATTAGATCATGTGATACACCGATTACCAGATTTAATTAGCACCCTTACATCTTCATATCTGTGTGAAAAATATCTCAAAAACAGATATATAACATCGTTTTTTTTACTCTCATCGGTCTTTATTTATATTTATCACAAAACTAATATGATATTGTGACGAAGTAAACTGGTAATCAGGTGAAATGTCACGGAGGATAACATTTTGTAACACTAGATGAACTTTCAGGTGATTGTCATCCTTGTACGAGAATGAAGGATGAATAATGTTGTGCGAGGATGAAAGATATCGTACGAGGATGAAGGATATCGTGCAAGGATGAAGAATGACACACAAAAGATGAAATATGAAGTACAAAGATGAAGTGTAAACAAAAGAGAAAGTATAAATACGACTGTTGTCGCGAGTAAGTTTTAGAAGTCAGTTTTAGTTAGGATATAATTGACAGTTAATTAATTAATTAGAAATAATCCAGAATAATTCGAAACTCTTTAATAAATATTATATAGAAAAGTAAACTTCATTCAGGAACAGGAAAGATACGTCACGCTGTAATATCTCTGTTGTTAAATAATACTTTACTTTTGAAACTTTATATTTTATATTTTAATAAACTTATACTTTGTGTCGTAATATTGCGAAATATTATTAAATATTGTTTGATACTGCGTTACTACTTTTACTCTACCTTACTCACTGTGCCTTCATGATTAATTTGATTATTATTTGATTATTATTATTATTTATTATATATTTATTATCTGTTTCGAGATAGGCAAGTTTAGATTGATTGATTGCTTGACTTACTGGTAGATAGAGTGTATTATTATTTGTTTGTATGATGCAAACTGAGAGACTGATTTGAGAAATTGTTCNAGAAGTCAGTTTTAGTTAGGATATAATTGACAGTTAATTAATTAATTAGAAATAATCCAGAATAATTCGAAACTCTTTAATAAATATTATATAGAAAAGTAAACTTCATTCAGGAACAGGAAAGATACGTCACGCTGTAATATCTCTGTTGTTAAATAATACTTTACTTTTGAAACTTTATATTTTATATTTTAATAAACTTATACTTTGTGTCGTAATATTGCGAAATATTATTAAATATTGTTTGATACTGCGTTACTACTTTTACTCTACCTTACTCACTGTGCCTTCATGATTAATTTGATTATTATTTGATTATTATTATTATTTATTATATATTTATTATCTGTTTCGAGATAGGCAAGTTTAGATTGATTGATTGCTTGACTTACTGGTAGATAGAGTGTATTATTATTTGTTTGTATGATGCAAACTGAGAGACTGATTTGAGAAATTGTTCGAAATACTCTGCACTTCTGTAACAGAATTTGGTGCTTCCTGTGAGATGGCATAAAGTATCCAACGCAGTAACCTATAATATCAGCACATCCGTTCCACAAATTTTATATTCTTTAATTAATTTAGTAAAATACTCATTATATTTCTATTTTTGGGAAAGGATAGTCAAAGAAATTTTTAACATTACGAAGTAATTCGAAAATATACAATTTGAAATTATCATAATCACCCTTTTATAAAACCATCTTCTTACAATTTGTTTCGTGATCTATCAAAAGTGATCATCAAAGTAGTCATTAGCATAACAAAATTTTTCCAGATCAAAGGATTTATAACGAAGATTGTCAAGCGAAAATTCGTGTAACTAGATAAAATCTCCAAAGGATCGTTAAAATTACTTTTATAAAATCTTACGGAATAATACGTCAAACTGTCGAAACGAAGGAAAACTACTAAACCAAGTATGAATACTGGTGAAAACGAGGCGAATGCTTTAATACTGGGATTCCAAAATGCATTTCGCATAAGGAACGATGCAAGAATGCCATCATTTTTCAGAAGAAATCAAGATCCTATGAAATGGTTAGAAGAATTCAATCGATCAGCAAGAATAAACCAGTATACTGACGAATACAAACTCCAAGTAGTCAACGGATATCTATAGGGTACAGCAGGACAATGGTTCAACGAAGCGCAAGAAGGACAGAACCCTATTAATCATTAGAATAATACAAATCAAATTTCCTTTGAGACATCTTTCTTGGCCACCTTTTAAACAACTGCGTTAATAAACCAATGGAGATTTGAGTTGCAAATGAAAGTACAGAAACTAGGTGAAACTGTAGAACAATATTCGAATGATATTAAGAAATTAATTAAGCGAATAGATGGCAATAATGGATGGAACAAAGACGAAAAAGTCTGGCAGTTTTTGAAAGGATTACGAAAAGATATTACCTATCAAGCCCGATCATTTATTATGTCCCAAGAGAAACCAACATTGGAAAAAGCGATTAGAACAGCCAAACAATTTGAAGAAAATGCTAAAACTTATCTCAAAGCTATAACAGGATATACCACTACCACTTCTATGGGCATGCAAGGATCCGTACCTTTTCAAAATAAAAATAATGAAAGCGAAAATGTAATAGAACGAATAGTACAGAAAGCTTTTGCGCCTATTGCCGAAACGTTACAAAAGATTATTGAAAAAGGAAAAAGAATATCTAATACTTTTAATAACAGACCAAATTATAATAATAATAACAGAGAACAAGGTTATAATAGTTACAATGGCAATAGAGGACAGAGCTTTAGAAGCTATAATAATCTGCCAAATTGTTACCATTGTGGACAAACTAGACATATGGCCTGGAATTGTTCTACGAGACAAGAAAATCAAAGAAACCAAATAAATCTAGCTGCTTCCGCTGTCCCACGACCTACCAATACTGTGCCTCCTTCGACTAATACAACAGCAAACCAAACCACACAACAAGTTTCGCAAGGAGACGTAAATAGTAATACGTTTATAATTCAAGAAAAAGAAATCCAACAACCTATTTCTACTGTTTGGAAAAGAATACAGCATTTAAACTAATAGGCGTACCTCAGGAGGGTGAGAGTGCAGATAATATAAATCCCTCATTTAAGACTGAAGATAATAATAGAGTAATGGTCCACAAGCAAACAAGATGCTCCGCAACCTATCGCAAAAAGATTGCGTTTTGCAGAAAAGAAAAAAGAAGTACCTGAAGATCCTAAACAAAAGAAAAGAAAAAAAGTACCCCCTGTCCAACAACCATTTATGACACAAAATGCTCCACTATATTCTATTGTCTCAGATTTACTTGCGACAAGAGCCAATATCACTTTGGGACAATTAACGGCTATGCCTTATTATAGAAGTGAGACACGAAAGGCATTGACATCTAAGCGTACAAGAATTGTAAAGATGGCCAATCATACGACAGTAGAAAGAAATACACCCATGACTTGTAAAGCCCAAGTAGCTGGATGGAAAGTCGAAGTAATACTCAATAGTGGTTCATCTATTAGTATCATTTCGAAGAACTTCATGGAATCTATAGGACGAAGAATTGAGAAAGCATCCAGAAAAAAAATAACTGGTATACACAGAGAAAGACGTCCTAGTTTAGGAATCGTGACATAAGTACCAATAAAGTTGGAAGAAATTGTGGTAGCTGTCGACATGAAAGTCATTGATACAGCAGATTACGCATTAATTTTGGGAACAGATTGGTTGAGGAAAGTATACGCTATAATAGATTACCAAGAATGTAAATTAATTTTAAAAGATGAAAAGCGAACAGCTCAAATCTCGTGCAGAAATATTAGAGCCACTATCTTGGACGATAATAAAGAAGAGGATGATAGTGAAGAAGAATATGTAGAAAGTAGTGATGATTCAGATACTGACGAAGAAGAAGTAAACTTCACAGGATTAACCTATGAACTCCCATATCAAGAATCTTATATGAAATATAAGTTTACTCCCGAAGGAATGCGTAAGAATTCAAAGCTTGTCACATGGAAATTATATGATCAGTTATCTTATTGCTTTGATCCAGTTAGAAGAAAGAAAGGTGCTCAAGAGTGATGCAAATTAATAGGACTATACTTGCACGCAAAATTATTTTGGGGCCCCAAAATTGGTATTTTGAGGAAAAAAGTCGAAATAGTTTTTTATAGAAGACGAAATTATTTTACTTAAAACCCAAAATTTTTTGATCACCTAGATTTATTCTTTGATTGAAGATATATATAACTGGGTACTTTTTTTACTTCCATATATAGAATAAATTCTGCATAAATCTCAAAAAATCGAAATACCTCAAAAATCCAAAATCAATTTTGGGAACATGTATAAACAGGACCTAATTCCTATTGCTGGTGTGGCATATATTTAGAAACAAATCAGGATATATGTGAAGTCTGTGAAGAACATCAACGAGATGAGAGAATTATTTCCATTATACCACGAAAAAAAATACAAGATATTCGGTGTAATTTGGTACGAGGTGGAGTAGAAAAACTCGAAGAAAACTAATATAAGCCGCAAGTTCACAAAATTATTAAAGAATTTCTGAATTGGGTAGCTAAGGATCTTTCAGAATTAGGCAAGACAAACCTTTATCACCATACAATAGACACCGGCGAAGCAAAGCCAATAAAATTAAACCCCTATATGACCTCGTCCCGATACTTGGAATTTTTGAAGGAAGAAATAGCAAATATGCTAAAGAACGGACTAATTCGAAAGTCGTTTAGTCCTTGGTCCGCACCCATTGTAGTTGTGAATAAGAAGAATGGGAAGTTCAGGCTCTGCGTAGAAAACAGAAAGCTGAATGTGGTCACGAAACCTGACGCCTACCCAGTACCACGGATAGCAGACATGCTAGATGCTCTGGACACTCCGCCTTCTTTTCAACTTTAGACCTCGCTTCGGGTTTTTGGCAAGTGGAAGTATTCGCTAAAGACCGAGAGAAGACTGCTTTCACTACCCCATTTGGTACTTATGAATTTCTCGTGATGCCTTTCGGACTCATCAATGCCCCTGCAACCTTTCAACGAGTAATGGATAGAGTCTTCCATGAGGTTACTTGGAAGTTCGTACTAGTTTATATCGACAATATTATAATATATTCGAAAACTTACGAAAAGCACCTAGAACATTTGAAGGATGTGTTTACGCTTCTAGGAAATGCTGGATTAAAGATAAACTTGGAAAAGTGCGACTTTTTCAAGACAAGATTAACATTTTTGGGACATATTATAACGATTGATGGAATAGCCCCGGACTCTTCGAAGGTTGAAAAGGTGCAGCATTATCCAGTTCTACAAAACAAGACAAACGTGAGAGCCTTCTTGGGACTAGCCTCGAACTATCGAAGATTTGTAAAAGGTTTTGCCACAATCGCGAAACCGTTACATAACCTTACGAAGAGAAGCATAATATTTGAATGGAAGCCCGAACATCAACTCGCGTTTGATACACTGAAAGGACGATTAACTTCGGCTCCCATAATGACATACCCTGACTTTTCAAGACGATTTATACTAGCTACCGACGCATCTGACTGGGGAATTGGAGCTGTGCTCTCCCAGAAGGATACGGAGAATCTCGAACACCCTATCGCTTACGTCAGTCGCCTGTTGTCAGCTCCCGAACTAAATTATACTGTGCTAGAAAAAGAGTGCCTTGCCGCAATATGGGCTGTACGACATTTTAAACATTACCTACATGGCTCCAAGTTTGATTTANGCTTCTAGGAAATGCTGGATTAAAGATAAACTTGGAAAAGTGCGACTTTTTCAAGACAAGATTAACATTTTTGGGACATATTATAACGATTGATGGAATAGCCCCGGACTCTTCGAAGGTTGAAAAGGTGCAGCATTATCCAGTTCTACAAAACAAGACAAACGTGAGAGCCTTCTTGGGACTAGCCTCGAACTATCGAAGATTTGTAAAAGGTTTTGCCACAATCGCGAAACCGTTACATAACCTTACGAAGAGAAGCATAATATTTGAATGGAAGCCCGAACATCAACTCGCGTTTGATACACTGAAAGGACGATTAACTTCGGCTCCCATAATGACATACCCTGACTTTTCAAGACGATTTATACTAGCTACCGACGCATCTGACTGGGGAATTGGAGCTGTGCTCTCCCAGAAGGATACGGAGAATCTCGAACACCCTATCGCTTACGTCAGTCGCCTGTTGTCAGCTCCCGAACTAAATTATACTGTGCTAGAAAAAGAGTGCCTTGCCGCAATATGGGCTGTACGACATTTTAAACATTACCTACATGGCTCCAAGTTTGATTTATATACGGATAACTCCACCTTAGCATGGCTAAAGAATCGCCCACAACCTAAAGGAAGAATTGATAGATGGATTTTTGAATTATCTGAGTATAACTACGAACTTATTCATAAGCAAGGAAGGTTTAACGCCAATGCTGACGCACTATCAAGGATAACTAATTAAGACAACAAATATAATAGAACTCAGATATTTATTAAAGATACAAAATCTCGAAACTTTTCGAAAATGGATGTAGACACTTATAATCAGTTAACAGAATACTTAATAAATCATACTTTTCCACTAAACGACATTAACGAACAACGGCAAAAATTACGACAACAAGCGAATTATTACATAGTTCAAGACAATATTTTATATAAGCGAAACAAAGAGGGCGATCCTCTAAGGGTAATCACAAGAGAAAATTTAGCTAAAATATTATACAACATGCACAATGTACCAAATACCGGACATTTTGATATAAAGGCTACTATAGACAAAACGAAACAATGATACTTTTGACCTACGATGGGCGAAGATATTCGAAATTACATAGAGACATGTGATATATGTCAAAGATAGGATAAACCTAAGCAAACCGAAGAATTACGACCTATTGAAGTAGAACAAGCTTTTGACCGATTAGGAATAGATATTGTAGGACCCTTGAAGCCAACAACAATGGGAAAAAGATACATAGTAGTGGCTACGAATTATTTTACAAAGTGGTCAGAAGCCAGAGCTATTGAAAAAGCANCGAAAATTACGACAACAAGCGAATCATTACATAGTTCAAGACAATATTTTATATAAGCGAAACAAAGAGGGCGATCCTCTAAGGGTAATCACAAGAGAAAATTTAGCTAAAATATTATACAACATGCACAATGTACCAAATACCGGACATTTTGATATAAAGGCTACTATAGACAAAACGAAACAATGATACTTTTGACCTACGATGGGCGAAGATATTCGAAATTACATAGAGACATGTGATATATGTCAAAGATAGGATAAACCTAAGCAAACCGAAGAATTACGACCTATTGAAGTAGAACAAGCTTTTGACCGATTAGGAATAGATATTGTAGGACCCTTGAAGCCAACAACAATGGGAAAAAGATACATAGTAGTGGCTACGAATTATTTTACAAAGTGGTCAGAAGCCAGAGCTATTGAAAAAGCAGATGCGAAAACTATCGCTTGGTTTCTATACGATGAAATTATATGTAGGCATAGTTGCCCAAGAGAAATATTATCTTATAGAGGAGCAGTATTTGTTAGCCAAATAGTAACTAACTTAATAGAAATAATGGAAACTCACCGAAGACTTACATCTGCTTACCACCCTCAAAGTAATGGACTAACAGAACGGTATAATCAAACTATACATGTCGTCAAAACTATTGAATTGAGTCAGACGCAATTAAAATTTAAAAATTTGGAATTGAGTCATATGAAAAATTGACGCAATTGATGCAATTGACGCAATTATTTTGATGCAATTACATAGACGCAACTAAATTTCAGTAGTTGAGTCAATGGCTTTTTACTTTTGACGACATGTATAAATCAAACACTCTGTCAAACTTTAAAGAAATGTGTAAAGGAAACAATGCAAGAATGGGATATATTGATAGCTTTGGCACTTTTCGCATACCGAACAACTAAAAATAGAACAACAAAATATGAGCTATTTTATTTACTATATGGACGAGCCCCTACACTACCCATCGAACTTGATATTATTACTTGGTCAGTTGAAGAAATTGATGAAAAATAATTTAAAGAAATGATCCACAAAAGAACTGGAGAAGTCGCGGGAATATTTGAAGATGATCGAATTCAAGCATCTAAGAATATTAAAGATGCACAAAAACGGCAAAAGATAACCCATAATAGGAAAATTCGAACTATGAAATACAAGACAGGAGATATGGTGTTAGAGTACAGATCTGATTTACAGAATGTTCATAGCGATAAGTTTCGAGACAAATGGTCTGGTCCTTTCTTTATTCATAGAGTTCTTGGTAATAGCTCCTACATATTAAGAACCAATAGTGGAGAAGTTCTCAATAGTCGACCTGTACATGGTAATCGATTGAAATCGTATAAACAAAGGGGTTATTATCCCATGTGAGATGACGAGTAAACAATAAACTTGTTTAAAAGAATTCGCCCTATAAGAAGTCGTATTACTTAAAATATACTTAAATTTTTTTAAAATATACTTAAAAATTTTTAAAATATACTTAAAATATACTTAAAATATACTTAAAATTTCTTAAAATATACTTAAAATTTTTTAAAATATACTTAAAATATACTTAAAATTTTTTAAAATATACTTAAAATTTCTTAAAATATACTTAAAGTATACTTAAAATAGACTTAAAACAGGTAATGATAAATATATTTTAAGTACATGTAAGTATATTTTAAGTATATTTTAAATATATTAAAAATTATGACACCTGAATTAAATATATTTTTAAGTATATTTTAAGTATATTTTTTACGTATATTTTTAAGTATATTTTTTAAACATATTTTAAATATATTTTAAGTATATTTTAAGTATTTCAACATATATATTAAAATATACTTAAAATATACTTAAAATATGCTTAAAAAATATACTTAAAAATATATGTAAAAAATATACTTAAAATATACTTAAAAATATATTTAATTCGGGTGACATAATTTTTAATATACTTAAAATATACTTAAAATATACTTAAAATTTCTTAAAATATACTTAAAATAGACTTAAAACAGGTAATGATAAGTATATTTTAAGTACGTGTAAGTATATTTTAAGTATATTTTAAGTATATTTTAATATATATGTTGAAATACTTAAAATATACTTAAAATATATTTAAAATATGTTTAAAAAATATACTTAAAAATATACATAAAAAATATACTTAAAATATACTTAAAAATATATTTAATTCGGGTGACATAATTTTTAATATACTTAAAATATACTTAAAATATACTTAAAATTTCTTAAAATATACTTAAAATAGACTTAAAACAGGTAATGATAAGTATATTTTAAGTACGTGTAAGTATATTTTAAGTATATTTTAAGTATATTTTAATATATATGTTGAAATACTTAAAATATACTTAAAATATATTTAAAATATGTTTAAAAAATATACTTAAAAATATACATAAAAAATATACTTAAAATATACTTAAAAATATATTTAATTCGGGTGACATAATTTTTAATATATTTAAAGTATACTTAAAATATACTTACACGTACTTAAAATATACTTATCATTACCTGTTTTAAGTCTATTTTAAGTATACTTTAAGTATATTTTAAGAAATTTTAAGTATATTTTAAGTATATTTTAAGTATATTTTAAAAATTTTTAAGTATATTTTAAAAAAATTTAAGTATATTTTAAGTATACAACTTCTTATAAGGTCGTAAGATTGCGAAAAGTCCTGAAAAATTTTGCCAAAAAACTTTTTTTTACTATGAATAATATTCCAATTCCAGACAGTTTACGAAGGAGAGTTCACGAATTACGAAGAAAATTTCCGCAAATCTTAGAAGAAGCCCAGGTTATCATAGACAATACTGGTGCATATTTGGTAATAGAAAGTACTGTAATAGAAATTGATCAGCCTGTGAATAACGAAATTACTACGCAATATGACGATATATTAATGATGTACGTGATAGATATTTTTACAGCTCTAGAAGAACAGAATTGAGTTATTGATTATGACTTAGACAAACTTCTACGAATAGCTATGGATATGCATGGAACAAATGGTCAAAGAATGAACACATATAGGAAACTTGGTGATTATCTACAAGATGCTTAATTAGGAAGTACCATGACAGTACTAAAAAGAGAATTACACGAACGATTCCACCAAAACGGAGCACGAATTTACCAAATAGCGACACGTATACGATCATTATTTCAAGTAATAAGAACGCCGTACACTAGAAACTTTCGAAATGTTATGCCAGACTGGATCTATAAACTGCCAAAATCAGAGTTCGAAAGATTTCTGCAGCTTTGTAGAACAATGGGTACACAATTAATGGAAGACCTTTTGGAAATAAGTGTTGGGTCACAAGAGCTCCCCTTTGAAGAAGGAAATGTTTGTGGCGAAGTAAACTGGTAATCAGGTGAAATGTCACGGGGGATAACATTTTGTGACACTAGATGAACTTTTAGGTGATTGCCATCCTTGTACGAGGATGAAGGATGAATAATGTTGTGCGAGGATGAAGGATATCGTACGAGGATGAAGGATATCGTGCAAGGATGAAGGATGACGCACAAAGGATAAAGTATGAAGTACAAAGATAAAGTGTAAACAAAAGAGAAAGTATAAATACGACTGTTGTCGCGAGTAAGTTTCAGAAGTCAGTTTTAGTTAGGATATAATTGACAGTTAATTAATTAATTAGAAATAATCCAGAATAATTCGAAACTCTTTAATAAATATTATATAGAAAAGTAAACTTCATTCAGAAACAGGAAAGATACGTCACGCTGTAATATTTCCGTTGTTAAATGATACTTTACTTTTGAAACTTTATATTTTATCATCAGTAAATTTTTTTAAACGTAAGCCTTCAAAGTCCTTCACTCTGATAACCTTCGAATACCTCCAACATAAACGTAATATTTACGAAGGTTATTGGTACCGAAAACCTTCATTTTTATTAATAAAACATAATACTCCGGAGGTTATTGATATCGATAACCTTCAATAACCTTCACTTTATCATAATAAACGTAATATTTGCGAAGGTTATTGGTCCGATAACCTTCAATAACCTTTGAAAACGAAATTATTACAATAACCTCTGACATAAAAAATTTCCTGATGATATTTTAATAAACTTATACTTTGCATCGTAATATTGCGAAATATTATTAAATATTGTTNAAGTGTAAACAAAAGAGAAAGTATAAATACGACTGTTGTCGCGAGTAAGTTTCAGAAGTCAGTTTTAGTTAGGATATAATTGACAGTTAATTAATTAATTAGAAATAATCCAGAATAATTCGAAACTCTTTAATAAATATTATATAGAAAAGTAAACTTCATTCAGAAACAGGAAAGATACGTCACGCTGTAATATTTCC
Organism: Diversispora epigaea; assembly: GCA_003547095.1. NCBI lineage: Eukaryota > Fungi > Glomeromycota > Glomeromycetes > Diversisporales > Diversisporaceae > Diversispora > Diversispora epigaea. The sequence goes on along the minus strand of PQFF01000187.1, from coordinate 337,631 downwards.
GTTGTTAAATGATACTTTACTTTTGAAACTTTATATTTTATCATCAGTAAATTTTTTTAAACGTAAGCCTTCAAAGTCCTTCACTCTGATAACCTTCGAATACCTCCAACATAAACGTAATATTTACGAAGGTTATTGGTACCGAAAACCTTCATTTTTATTAATAAAACATAATACTCCGGAGGTTATTGATATCGATAACCTTCAATAACCTTCACTTTATCATAATAAACGTAATATTTGCGAAGGTTATTGGTCCGATAACCTTCAATAACCTTTGAAAACGAAATTATTACAATAACCTCTGACATAAAAAATTTCCTGATGATATTTTAATAAACTTATACTTTGCATCGTAATATTGCGAAATATTATTAAATATTGTTTAATACTGCGTTACTACTTTTACTCCACTTTACTCACTGTACCTTCATGATTAATTTGATTATTATTTAATTATTATTATTATTTATTATATATTTATTATCTGTTTCGAGATAGGCAAGTTTAGATCGATTGATTGCTTGACCTACTGGCAGATAGAACGTATTATTATTTGTTTGTGTGGTGCAAACTGAGAGACTGATTTGAGAAATTGTTCAAAATACTCTGCACTCCTGTGACAATATGTTGTACTTTTTACAAATAGGGATATCGATAACCTGGTTTGAATAATCGACTCGAGATATACACATATCCTTTGTTCTTGTGCATATGCTATCTTTTTTCCTAATCTATTCTTCGGTGAAATAATGAAAAGTGATAAAAGGAAAGTATCGTGAACTTCTTTACCTACATTCAAATAACTGATTATGGATCATATATATATCCTTTGTTCTCATGCATATACCAACTTTTTTCTTAATCTATAAGTTGAGATACTAAAAAAGGAAATAATAAGACGTGTTAAAAGGAGAGTATATCGGTATTGTTGGAAGCTTTATTTGTGAAAATATTACCTAACAAAACTAATATTTTTCTTATCACAAAATTAATACATAAAATGTCTACCAAATTATATAACAAAATCTACGAATTTTTAACAACTGCCGAAGATAAAAAAATAAATGCAATATCGGTTGTATATCTCAGAATGAAAGAAGATCGATGAATCGAACAGAATGAATTAAGAACAGTTATAAATCGAGCTGTAGATTCAGCTAGTAATAGATATATAGAAGGTTCAGAGCGTCAATTAAGAATTTTTCGAATTTTACCACAGGTTAGTCCATTATATAAAAATATACTCGAATAATATTTATATAATGATATTGTGTAATTTTCATTCATAACACAAATGCCGAATAAATAAATCCAGAATTGGCATGAGCCAGTCTTTGATCGATTTGTTGATTTATATTTTTCTCATCCATTAGCTTAACCCCCAATAATACTTTTATATAATAGAGGAGTGTATATACTATAGACTGTTACGCAGTAATATAGTTCACTCTACTAACCTATTGTATGTTAAGATTATTGCATGGTTGAGGGTTGAATCAAAAATATAAGTTATTATGTAGTTAATCAATATCACACAAAGTTACATTGGCGTGATGGCCACACAAAGATGTTAATTTTGCATATGTACTGATATATTGCGTTATTTTAAGGATGAGAATTTATATATTTCTGAAATCTAACGTATCATTTATTTTTAGTTTGATAGTGCTTTTGAAGGGGTTTATGGTCTTTATAATATGGGAGCAATCAAGACGGATAAGGAGCAACTACTTACTTCAGACCAAATTAGAAAGAATATAAGTGAAGTAAAAAGAAAGCTCGGAAAAGACACTTTACTACTTTATCAACATTTATATTCTGGTGTGAATAAAATCTCGGTTCAAGAATTAACCTGGAAAGATTCTTTAGCTAATCAAATTATTAGAGATAGTTCGAATCTTATTTAGGAATTATCAGGGAATTTAAAAAAAGCATTTATAGTATATATGTGTCTTGGTGTGAATCAACTTCCAGCTGACACAAACTCCGTTATTAATACTAATATTTGTTTTTAATAGAAACCGATCAGATCAATGAAACCCGTTCCTATACCAAGAATCGAAGATATGTGTAGAAGGTTTGTATCAAATTTTTTATCTGAGAATTTATCAAGTTTACCATACAAGTTATCTCATACAAAAAAGTGGAAAGAGAGTGAGGATAAACTTGAAGAAATCACGTTAAAAATTTTGGAAACGTTGAGATCTGTTTGATGCAATCCGGCTTTTTATTCTAAATTCGTTGGTACAATGAATGAAGGTACCTATGTAAATAATATAATTGTACCATTAATTAACACCTGCTTATTTGATAATCAATTTGAAGAGTCAGCGTTTATTACTACGTAAGTTTTATATATTATTTTAGTGAGATTGATAAGAAATGCATTCTAAATATTGTCATTTATACTAAAAGATGGCTCATTTATATTTTTAGTTTCGAACGACAGAGTGTAGCAAGTGCTGATAGAAAAGGTGATGGGAGAGTAGGAAGATGGCCTGATATTATGTTTATAAGTAAGGAGGATGACAAATTTTACAAATTAATGTATGCAGAATGTTCCAGGATCATCTGTACTAAACAAAAAGAAGAGGATGATGATATAAAATTATGGTGTGAATGTAATGATGGGTTATACTGGGCACAAAAAAGTCGTCGGTTGGAAAAGGAACAATTTGGCATTATTGGAATACAAGTGGCTGGATGTAGGTTGAGTTTGAATGTTCTTATTAGAGACGAACTTGAAATCCATCGATATTATAAATTACATGAAGCGGAAATCCCTATTCGATATTCCAATGATCCTTCCATTTTAGCTGATTTTATATATACTTATTATTATTCCGCAATACATTAATAGTTAATATGTCTTTGTTACGCAGTGCACATGATCGCAGATCAAATAGAAATTTAGATAGTTCGACAGTAACATCCCCTCCTCCAAATTCCTAATTAGATAGATTTTACCATGTATTTTTAATGTATATTTTATCATGTATTTTATCCTTATCAATAAAGATTTTTGATTAGAGGAAAGTACAACATATCATGTGTTATTTTTTTCGTGTACCGTATAATGGTAATTTTTCCGAAATAATTTTCTATTGTGGAACAATGAAGCTTCGCTTCTGGCATTTTCCGAGACCGAGCAATTGGAATTAGGTCCTGGAAATTTTATATGTATTTTTTATCGTATATTTATTAATAAAGATTTTTGGTTAGAGGAGCGTACAACGTATCACATGTTATTTTTTCGTGTAATGTATCAGGTGTTATTTTTCCGAAATAATTTTCTTGGCAAAAGTGATCTGCGTGACAAATTGTCACGGAAACGTAGTTTTTTTTAACTTGATAAATTAAATAAATCGTGTTTTATATAAAAATTATTATCAGACATGTCATCAGAGCTTGAATTGTTGAAACAACAAGTTATCAACCTTGAGACTGAAAATGCCAAGTTAAAACAGATCATAGAAGAAATCGCTAATCTTAGGATCGAAAATACCAAGCTAAAACAAATTATAAAGCAAAATCGAACTACTAATAATGTTTCGCAGTCTTCAGTTTCTCCGAGCTTATCGGTAACTTTACAAACACCTATTCCATCATCTATTATTGCTCATTCTGGCACGGATAATAATACCAATTCTGTAAATCTCGAGCAGACACAAAGTGCTATTTCTCCTGAAATAAACTCTAACAATAATCTTGACCATCCCAGCTCCGCTGAAAAAGTAGAAAATATACTAGATAATACATATAACCACTCTATGACCGCTTCCAACAATTCTGATATACACCAGGAATCTATCATATCTAGTCATGAAGTGCCCGCCTCCAGCAATTTCGAAACACAACAGGAATTAGAGACCTCCACATCTCCTATCCCCGCGGAAACCATATCACTGGAAGAGAAAGAAGAAAACGAATTCCTGGATTCGATGTATAAGGAAACGGTTAGTAAAGAGATAATGGAGAGAATTAAGGAGAAGAAACTTCGGAATCAAGAGTTGCTCTCAACTCCTGATATTTTGCATGAGCAAAGTTTAATACAAGAAAATGCCAAGAAATTTCCGTCACGAAACGTGACGATCGGCAAAAAAACTTTTCGGATTCTGATGAAATTGAGCCCACTAAAAGTCAGTGTGTAGAGCAAGGATTAACGAATCAATTGCGAAGTAATAAAGACATTGTCTCACCAGTTTCCTTAGAGATTACGGAGCATCAATTATCTCAAGTTACAACGCAGAGATTGGTCCGTTTATTCCAAAATGCAATACGGGCTAGACATGAAGAAATTTTATCTTGGTACTATTACTCTGATAGTTTTGAAAATAAAGTTATCGAAATTTGCCGTGAGGTTGGAGTTACAGATAAAACTGCTAGAACACAATTATACAAGGAAATGTTAAGCCATCTACCTGGTATTACATCAGGAAACTTGCGTATGAAAACTTTAAGAGCCAAGAAAATTCGGATGTTATTTGGGAAAGATGGAGTTGGAATAGAAAAAATTAAGCAAGTTACCTACAGTATATACGCCATTTCAAGCCTTACTAATAGTCAAATTCAAAACATTATCAAGAATGTATTATTGGAAACTGCCACGAATCATAATCATGTGATTTCAAAAACCGTCACGAAACGTGACGATCAGACTTTACCTGAAAAGCAGAATAACCCAACTCATGATCGTGATTATTTTCGTAATAAAATATTGTGGCGATATTCTGATTTATATAAACAATTTAGTAACAAAAAATTTGATTATTATGGAGTTATTGAAACATCATTATGTCCAGTGTGTAAGCTAAGTCATAAGGATGAGAAAAGTGTAAGAGGTAGATATGAAGCTGGATCCTATTTTATTAAGTGTGGGGGGCACGAAATTGAGATAACAGCATAAGTTATGTTGGCTCTAATAATGCACGAAGTGCACTTTCTCTGAAAGATAAAGACGATTGAAATTTACGGAATATAACTCTGAAAGATTTTTTTTCTTTGACAGCCACGCTATTTTGAATTGACTTGTATTCTTATAAAATGATAACATGTCTTCTAACACTATTTTACAACAAGATTATTCGTCTAGCCACCCCATAACTGCCTCCGGCAAGATGTTAACTGATGACTACTATAAATGGTATGCCGAATTGGATGATTTACCAACTCCTTTGACTGATAAAATTCGTTTGATCTTATATAGAGCATATACGGAAGAAACTGGGCTTGATCCCTGGATAAACTCTGAAACTTCCGAATCTAAACAAATCGGAGAGGACGCAGATGATTATATGAGTCATGACTGTGTTATCAAAATTTCTAAATTTCCAGAAGATAAAGATATAATCCATGATGCAGTACATAAACGCTTCCCTTTCTTGACATATACCAATTCTAATGCATGGCATCGAGATGTTTTTAAATATACTGACTCAGAAGCTAAATGTCCGATATGCAAAGAAGTACATACTCGTTTAGGAATATGGGGCGACTGGAGCTGTCTAGGTAAAGACGATCACTATTTTCTTAACTGTCCTTTTCGTATTGATCAAAAGAAAGTTATAATCGCTATACAGGAAAAATGAATAACTTTATTGGCACTTTATGCCAGCTCACGCTCATATGTATGACATTACAAATAACCGTAACTTATTTTTCTGCGTATATAAATGTCAAAAAGATCAGGTGCAACCCGCTGATCACCCGAAATCATTTTTCCGCGATTACATGGGGTTGCTCTCTTGGGGCTCTATGTCACACGCATAACAATTTACATTTCACGATATACGAAACACTCGATAAAAATAACAAATAATTATAACTTTATTGATATGTAAAAATATTTTTAACATCAAAATTACAAAAAACGCTATGACCATTTGCATTAAACTCATAATACTATTCTCTATTTTTTCCTTTTTTCTCTTTTTTCTTTGGTTGCTTTGGTGGTGTTTCTTGGGTTTTCTTATCGCCTGACACACGCGGTGGAGGAGTTTTAAACCCATCATTATTATCGAAAATAATGTCAAATTTCTGAATAAGAGAATTAACTAATCCCTACATTTATTAATCATAATAACAATTAGAAATTTTTGATATTACAATTCGGATAAAAAAACCAAAACTCACCCTGATATCCCATACTACTCTTAATGCGCCTTTCAAGCTTTGATAAGCAGAGAATGAAAGGAAAGTGGAAGATTAAAAGATTTTAGGTGATGGAGGAAATATACCTCACGTTTTTCAATTAAGTATACACTAACTTATATACGTCTAAACCAGTGTAATCAAAAATGTAAATACAATTACCTTCGCATTTAAATTCAAAACATTATACTGCATGCGTACCTGTATTCCAATTGTATACAATTGTGATCCATCTTTGCCAGAATAAAGAAATTTTAATTCTAAATCGTCAAACATATCTTTCATCATCCGTGGTAAATTAAATTGGTCGGACGAATATTTGGTTAGATCATAAAAGTGTGGACCACCACATATTAATCCGCAAACAATTTCATACTGCTCGTATTTACATAGTAAATCAGCCAGATGACTTCTGGTTACTTTTTCAATATTAATATCCTTTTCGTTATTGCGACGACGTTGAGTTGCTAATACTGATATCTCTCCCCTTAAATATATCAAAAAACAAGGGAAAATTATTATTCTGTATAAGTATTTAGTCAGTAATGCAGATTTATTAATTTACCATGGGATAGAACATGTGCCATCTAATTTTAATACACCTTGTATTAAAGGTATGATATAATCTCCCGTCCATTCACGTTCAAGACAATTATTTTGTAGAGGGTTTCTATATGATTCAAATGCATACAGGCTATAACAATAAACAAATGTTAATCATTTTATTAAGTTGCACAGAAAACATAAGTTTCCTAACGTACAATTGCCCTATTACTCGTTCAATCCAACGTTTGATTTTTTCCCAGTCATTTTCTGCATATGAGAACTCATTATTGTAGGTAGGAGCAACCACATTTCGAAGTTCATACCACTTCAAACGGGCTCGAGATAAGTCCATCTAGATATTAGAGATATTATACAATTCAATAATATTAATTTGGTCCAAGATTTCACTTTCAAAGATACATATTCTTACATTGTTTTCAAACAAGTGCACAATAAAAGGGTCGATTTCGTGATGGTAAGTTTTTCTAACTGAATTCATCCTTTATTTTTGATGATGGTGATAGGTCCATAATGAAACTGTGGGCCGGGCTACAAGAAAAAATTATAAACAAAACATAAACAGTAATTCAAAGGGATCAGGTAGCTCATTATTACAACTTACTCATAAGGAGAGGTATTTTCTTTCACACAGTATTGTCTCAAAACATTTAATGTTTTTTGTTGTAAACAAGTCTCGGGTGAGACATTTGTAAGAGGAAGTAACACAAAGTTAGATGAATTCAGTTCTTCAACCATTACTGTATCATATTTATCTCGATCTTCTTCATTTTCTTGTTCTTTAATTAATATATTTATTTATATAGGGCATGTAAGAACGTTTTACATATTTATGTTAACAATCGTAAATTTAACATACCCTCAAATTTATCGTCATCTGCTTTGGGGACTGTATTTGCATCAGGCTGGATGTAAGGATAAGAATTCAATCGCTGGTGCTATTGGTTGTAAATATTTATAAAGAAATTATACCTGTAAATTAATTTTTTCATTCCTTTTTGTATTTTCATCATCATCCTTTGATTGTCTGGAGCGTTTGTATGAACAACCTTCTTCCGTATCTGTATCTTCTATACGTCTCGTAATCTTGCCATATGCACGCGCCTCTAGTTTTGACTCAAATAAATTTTCGTTTTCATTCACAAAATTTCTCATTGCATTCGTAAGATTTGCTGTAGCATTCGTCTTAGCCTGCCAAACAAGTTATTATATATATATATATACGTACAAATTACATGACAACTAATTAACATACCTCTGTATCCAGTTTTTCAAAAAATATGCTAACTTCTTTGCGCTGAAATGTCAGTTCTGCAGAATTTTCCAATTTACAGGCTTTATCCTTAGCTCTTTTAAGCATTGATTTAGATGAGGATATTGAGTGCAGATGAAGCTTATATTTCTCAAAGATTTCGTCCCTATTTTCTGATGTCAAACGCGCACACTCTCTTGATAAATATTCAAGACAATCCGTGTTATTAAAATAGGAAAAAACTCCGGTTGATACATTCATCTATAGAAGTATAATTTAGTAAATACGTTATTATAGATGTAAATATAAGAAATCATAGCAATGACATCGACAAAATGAGTTTCTGGAAAGAGTTTGTTGAACGAATCTATCCAGAAGGTTCACAACAAGTGCAAGTTCTAGTAGGCGTTGCAAGTCCCTCTTTCCAAACATCGGCTGCAGGAGTCCATATAAATATACGGCCCGGTCGCATACAGGCGTAGGAAACTCATTTATGTCCAATACTGGAAAGAGTTTGTTGAACGAATCTATCCAGAAGGTTCGCAACATGTGCAAGTTCTAGTAGGCGTTGCAAGTCCCTCTTTCCAAACATCGGCTGCAGGAGTCCATATAATTATATGGCCCGGTCACATACAGGCGTAGGTATTGTGTGATGCCACAACTGTTTTAAGATTCATACGGTTCATACCTTGGATTAAACAAAACAATAGTAATTGGATTAAAAAAGCGCGTTTTCATCAGGATTATCCGACCCCTCATGATCGACCCTGCATGCCACGTTATTTCAAACACATGCCTCGATCACGGGTAATAGAAACGTGCGACGTAATACGTAAAAAATCTGATTATTGGGATGCGATTTAGATGTTAAAATACTTATCCTATATTGATAACAACATGTAATATCAAATAAAAATACACCTGATTACTACATATATAACTTGAAACATCTGGCTTTGAGTGATGCAATTGCGAGAAGGCGGGATTAAGAAGATTCATATACTGGGAGGGAGTATCAGTAAACTTACCCATTCTTTTACGCAACTAACATATATACATCCATTTATTCGATTCAAATATGGCATATAGATTCAAGTATTTTTTGCTACTCCTCTATAACCAGTTTCCCTAGCTCAAATCTCAATACACGACGCGCGATATTCTCCATCTCAGTTGTTTTTCTCTTCCTCTTTACTTCGATGGGATCTGGTTTGATGATAACAGGTTCCTCGGGTGTAATTATTTCTTGAGGCGTTGGTTCGGGTGATATTCCTGCTTTCTCGATTTTGGTATTATTAGGGTACCAATCGGGTAAGTTCGCATCTTCGATTGAATTAGCATATGAGTATGGGTTCTCAGACTTCCATATTTTATTGCACTTTGGGGTACCAATTTTATACCACTCCGAAACTTTTTTAGACCCACCTTTTAGCTCTTTGGCATAAAGTATTGCTGTAATATCGTCCTTGGCCAATCGTGCAAGAGGTGGTCTTGATTTGGTAGGCTTCTCCGACAGTTGCGAATCGGGGTCTTTGTTGGTTTTTTTGGGTGCCATCTTGAAATAAAATTATTACTTCGCAGTTATAAGGTAATTATATTTGTTTGAAAAAATTACTTATCTTTGTTTAATCGATGGTGCTAATCGAAAAAAAAAAGAATTATCCAAATACATATGCACCAACTTGGATAAGGGATTTTGTTAACTCTTACAATGAGTAAAAGAAAAAATTTAAATCGAAAAATATTTATCGTTTAGATATTACGCATTCTCACTTTGCGGATTTTTCGTTTAGTAGGACGTTTCTTAACGGATGTCTGCGAAGCAGGGTGTTTTGCACTTGTCCTATACGTATCTATAACTTCTGGTCGCAATCTAGACGAAGAAGAATCACTTGAGTCTGAAGTATCTGAAGAATCCGACTTTACCCATGGTATCTTTCCTTTATTTATACAATTTAGTTCATACTCGATAATACAAAGTTTTTCAAAAATTCTATACTCTATATCATTTTCTATAGAATGGACTGATTTCCAAATATTATTGAGGTGTGTTTTGATTGAAAGATTTCCGCCTCCATCACCTAAATCTACTTTAGGGTATTTCTTAATCTTGCTAACTCTTCTATGTGTTGGAGATACAGGAGGTATGTTGTCATGATGCCTCTTTCGTTGCTTATTATCTTTGCTTCTGAGAGATAAATTCTCGAACATATTCGTGAGTTCCTCCAATAATAGATCGGGCCCAGGTGAGATATTTTTAGTGGTGCTGGCTTTGTTAAAATCTTCATCGATTAATGGGATGCTCATACCTTCTATTATAATTTTAGCACAGTGTTCACAGGTTTCGGAAGAAAATCCAAAGCTTATTTTTGTTTCATGCACCCATAACCAACCTTGCCCCAATACCAGATCGAATGGTAGATTTTTGCGAATCTCGAAGTTTATTGTATCGGTACCATCTAAGTTATGATATGTTCCCTTATACTGGAATTGTAAATCCAAATAATTTATTTCACCTATTGCATCTCCATAAAGATTCTTAACAGGGCTACAGGTAGGGTGTATTCCATGATTTGATTTAAGTTTATCGAACAACCTCTTACTAATGGTATTAAATTTCGAGGATGTATTAATTAACGCTTTGACTGGGGTTTTTCCTTTGACGAGTGTATCAACGAACATATTAAGTGTATTTAATAATGTATATTACCACGAAAAATAACTAATAACTCGGTAAATAATTATACATTCTCAAGATCAGAAAAGTCTGTCTCAAATTTGGACATACAATCCTCAAAGCTAGACGAAAAAATTAAATATGGCAGATGGGTAAGCCGACTTGTTTTCCTACATTAGGTAAATATAATTTATTAAACAAAAAATTAGTCACATGTCATCGCTCCCTCGAGGCTTATTATATCACCTATCCAGTTCAGCCCGTTGGTAATATCGATCTTTGGCTTGCTTCATAAATGATCCATCGGGCCGATAAAGCCACTTAATTACTGTGTTTTGGACGATTTTGGCTGAATCTATTCATCTTCGATGCCATGAACGAAATATTCGCTGAATAGTTAATACTGCTTGTTTTCTGGAACACAGATAACAATATTGATGATATCTTAATTGAGTATCAACTGAAAATCTATACGCATGTCGGCATTTAATACATCGCCTGTACAGATTTTTTGGAGATATATATTTTCTTAATACATTATGATCCTTTAGGAATTGTTCAAGGAAATTTTGAGTATATTCTTTCATTGTATCGTGATTATTATATTTTGCTTATATGTAATTAATTTTTCTTTTTTACTTTACGACATCGCTTCGGGTGTATAACAGCCACAGTCTTATATATGTGCTTATCTTCTGATCTTGAACATGATGAGGAAGAATTACTTGAATCGCTTGAATCGCTATCCGAAATATCTGAGTTGGAAGAAGTATCCGAATTAGAAGTATTTAATCTGTGGGGCAATGAAGAGACAAAGTCTCGAGTCTTCGACTCATCTTTCGATTTTCCAGGAAGTGATTTGTAAAAATCGTGAATAGACCTTTTATTGACATATACATTAACCCTTGGCTTCCTTTTAGCTTTGGCTGTGCCAACTTTCCAGCCGAGGTCCTTAATGTGTAAAGTGGTTCTTACCAAAGCATTTTCTGCATCTGTTACTATTTCCGGTAGATAAGTCTGAAGCCCATCATTATTGCGTCCATAGAACCAATTATTACCGAGCAGGATAAAATTAGGCATTTGGGGGCCATATTTTTCTACAAGTACTTCAGTCGGAATTGTGATGGATTCATAATTACTAAGGTGATGATTTTTTATTACATTAGAAGTAAAGGTAAATGGGATTACGGCCAATCCAAGTGGAACTGTGATTTCTTTTCTGACAAATTTACTATTTTTCTCTTCGGGAGTTAACTTTTTGCTAATTTTATCACCGATTTTCTTGAAGAGCTTATCACTACACATAGACAAACCGAGAAATCCTGGTTCGAGGTGACAATTAACTTTTTGCTCTCCTACTTTAGCTTTAATTATCTTTACTTTCATGGTAAGTTATATTATGTGATATATATATATATTCAATCGAAAAAATAACTTGGTAAATAATTACCCATTCTCTGCTACTACATATAATTATTTGTAAACCATGAATGATTAAGATTAATCCCGCCAATCTCTCTGATACAATCTTCGAATGCAGAAATAAAATCGATATTATGTATCTCGACATTAACTCTGTTATTATCATGTATTGTCCCAATTATGACAGGGAGAAGTATGTCAGAATCGCTAAATTCAGATTCAGTCTCAGAATCACTAGATTCAGACTCTGTTTCAGAGTATTCTGAATCATAATATTCATTTAGACCATCGAAGTCACATTTATGTTTGGAGAATTTGATTATTATAGCTTCTCCATCTGACTCCATTGCAATAAATTTGGGGAATAATAGTTTGTAGAATGTATGCAATGAAAGAGGTAATTCCCAAATACTATTTCTTGCGTAATATTGGCTTTTTTCTAATTCTTGTTCTTCGATATCTTTAGATCTATTAATATATAGTGGTGGTTTTTTATACCTGTCAACTCGATATCCTGTATGCATTAACCATACATGTCCTAAAACTAAATCATATTCAGGCTTGTCAACAACTACAAAATTTACTGTATTTATTTCCAAATATGAAGGAGGTACTATATCATAAAAGATATTTGGCAAAGTAACGGAAACCTTTTCTCTGTCAATCCAACCTCTCCTCATCACTTTCTTGTCAGCATTTGTTGCACCAATACCGAGGTCTATTACTGCAGGATATCTTAATCCATATTCTCTAGAAATATATAAATCCATTTTTTTGGCAAATGTTTTACTAATACTACCGTGCTGGGACTTAGGGTCAATTAGTGCTTTAACAGTTGTATTTTTATCAACGAATGTACAGTCCACTATTAATCTTTTGTGAATTTCTCTAATTGCTTCAGCTTTCCATATATCATCTAAACTACAGCATTTTTTAAGATCTTGGATTGGAAGATACTTCGTTATGAATGGTATTAATTCTGGTGAAAGAAGATTAAGTAAATTAGGCATTGCTAATTAGTATATATCGGAAATAACTAATGTTCAGATAATTAATTTAGACATATATATCATTTATTTTCTGATATTCTCAACTACGCTTAACTTTACAACCAGCTCATCTAATGGCAGGTCTGTTCCATATCTTCTGACTTCTACATCAGAGCTATCATCGATTTTTAAATCTAACTCATTTACTACTTTCTTACCTATAATATTACAATCGGCACTGGAATTTAATATAGCTGTAACTGGTACTTTACTGATTTCGCAAAATAAAGTTATATTTCTTCATTTCTGCTTGTTTTCTCCATGCTTCATGTTCACTCCGAAAGCTATTTATTGTTGTCACTGACTCATTATCACTTGTTATTTCTTCTTCATTTGTTTTTCCACTGTTGGTATTTTCTCTACTTTTTTCTTTATCAATTCTAATTGTATTTTCTCTGTTGGTTTCCATGTCTAATAAAGTTTCAGTTTCCATACTTGTATTTGCTTCTTGACTTTGTTCATTGTTACTGTTGTTCATTGTTGTAACTTTATTATTGTCATTTGATGTTCCTACTCCAAGGTTTAAATAGTTGATACCTGTTTCATCAGGAATTATATAGAGGCGTTCTAAAACGTTCTACGAACGATACATATTAATAACGTTCTAGATCGATCCGTTTTATTGCGTATTTCGAACGTTACGTTCTAGAACGATCCGTTCTACAACGTTTTACAAACGATACGTATTTATAACGTTCTAGATCGATCAGGTTTATTGCGTATTTCGAACGTTACGTTCTAGAACGATCCATTCTACAACGTTCTACGAACGATAAGTATAAATAATGTTATATAACGGATCGATCTAGTACGTTTTGCGAACTATCAGTATTAATAATGTTCTAGATCGATCCGGTTTATTGCATATTTCGAATGTTACATTCTAGAACGATCCGTTCTACAACGTTCTACGAACGATAAGAATAAATAACGTTATATAACGGATCGTTCTAGTACGTTTTGCAAACTGTAGAATGCATTTCAAACGATACATATTAATAGCGTTATATAACATATTATTCTATAACTTTATACGAAATATTAGTATTAATAACGTTATATGGAAACCACCACAGCATAAAGGGGTTTCCAGCGCTTTTTTTAAAATTTTATTGATTTATATCTGATTTTTCGAGAAATAATATTTTTATAAGATTTTAAAAAAGTGCTGGAAACCCTTTTGTTGTGGCGGTCCAGAACGTTATTAGTGTGTATTCTATAAAAGTTATCAATTCTTATAGTTATTAACTCTTAAAGTTTGCAATACACTATTATAGATCTATTATATTTATTATTATTTTTTTTGTTCGGAGCATAACAAAGGACATTATATTTCTTTTTTTGTCATAACATGTAACCAAAGACATCATATTTCTTTTTTGTCACATGTAGCAGGAGTTTTCTTAAATATAATGAATATTTAATACAAAAATAAAACCATTTTCCCTATAATTTTATTATTTGTTTTTTTGAAATTATCTTATTTATAAATTATTGGATGTTTTATCCTTCATAATGTAGGGGAATGTATTATGACACAGTAATATGACGCAGGTAATATGACGCATTATTATGTATTATATGTATTATTATATAACACGTCACATTACCTACTTTCTGTCATAATACCTCCTCTACCTTATGTATTTAATAATTTAATGATTATATTAATAATTTTTTTTAAATTATTAGATGCTTTATCTTTTATGTATTAAATACGATGATTAAAAATAGCAATGCATTTCGTTATATAAAGTTATCAATTCTTATAGTTATTAACTGTAATACACTATGTTATAGATCGATATATAACGTTTATATTTATTATTATTGTAAAAAGTTATATATAAAAATTTTTATTATTTGTTTTTCAAATTATCTTTTATTTATAATGTCTTTTTAAATTATTGGATGCTTTATCTTAAGGAAGATATTATGACGCTGGTAATATTATGATGTATTATATGTATTATTATATAACACGTCACATTACCTACTTGCATTATAATACCCTCTTCTACCTTATGTATTTAATAATTTTAATGATGATTAAAAATAGCTACAATATGAATGCGATAATTAAAAATGGCGAAATAAGGCTTGTTTTATAATCAATATGATGATAATGAATACGATGATTAAAAATAGCGATGCATTGTGTATGATTTCGAAATGAGGCTCGTTTTATAATCAATACGATGATAATTTAATGAGTATTATTTAATAATAAATACGATGATTATAATAAATTATTAAGTGTATTACTGTATATCGAAAGTATATTTGTATTGTTTACTATCATTTGAAAAATAATATTTTCAAAAGTTATTTAAGGATGATGTTTTCTTCCAAATCTTTCAATTCAAAAAAATTCATTTCAAGAAATAACAATCAAAGAATATTTTAAATAAACTTTTTTTTTTATCTTATTATAACAACATGCCTAGAGCTGAACGTAATAGAAATTTATTTGCTTCCGCCATTGCTGGATCTACGTCTTCAGGATCCACCACATCAAGACGTACAAGGCTCGGAACAAATCCATCTGAACCATATTTAGTTGAAGAAGAAAGAGCAACAACTACAACTAGAACGGAAACTAGTAATTAAATATTTATGCATTTTACTTATTAATATATCAATATTATTATTAAACCAATTTTTACAATTTTAAAATGTTTCAACAAATTCTATTAATCGATTAATAAGAAAATTTGAATTATTTGAAAAGAAAATGGATTCACTTTTGAACGATAATGCAGATATTAAAAAGAGGCTCAAAAATATCAAGCTTCTACCAAAATAAACAACGATCCAGATTTTTCGAAAGTAATTATTTTTAATCGAATTGTAACGTTATATTTTAGCATATAGTATATTAATATTTATGATAATTTTAACAAATAAGGATGTAATAAACCGAGTCGCCAAAAATATATTTAAAGCAAATATATTTCCTTCTACGAAGGATTTGGTCGATAAAACCGAGCATGTTATACGAAAAAATTTTCCGGATATTTCTGAATCAATGGATTCGCGACACCACTTAAAATTATTCAAAAGAATAAAAGCAAAAGTAAGAAATATTTATTAAATAAAATACGTTATATGTCGTTTTATTTTTTTATATTAAATATTTTTAATAATAGTTGCTGGAAAAACTTTGGGGAATGAGGGGTGGAATCGCTTCCCGAGTCAAATCGGCAATTTTTGAAATCTTTGGGGAATCCCAACTCCCTCGCATTGATTTCCAATCCTCCTCGACGGAAATTAATTCATGGAAATCAGATCAAAGAGTTAAAGATGCCTATCGCAAGCTCTTTGACGTTTTTTCTGAAGACCGCACATACGTACAGGTTATTTTAGAGAGAGTTTGGAAATCTAAGAAGAGGATTTCCAATATGCACATTGCGTGGGGTGTTGCAATCGCTCAACTTTTCTTGAATCCCGATGTCAAGGGGATTATAATTTCCGAAAATTTATTAAAAAAACAAATTAAAATAAATTTTGTAAGTATATTATTAAAAATCGTAATATTACGTTATAAATAATTTTTAATATAATTTTATATTTTTTAGCGGAAACTTCAACAAAAACGGCCATTAAGGCCTGAAGAAGGGGAGTTGGATGCGAAAGAAACTTCGGAAGAGGAATCTGAAAAAGAAGAAGAGGAGGGAAAAAGTCCGAAAAGGAGAAAAACCTCACGAGGTCATATTTCTTCTTCCGGTCGTGCTCCTTCTCCTGGTCGTGTTTCTCTCCTTTTAACTTCTCCTTCTCATCTTCNCGTTTTATTTTTTTATATTAAATATTTTTAATAATAGTTGCTGGAAAAACTTTGGGGAATGAGGGGTGGAATCGCTTCCCGAGTCAAATCGGCAATTTTTGAAATCTTTGGGGAATCCCAACTCCCTCGCATTGATTTCCAATCCTCCTCGACGGAAATTAATTCATGGAAATCAGATCAAAGAGTTAAAGATGCCTATCGCAAGCTCTTTGACGTTTTTTCTGAAGACCGCACATACGTACAGGTTATTTTAGAGAGAGTTTGGAAATCTAAGAAGAGGATTTCCAATATGCACATTGCGTGGGGTGTTGCAATCGCTCAACTTTTCTTGAATCCCGATGTCAAGGGGATTATAATTTCCGAAAATTTATTAAAAAAACAAATTAAAATAAATTTTGTAAGTATATTATTAAAAATCGTAATATTACGTTATAAATAATTTTTAATATAATTTTATATTTTTTAGCGGAAACTTCAACAAAAACGGCCATTAAGGCCTGAAGAAGGGGAGTTGGATGCGAAAGAAACTTCGGAAGAGGAATCTGAAAAAGAAGAAGAGGAGGGAAAAAGTCCGAAAAGGAGAAAAACCTCACGAGGTCATATTTCTTCTTCCGGTCGTGCTCCTTCTCCTGGTCGTGTTTCTCTCCTTTTAACTTCTCCTTCTCATCTTCTTTCGGAATTTTTCGATAATGAAGGTGAAGGTCGACAACGTGCACGAGAAGGTCAACGAGAAAGTCGTCAACGACATTCCAAAGAAGGTTGGCGAGAAAGTCGACAACGTTCAGGAGAAGAAGAAGGTGATACAACTGGTGGTGATACAGAACGTGCTGAAATTGTAGCAGAACAATAGAAATGCGTCATATAACGCTATACAATTTTTATATTATTTAATATTTTTTATTATAACATTATTATAACATTATTATTATTTATTATTATTATTTATACATTTATCATTTATTATCTATTTATTAAATTTAAAATAAAAATTTATTAACTAAAAATTCATTATTATCAATAAAACGTGGAATAATATGTATTATATTGTTTATTGCTTCTATTTCTATTAAATTAAATATATTTGTTTTTTCTAATAATGGGCATTCGTATAAATATGGATTTACCGATGATGTGAAATCATACCACTGCACGAGTGCGAGATGCATTGGTTCTTCATAATTCATTATTATTTCAGTTATTAAAAGAACCTATTTATAAAATATTAATAATAATTAAATATTCATCATTATTTTACAAGATATTAATTTTGATCTTTACCTGAGCAAAGCATACACCATTATCTGATGTGTATTCAAAGATCTCATCTGTATTCATTTCAACTGCAATATTACTAAATATAGGTTTTTTATGGAATTTATTTGTAGCACGCATTATTGAACCAAATTTTAACGTCACACCACCATATATATGAAATATCATATCAATTTTTTCGTGTTCAGATAGATTTTTATAATAGATTTCTAGATATACAGTGGGGTATCAAAAGTCATGGGGCAAATAAAAATTAATAAATAAATCATTAAAATTAAAATGCTAATTGTGACACAACAGGTAATCTAAATTGGATAAACTTTTTTTTATTAGATTTCTCTAAACCAGGGCTATCATATGATATATTTNTGTCAAGGGGATTATGATTTCCGAAAATTTATTAAAAAAACAAATTAAAATAAATTTTGTAAGTATATTATTAAAAATCGTAATATTACGTTATAAATAATTTTTAATATAATTTTATATTTTTTAGCGGAAACTTCAACAAAAACGGCCATTAAGGCCTGAAGAAGGGGAGTTGGATGCGAAAGAAACTTCGGAAGAGGAATCTGAAAAAGAAGAAGAGGAGGGAAAAAGTCCGAAAAGGAGAAAAACCTCACGAGGTCATATTTCTTCTTCCGGTCGTGCTCCTTCTCCTGGTCGTGTTTCTCTCCTTTTAACTTCTCCTTCTCATCTTCTTTCGGAATTTTTCGATAATGAAGGTGAAGGTCGACAACGTGCACGAGAAGGTCAACGAGAAAGTCGTCAACGACATTCCAAAGAAGGTTGGCGAGAAAGTCGACAACGTTCAGGAGAAGAAGAAGGTGATACAACTGGTGGTGATACAGAACGTGCTGAAATTGTAGCAGAACAATAGAAATGCGTCATATAACGCTATACAATTTTTATATTATTTAATATTTTTTATTATAACATTATTATAACATTATTATTATTTATTATTATTATTTATACATTTATCATTTATTATCTATTTATTAAATTTAAAATAAAAATTTATTAACTAAAAATTCATTATTATCAATAAAACGTGGAATAATATGTATTATATTGTTTATTGCTTCTATTTCTATTAAATTAAATATATTTGTTTTTTCTAATAATGGGCATTCGTATAAATATGGATTTACCGATGATGTGAAATCATACCACTGCACGAGTGCGAGATGCATTGGTTCTTCATAATTCATTATTATTTCAGTTATTAAAAGAACCTATTTATAAAATATTAATAATAATTAAATATTCATCATTATTTTACAAGATATTAATTTTGATCTTTACCTGAGCAAAGCATACACCATTATCTGATGTGTATTCAAAGATCTCATCTGTATTCATTTCAACTGCAATATTACTAAATATAGGTTTTTTATGGAATTTATTTGTAGCACGCATTATTGAACCAAATTTTAACGTCACACCACCATATATATGAAATATCATATCAATTTTTTCGTGTTCAGATAGATTTTTATAATAGATTTCTAGATATACAGTGGGGTATCAAAAGTCATGGGGCAAATAAAAATTAATAAATAAATCATTAAAATTAAAATGCTAATTGTGACACAACAGGTAATCTAAATTGGATAAACTTTTTTTTATTAGATTTCTCTAAACCAGGGCTATCATATGATATATTTTGTGTTAAAATTACATATCTATACATAGAGAAATTACGCTTCAAATAAAATTGATAAAAAATAAAAAATTTAATCTTTGAACGTTACCCATACCGGATTTAATGAAATTTAAAGATAGATGCCAACTATCTTATATGGAATTGTAGCCAAGAATGATATCTATAATTTTAATTAGAAGAATATTTCATAGTATCTAGTGAAAATTTTGACTTTAATTAGACGTGAATAAAAATGGCCGAAATTTATTAAAAATTCTAAAAAATAAAAAAAAATCTGAAAATAATTGTCTATCGTTTTTACATATGAAAGTTTTTTTTTAATAAAGTACTAATAAAAATAATACTAAGTAACATTAAAGTTGAGAATATAAAGCATAATATGTGAAGTATTTAGACATATTTAATTCAAATTAAGCAAATAAATAATAATTGAATTCTAGAGAATAATTTTTGAATGTCCGGTGTTTAACCATTGATATTAAATTCAATTCGCAAGAAAAAATTCTAAAAAATTCACAAAAGATGTTACTTATTCTTGGCTGTAAGATTAATTATTGATACACTTGATAGTTTATTAGTAGAAAATAAACTTTTATATGTAGTAACGTTTGACAATTATTTTCCAATTTTTTTTAAAAAAATATTAAAGATAAAATGATCGACATTGATTTTTTTAAAAATCGGAAAATAATTATCAAAAGCTTCTACATATAAAAGTTTATTATTTATTAATAAACCATCAAATATGTTACTAATTAATGGATAGGATTTCACTGTACTACCGGTAGTACAATGTACTACATTGTGACAGTTTTTGAAGCCCCATATCTGCCGATTGAAGAAGCCACCTGACTTCACATTTTATAATTATCTTTATTATAAGTGGCTTGTTACGTACCACCGGTTACAGAACATATTTTATATAGAGAATTTCATGTGAGGCTAAAGTTAATCTGTGGCACTACTCAAAATGGTATATTTGCGATGTCGATCAAATCAAATAAAGAAGCAAGTATTTAACGTCATAATTAGTAGATTTTTTTAGTGTAAATGTAATAAATATGTCGTACAACGGATTTTAATTACTTATTATAAATAATTCATTATCGACTTGTGACATTTTTCCCCTTAACTCACATGAAAAAAGGAGGTTTTGAGCGAAAAATGAGTCGTTTAATAAAAGTGTAATTGAAAAAATATATACAATGGTTAATTGAAATAGCTGGAATTTCTCCGCAGTTCNTTTGGGAACTGTTGTAGGTGAAAGAATTGCTCGCCCACTTGCAGGAGATATGTGGAAAACAAAAAGACTTTCTGCTACTGTTTTACGAGCTGCAACTGGTGTAAATCGTTGGATAATAAGTCTTGATGCTAACCCAGAAGTAGAAATCGAGGTCTCCGCGGGCCGTATGAAATTTGTAGCTGTTACTACACCCAACAATGATTTAAATAATAATAATGATAATATTCATGAGGAGCCAGTCAGTGAACCAGAAACTAATATTTCAAGTGAAAGCGAAAAAGAAGAGGAAGAAGTAAACGTCAATAACAATAATGAACTTTTGTGGACAGACGCAGCCGTAATTATCGATTCTCGTAGAGTTTTTCGATCTTATTCAAATGTAACAGTTGTTCATATTTCTGATATCGAACATGCAACACCAAGACAATTTTTTGAACGTTTTTTGCCTATAGGATATATAATGTCAACTGTATTACCTTCTACAAACACCCGTGCACGTGCAAGCGAACGTTATTGGAAAGATTTAACTTGGATGGAGTTTATGAAATTTATTGGTATTTTAACTATAATGACATATGTTCGATGTGCTGACATATGTGATTATTGGTCGATAGAACAAAAAACTGGTGGAGTTTCATTAGGATTTGGTCAGTATATGTCACATCGACGTTTTCGGGATATTGTCAAATTTTTGACACTAACGGATACACCAATAGATGATAATGATCCGTTTTATTTTGCCCGAAAATTCCATAATGAATTTAATGAAAATCTTGCCAAAGCTATTACACCTGGAAGTATACTTTGCATTGATGAATCAATGTGTCAATGGATGGGTAAAATTGATAAAGGTCCATTTCAACGAAAAATACCAAGAAAACCTCATCCAATTGGATGTGAATTCAAAACTATGGCAGATGCACGAACTAATTTATTTTTACAATTAGATCCTGTAGAGCCTCCGGAATATTCTAGTAAAAAGAAATTTGCTGAACATTCAGCAACAATTGCAACTATGTTACGATTAACTGAACCATGGTTTAGTAGTGGAAGGACAATCATTGCAGATTCATGGTTTGGTAGTGTAAAGGCTTGCACTACATTATATAAACATGGTTTATATTCTATCTTGCAATTAAAAAAACGTCGATATTGGCCAAAAAACATTCCTTGTGATATCACAGATGCCCTGGAAAGTGATTATGGATCATTTATTAGCCGAGTTGGAAAATTTGATGATGTTGATCTTACTTTGTGCTCTCTTCGTGATCGTAAAAATATTGTTCTCCTTGCCAGCTGTTCCACAACAAACCTTAAGAATGAAGTAACTAGGTATATTAAGGGTCATGGTAATGTTAAATTTCATAGGCCCGCTGTTTTTGATGAATATAATGAGTATCGATCGGCTATAGATATACTCAACAATTTACGTGATAATGCACTTTCTTATCATGATGTTCTCACAACAAAATGTTCAGAAAATCGAATTTTGGCTTTTTATTTTTCTGTTGCAGAAGCAAATAGCTATTCTGCATATTGTCAATTTGTTCCTGGAAAAAAAAATATGAAACATGTAGATTTTCGCAAGCAATTAGTAATTTCAATTTTTGATTACTATTCAGAAGATGAAACTGTTAGTAATAGAACCAAAAAACGAAAAAGAAAGGACTCAAATGACATTGAACATGATCTTATTAATATCAAAGATGATTCTTCATCTTCACAGCTTAAAGGAAAGCGTATTCAACGTCGTTGTATTAGTTGTCATAAACGTACTACTACTGGTTGCAAGTGTTCCATGCCACAAGCCATGTGTTCAAATTGCTGGGCTAATCATATTCGTAATACGTATAATCCAATTCGTACGGGGTAAATATTTTTTTTATACATTCTTCTATGTCTATTCTATCAATTTTAAAATCCGCAGCTAATAATCTTTTCTCAGTAGATCACAAAACGATCCTTAATAGTGTACTACACGTAGTACACCCGTTTTTACAAATAATGTCATGACTTTATAATTTTATATTTTGTTAATTCTATAATTAATGTAAATAAAAATTGTGCTAATGTATAAAGGAACATTTAAAGATTCTTTGAATAAAAAATTATGCAAATTTATTGAATTTTGAGTGCTCAGTGAATTTTATTAAATGTACTACCGGTAGTACAAAAGGTGAAATCCTATCCATTAATCTTATAGCTATAACTAGGGAGAATTGTTTGTAAAGTTTTTAGAATTTTTTCTCACAAATTAAATTTAATATTAATGACTGAAAACTAAATATTCAAAAATTATTCTCTGAAATTTAATCCTCATTATTAGCTCACTTTTTATTGATAAAATTTGAATACTTTATACAAGATGTAATATTCCTTTGTCTTTAATGTTACTTAGTATCATTTGTATTATTATTTAAATAAATAAAAACTTTTATATGTAGCAACCATTAATAACTATTTCAAGAACTGTTTAATTCAATTTGTCACAAAAATTCTAAAAACTTTACAAACGTTGCTCCTTAGTTATAGCTATAAGATTAATTAGTAACATATTTGATAGTTTATTAGTAAATAATAAACTTTTATATGTNAAATATGTCTAAATACTTCACATATTATGCTCTATATTCTCAATTTTAATGTTACTTAGTATTATTTTTATTAGTACTTTATTAAAAAAAAACTTTCATATGTAAAAACGATAGACAATTATTTTCAGATTTTTTTTTATTTTTTAGAATTTTTAATAAATTTCGGCCGTTTTTATTCATGTCTAATTAAAGTCAAAATTTTCACTAGATACTATGAAATATGCTTCTAATTAAAATTATAGATATCATTCTTGGCTACAATTCCATATAAGATAGTTGGCATCTATCTTTAAATTTCATCAAATCCAGTATGGGTAACGTTCAAAGATTAAATTTTTTATTTTTTATCAATTTTATTTGAAGCATAATTTCTCTATGTATAGATATGTAATTATAACACAAAATAGATCATATGATAGCCCTGGTTTAGGGGAATCTAATAAAAAAAAGTTTGTCCAGTTTAGATCACCCGTTGTGTCATAATTAGCATTTTAATTTTAATGATTTTTTTATTAATTTTTATTTGCCCCATGACTTTTGATACCCAACTGTACATCTAAACACTCCAAAAATTTTTCAAAGCCAAGTTTCATTTCTTTTTTAAGGTCCGGGTCATTCATTCTTGTTTGAATATAAATTTCAGCATTTTGTATACAAAATTCATATAATTTTTTTGAATATTTTAATGCTATTGGGGTTTTTGGTATTTCTTTTGAGGAACTTTCTGTTATGATGGCTTTGCGACGAATCTAAAGAAAAATGTGTTAATATAAATTTAATAACGTTATATAACGATTTTTACCAAAAAAGAATACTTACAATTTTCATTATTTGTTTTTCAATTTCTTTTTTATTTGTTAATTTATAAGGCTTTTTGACATAATCTTTATGGAGGCTTTCATATGTTTCTGTTGTATACCCATTAATGGCACCAAATTCACGAATTGAAGAGCAAATATGGAACACCCACGAATGTAATTTAGGGAATTGAAGCTCAGATTTTGAATATTCTTTAAATAGTTCAATAAAAAGTTTTGTCCATTCATTTATTGATTCCTGAAATTATTTAGAAAAAATTTTAATAAAAATCGTTATACAACGAATTAAAATATTATATAAAGATATATATTGTTACCTGCAGAAGAGTTACATCAGATTCTTCATAATTTTCTTTTCTTGATAATAAATACATTTTGTTCCATTCTAAATATACTTCAGTAATTTTGTTATTTTTAATAAAATTCGGACTTCCGGAATCTTCGTAGAGTTCGTTTACAATAAAAATCATTATTTTCATAAGGCTTCGATTATACCTGCCACCCAAATTCAAAATCCAAATGCCGAAATCCCAAATGCCGAAATCCCAAATCCCAAATTATAATTAGTATCTTTTGCTGAAATCCCAAATCCCAAATCCCAAATCCCAAATACTAGTAATTTATGCATTTTGGCGTCCCAAATCCCAAATTATTTGGGATTTGGACAACACGTATAGCTCCGATATTCTGAAGTGTTAAGTAAGGTAAGATGTAAAAAACCGTTGGGAAACGATTTTAGATCTTTATAGTGGGGAATTAATTTAACGCGATTATTCATTTTATCGATAAAGGATTTTCCACATTGTTTATTAATTAAAATTTTTGTAAAGTTTAATTAATGTTGGAAAAGACCAAGATCAAGGTGATGCATTCTATCGGGTACTGTAGCGGCATATATGTTGATATTTCTATTAAATTTTAAATTTTGATTAATACTTTTATTATTTTATTTAAAATTATAAAATTCAAAATTATAAAATTCCATACTTACGGGACACTCCAAAAAAAATTTCGTACGTTTTCGATACTAACGTTTTTTCCCGTATTATTTTTATAATATAATTTCATATTATTGTGAGATCTTGGTTCTATTTGATTGCTATTTAAATTTATACATCAGGAAATTTTTTATGTCGGAGGTTATTGTAATAATTTCGTTTTCAAAGGTTATTGAAGGTTATCAGACCAATAACCTTCGCAAATATTACGTTTATTATGATAAAGTGAAGGTTATTGAAGGTTATCGATATCAATAACCTTCGGAGTATTACGTTTTATTAATAAAAATAAAGGTTTTCGGTACCAATAACCTTCGTAAATATTACGTTTATGTTGGAGGTATTCGAAGGTTATCAGAGTGAAGGACTTCGAAGGCTTATGTTTAAAAAAATTTACTGATGTATTTGATAAATCTTCCTTGAAAACGAGACAAAAATGACAGGGGTAATTTGATTTCGTTGATTTATATGTTAATGCAAATGTGCATGCTTCGAGCCAGTCAGAAATTATCATAGAAATTCTAGGGAAACACCAAAATATACTATTATTTAATTCTAATTCTATACCATTATTGTCATATAACGAAGACAACAAAAATTTGAGAGATTTATGAAAAGTTTTACGGACTATATTTTTATGTTCTTCGGATATTTTTTGAGTATCATCTTTTGCTTTTATAATAGGAAGATATGCTAATAATTGTTTTACATCCGGTTTATTTCTACGCCATGTTATAATATTGCCCAGAGTTATAAAAATTGGATGCAAGGTATTTTTTCCAAGAGAGTCAGTTGTTGAAGCGTCAGAATATAATATGATTGATTGTCCGGAGCATAGCGGAGGACATTTAATGGACGAGTAGAGTGATACAAAAATTACGTTTTTGATGCAATAAATATATATATATCAAAAACGAAAATTTAGAAAATGATTCTGTCCGATTTTTTGATAACGATCACATGTAACCAAACAAACAAACAATAATTATGATTCGTTAATCTTTTTTTTTATTTATTTAAGAAAAAAAAAATAAAGAAAAAAAAATAAAGAAAAAAAAA